>JAOTQJ010000091.1:19830067-19858600 GCA_025642045.1 Solanum sejunctum
ATCTTCTAGAATATCCGCAAATTCTTACATTTTCTAACAAACCTCCGTGAACTTCGGACTTAAAGTTCAGAGGTTTTCTCGGATATAATTTTTTTGGTCCCTATCCTTTCAAGATTTATTTGATTTTTTTCTCGGATGTTGAGGTTGCATGAGAATAAAAGATTGAATTTTTAGTAAATTTTGAAAAATTTATATATCTGGGGTTGATTGATTTTAGACACCAGACAAAATCCATTGGAAGTTAGAATATTTCTGCTTCCTTTTCTTATTCTTGAAACAAAGTCAGATTAATCATGTTTATATCTTAGGTATGTCATCCTTCATATTATTTTAATTCAATTTTTATCCTAGGGTTTATTGGTGGAGGTTATTGTTCTCCTAGTTTCTTATTTTTTTGATTTCACTTATTATATTATTTTTTTATTATTTATGTTCTTTTGTTGGAAAATTCTAGTGTATTAGCTCGGTGTTAATGCAAATATTGTATGGGAAAGTTATTTGAGAAAGAGATAACTTTGGAGAACTAATCTTAATCTTCATATTCATATCATATCTCATTACAAATGACGCCTATTTATAGAAAACAAAGTGGATGGAAGAGAATTCTAAATAAAATTCTCTTCACCAATTCTAGAATCATGTAGTAATTTAATTCTAGTTTGAATTCTCTTTTTGAATATAGAGAGTTCAAATCTTAATTGAATATAGAGTACAATTTTGATTTGAATTCTTCTTTGAATGTAGAGAATTCAATGGCGATTTTAGAATATGTATCACTTTCAACATCTTTCCTATGTATGTTGACTCTATTTTTCATTGTTTTGTCATTGTTATGCTCTTATTCTGGTATTACCTCTTTTCAAACTATTTGAAAATGTTTTCTTTTAAGTTAACTTCACTATTTTGACGAGGTAAAGGTAAAGTTTATGTTCTCTACGATCTACGCTCCACATATGAGATTAAATTGGGTAAAATTGAACCTTTTGGTGTAATTTGAATAATAACTTTTGTCTAAAATTTTGCAACTTCTCATGCTTTTACTTGTAGAAGGGATCACTAGTTGCAAGAGCTTAGGCAGATGAAAGAGTAAGTCATGAGGCTCAGATAATGAATTTGAAGAAAAGAATTGAAGAGCTAGAAGTTGAAGTAGCCAATAGACGATTATCGGAGTCTAGAATATTGGATTCATTGGCCTCACAGACAAGAGAGTTTGAGCAAACTAAGAGTGAACTTGAAGAATCCAAAGTTGAGATATCTTTACTTCATGAAGAGATTGAATCACTAGTGGCTTCGTCTAGCAGGCGTTGTGATGGTTCTTGTTGCGGGAAGATTGCTTTGGAGAAAGAACTCGGATATCTCAGATTTGAACTTGGATTAGCTAAGGCAAATTTGGCTAAGATCCAAGAAAGAGAAAGATTTGCTTCATCAAAAGCTAAGGCATTCAGTGATGAGATATATTTGATTAAAAATGAACTGAGATTTGCAATTGATGCAGAAGAAAAAAACCAAAAGGCCTTGGATGATTTAGCATTAGTATTGAAAGAAGTTGCTGCTGAAACTTATGAGGCCAAGCAAAAATTTAGTGCTTCTCAATTAGAACTGCTTCAAGTAAAAGAAGAGGCAGGACAATTAAAACATATGGTCAGAAACGCCGAGGCTAGGTATCAAAAAGAAACTGAAGAAAAAAAACTAGCTCAAGATGAGGTTAAAGCAGCTGAGCGTATGACTAGAGCAGCAAAAAGAGAAGTTTACAAATTGAGGGGCATATTGAAGCAGGCTATAAATGAGGCAAACGCTGCAAAAGTTGCTGCTGGCCTAGCTAGAGATAAGAATATTCAACTCAAAGATTCCAAAGCTAAAAAGGAAGAATTAATTAGTCTTCTTACTCAAGAGAATGAAAGACTTGGGATTAATAAAGTTGCAGCTCAAGAAAATGTCAAAGACTTAAAACGATTGCTCTCTTCATCAGCAATCAAAACTGAGGATAACGAGCAAGAAGAGGAACATTATAAGGATCCCCTAATCAGGAAAACTTCCAGTTGTGTAAATTTGCAACAAGAAGAAGAAATTTTAGAAGCAAATATTCAAGATGAGCATCCCAAAAAGGCTAAAGCATTCAAGGACTCAACATTTGATATTAATGCATTGTCAAAATTAGAGCTTCATACAGTAAAACAGGTATCTCATTATCCAATAGCATCTTCGTCTGCCTTCTCATATGATGAAGAAACCCTAAAAACAGAAGATTTGTGCATATCTTTGAACAAATCTACATCATCAGTTAACGATACGGATAAGGAGCAAAAAGAGAAACAATATGAGGATCCCCAAGTCAAGAAAACTTTCAGCCTCAATCACAATGAGTTCAAGTTGCAACTAGACCAAGAAGATATGAACATGAAAATTCAAGATGAGGATACTATAAAGACCAAAGTTCTTGAGGGCTCAACATTTGATAATAAATCACCAAAACTAAATGTACAGTCCCATACACTAAAACAGGTTCCTCATCATCATCAGAGAGCATCCTCAAATGATGGAGGAACACTAAAATTAGAAGACACTGATAGTGATAGAAGTCCTTGTAAGAGGAAAAGGACGTTGTTTAAAAAAGTTGGTGACCTCATAAGGAGGAAAGTTTTCATAAAATCATCCAGGAATACCCTAGTTCCATAAATACAACTTGAAATTGTACAGTAATCTTTATCATTGTAAATTTTTACTCTAGTACAAAATGCTTCACTTATACAAATATAAGTTTTAATTTCTTTGCATTTATAGTGTATGAGCTATTCAGACTATCAGGTTAAGTAAAAAGAAATACTATAATGATTTGGTATAAATAGTCAAAATGTATTAATAGTGTAAATATTCTTTATACTATAAGTATATATGATTTAAAAGTGAAAACCTTTTTTATTACTATCATGACCATAAAAGATATTTCAAGAAGAATCAAATGACAAAGTCAATAAAATTATAAAAAATCTCTACTAAGCATGCTAAAACTGGATTACTTAGGCGGACTATGTCACTCCTCAAGCCTACATCTTAGACTCCAGTTAACTTTATCTCATGTGACAGGAGTAGGAGAACACTTTACAAAATGTACTTTGACAATGAGCAAGATCTTTGAAATTCAATCAAAACAACACTGGGCGGGTAAGATATATCATTCTTGTCTGAGTCGCGTGGATCACAAAATGGATCTATGATTTCAACTCCACTCGTTGATTTCGAGAAAATCGAATCAATTGACTTTTTTCCCAACGATGCCTCTAACTCAAAATTTTAATTCATAGAACTGGCTATCAAATGTATATTCATCCATCTTTCAGCTGCGTCTTCTTTAGTGAATAAAAGAGGAATTCGTTTCATAGGTAGCAAAGATAAGAAGAAAGGATTAAATGAAGGCTGTTGTTGAGATTTTTATTCCAAGCTTTTATACTCTTAAAGAAACCGTAAATATATAACAATTGACACTCCCAAAAATCAAAAATAATAAGTATAAAGTTTAGATAATAATTTAAACTCCTGAAAATATAAAATCACTAATAGTAAAACTGAAGTGAAAAAGACGTGCCTCGCTTTGATGTGGACTAGGTAGAGGATCAGCTTTGAAGGGCGGGGTTGCTATTAATTTACCTTGAAAATTATTTCTGCCCTAAGTAAATCATTTGGCCTGGTTTACTACCAAATTGAAGACTCAACAACTATGCAGAAGCTTAAATAAGTGAATCTTCAAAAATTTTAATTAAATTTTATGCAAAAGTCTAAATAAGTCTGAAATGTAAATATTCATAATGCTCATAATAATAATAATATCTAAAACATTTGAATACAAAAGACTGAACTGATTCACTAACTTTGACCATCTATCAAGTCTCTACTAGCTGAAATAGGTACCACAACAAGACTACGACCACCTAACTATAAAGTATATATGCATAACTAATGCATGGAGCTCTCCGAAACTGAGGATGTCTCACCAACTGTTGTTGGGAAGCTGTCTTACTGAATGTTGCTATCATGGGTACCTGAATCTACATCATAAAATGATGCAACATTAAATAGCGTTAGTACATAAATATATGGTATGTAAAATGGCCAAAACAGGAACTCATAATAAATGCTCAGATCAAAACTCATCTCAAAAGTAACTCAATAACAAAAGTAATGCAGTGCAAATAAAGGCTCTGTTTCTGTGCATAAATGAATGTAACTCACTCCACACACACACACGATGTCAAAGTCATCCAATACCTTGCCAGGGTAAGAGATGAAACTTAACTTATGGATTCATCTGACTTCAGTTGCATATGAGGAAGTGTACAATCTGGTACAATCCTATCCTACGGTGTGAATTATTTGATCATGCAATACTTATTGAATACGAAGAAGAAAATATATTTCGACCCTATCGACTACGTAATTTATGAAATTGAAGTTATCTAAACTCATGCCCCACAATGGTGATTAATACTATTACTAAAATATAATTAACTATGCTCATAATTAGAGATTTAAATGTTCTCAATGTTCTCATTAAGCTTTGAAACTCAATTCATCTTTAACTATTTTCAAACTTGCCAAATCTCTTCAATGGTTTTTATTTTTATTATTCTAATATTTTTAAATATATATTTTATTTTATAATATTTATTTTTTCCTTCTCAATCCCAACCTTCATTTCATGTGATTCCATGCATCATTTATATATATTTTTAATATTTAATTTTTTCATTAGCATAATTTTATTAGTATTTTAGTTTTAAAGTTAAAGTTGAATAAAGTTATGTTTTTTTCTTTTAAATCATGTTTAAATTTGACATAGAGTATTATGTTAAATTTTTTATTCTGAATTTGTAACTTATGATATATTTTAACTTCATTTGTGTTAGTAGTATATAACTTGATATTTTACATTATACGCCATCTATTTTTTTGTTAGGTTTGATAGATTATCTTTTTGTCAAATATTTTAATAATTTTTCTATGAAGTTATATTTATAATATTTATATTTTGGTCAAACATTATATTTATATGTTCGTACAAAGTCTATATTTTTAGTTTTCATAATTAATTTAATTAAAGTATAATAATTTAAAAAATACTAAATTAATTCTTTTTATAATATTAGTTAGAACATATATTTACTAATTAATATATTTGCAAAAGACAATATATTTTTAAAATATTTAATTTAATATTATTTATAATTTTTTTATATCTAATATAAATATTTGATTTAGATAATTAACTTTTATTATTAAATATAACATTCCTATTACACTTGTGCAGAAAAATCAAATATTTTTTTATGAAGTTATTCTCTACCCATACTGAAAAATCTGATGACTTATTTAGATCAGCGAGAGGGTAGATCTAAGGCGAGGTCGGTGGTCGGAATTCAGTGCCATGAAATAAGTGCGTGATTTCTCCTTTTCTTTGAAGTTCGAAAACTTTGAAATGCACTTAGTTTTCTTTGCTTACAAGATTGATTTCTCATATGAATATGGTCACTCAGCTAAATATCTATTATCTCCTCGATAATAGATGTCGAGTATGTGTTTGTTGATCTTTGAGTTCAAGTAGTCATTAGGCAAGGGTGGCTCAATAACATGCGTGACCTAAAGTTAATTTTTTTTAAAAGAGTATTATATTTATTTAATTTTTCATATACTTTAATTATTAATATTTTTTAATAGATAGTATAACATTTCTTGTGATATTTTGTAAGGACGTGATCTTGCTTGGGAAGGTAATGAGATTATTCGCGAGGCTGCCAAATGGAGCTTAGGACAAAAATAGACATTTATAAATTATTGTACGGTACATAACAACATAATTGTTTAAATCTCTTTTATTAATTATTATTTCCAAAACTTATTAACAAATTCAATTGTTATAACAATTATCAAAACTCTACAAGAATTTAAAAATTTAAAACTCCATTTGATTGACTATCCAATTAGAGGATTATCTTTTAATTTAAGTAATATTTCATATTACTTTTAATTACAAAAATTAATATTATAGTGATTGTTACTTTTAGAAGATATTCAAAGTTAAGATAACAATTTTTAAAATTTAATTATTTGAGAATTAGTTAGTTTGATCTTAAAATATTTTATAAAATATCTCACTAAATTGAAGGCAATCTAACAAAATTATATTTAAATATGAGATCTTTAAATTATATTTATAAGAAATAATCAATAAATTATTATTTCCTCTATCTTATTTTAATTGTCCTAATTTTTATTTTTAAAATTAAATTACATAAATATTAATTAATATTTGAATATATATTTATTGACATTCGAAATATAAGATAATAACTAAGATGGGTCAAAAGGAGTATTTTTTTAAAATTAATAGTAACAATAAAAACATATTTTTTTATATAGTAGGGTAGGGTATTTTGTTGTTTCACAATTTCCATTTTACATCAAATCGGGTCGTCCCTTTTTAGGTATGTATCTCCTTCATCTTCACTCTTCTGTTCAGTGCTTTTGGTTCTTTGTTTAATGGAACTAATTACTTTACTGTGTCTTCGGATGTATATATATGTTTTCGTATTTGATCTTCGTTGATTCTTTAGGAGGATTTGTAATTTTGAAGCCCCTATGTTTTGGTGATAATCAATTCTGTTAGAAATCATGCTTTAAGGATTCTATTGTTTGTGCCTAAAATCAGGATTCAGCTGCTAATATAAATGGACTTGTATTGATGATTTAGGCAGAGTTCTGTTTATGTCTAGGATTTTTATCGAGGGATTCAAAATCCGAAGAAGTAGACATACGAACTAGTCGAAGTGGTTCGACATCTATTGCATGTATTAAAAAAGTTATTTTAACTATATAGAAATTGTATAATCTTTTGGCGAAGGGGGTTCAGATGTAGCTCCGCCCCTGTCTATCGTATTTTATCCAACACCATTAAACATGACAGAGGTGAGGTCAGCTTAGCAATGAAATTGAGGATTTGCCATTCTCCCCTCCAGCTGGTGGCTCAATGCAAATTTCCAGAAGTAATGGCTTTTGGCCGTAACATAGAGTCCGTTGGAGCTATGTCTTGGGTTTGGATTCGTAGAAGAACGTGATAATAGTATTACTCATCTTCTGTATATGTTAGGATGAGTCTATGAGAAGTTTGTTTTAGTGAATCATGTTCTAGGAAACCTTTCTTTTTCTGGATTTAGAAGATCAAGTTTGAAGTTCACTTTTATTTGAGCATGTTTATGAAGTAGTTGCTACATGTTTGTTACATTTTTTGCCGCATGGTATCGGCATCAATACGTGCAATTGCTAATTGAATGATCAACTTGTTGATCCTTTGGTTCTCAGGTTTTAAGTATTGTACGTTTGGACTGATTCTAAGAGAGAAAACAAATCTACCTTATTTGACATTTAAGAAAGAAAAAAAAATAATAAACTTTACTCTCACATAGTTGTTTGTTTCTGTTGTATATTTTGTCATGAGCCAAAACATATTGTATACACCACAGTGTGGTTTGTTACTTGGTTTTGTTTTTGGCATGCTACATGTCAACTTCTGTTAATAAATATCAAACTTTCCCCAGGAAACTAGGAGTGAATATAATGGGACTTCTCAGCATTATTCGAAAGATCAAGCGAAAAGAAAAGGAAATGCGCATCCTGATGGTGTAAGTCCATAAGCTTACACTCTTAACTTGTGGCATGTGGGAATTTTGTATACATAGCATATTTATTTACTATTTGGTTGATTCTGTTTATTCTGTAGGGGTCTTGACAACTCTGGTAAGACAACAATAGTTTTAAAGATAAATGGGGAGGACACGAGTGTCATCAGTCCGACTCTTGGCTTCAACATCAAAACCATCACATATCAGAAGTATGTTTTTTATTCTCAGATTGCATGCTGCTGTCCTGCTTCAATAATGTGTTTGTTCTTGTTTATTGTTGTTGCTCAGTTAACTCTAACCTGCATGTCCAAGATGCACTTTGTCAGGCAATTTTCATATGGTTGGATGAATATTTAGATTGTTTTATTCCCATAAGATTACAATTGAGTCACTTAAAGATACTCTTAGTTGATATTTTTACTGTTTGAACTTTCTTCTAAGGCCTTGGTTTATTTGATCAATGAATCGACTATGTTTTAATACCAAATCAGTTGGGATCACTATCTGAATCTTTTGTGTATCATTGTTAGCCTGTTTTTACTCCGTCATCAACCTACCACGCCCTCTTTTTCTATTCAGCTTTGATTTGGCTAATGTTTCGTGTAGTAGGTGGAGAATTTGATTATATATGCTAGACATAAAACTTCTGGACTTCGTCAGAGAAGTCCAGAGTCCAGACAAATAGGTTGGATGAACTTGGGTGAACTAGACATTTATGTCAACTTGTACGTATTGTCTTTTTTGAAATTACTATCAGATGTTTAAATCATTTTAACAACAACAACAACATTACCCCAATGCCTCAAAGGCTCCCGCCAATTGCGGGGTAAGGGGGGGTCGAATGTATGTAGCCTGACCACTATGTTTAAAAACATAGCGCGACTGTTTCCGGATGACCCATGATGAGCGTCGAAAGTTGCATTAACTAATTGCTACTTCACAATTGAAAGAAGCGTAGACAGTTTAAAGAGCCATTTTGCTTTATTCCATCATACCCCAAAGCTTAAATTCCTTTGGACTGATCCTTGTTGATTTCAAATTAATCTGACATTCTTCAGGTATACGCTCAATATATGGGATGTCGGGGGGCAGAAAACAATACGGTCTTATTGGAGAAACTACTTTGAGCAAACTGATGGATTGGTGTGGGTTGTGGATAGTTCTGATCTGAGAAGGCTAGATGACTGCAGATACGAACTACATAATCTTCTGAAGGAGGAGGTATTTATACATATCATATTTTTCTTTTCTCTTGCTGAACCTCATCTCTCCCTGGAGCAAAAACTCCAAAAACGTAAGGAGTTTCAGGGTTGTTTATGAATCCAATTTTCCCTTTTTTCTCATCTGTGAACCACTATCATATGAGTGCATCTAGGGGTGAGGGTCCTTCATAAGTTGTGCAAGGAAACGCTACAACTTGTTAAAACTTTTCTTGCTCTTATATAGTTACAATTTTTCTTTTTTTTTAAAAGACCTACCGATTTATGATTTTTGGTTCTTACCACAACCATCGAATTTGCACCTCTGCTTATTGCTTTTATTGAATGTGTGCGTTGCAGATTTCAAAAACTCTCTTTGTCTGTAATAACCTGTGTCCTAAAAAAGAATGTGTGACACCCAGTTGCCTTTTCGGTAGATGAGATTAGGATAAAAGAGCTTTTGACATTTAGTGAAGGGGCATAGCTTCTTTGAATGTCCGGTTGATTGACTGTACCATCTAGGAAGAAGACCCATCACGAAAAGAGAGGTCCTTTATGAATATGAGTCGATGATGCCATAAGTCAATGGGCAGGTGAGTCAAAAATCCGTTACTGCCGTCACTGGAGAGAGAGTGTTTAGTAAGATTATATCCTGTTCGTCGCTCTTAGTAGTCAAAGTGCATTAGGACCTTTGATTAATCCATCTCTTTTATTTAACCCACCTTCTTAAATTCACAGTTACAAAGGTCAAATTTCAATTGTAATGGAAGTTAATGAATCTATTAAAGCTGTCATTTTAATTAGTTTACCTGACCACATTTTTCCTTTTATATTTTTCTTAACAATATATTCATCTCTTAAAAAACCTCACTAAGGCAGGCTTGGTATCATGAGTGACAAAAAAGAGTGAGAGAAGGAAACCACATAGTTGAAATTTACCGTTGGTAATGATTTTTACTTAAATGTGTTATATGATATGGGTCTTTCACAATTCTTTTCTCCTTGGCAGAGGCTATCAGGGGCATCGTTATTGATTTTTGCAAATAAGCAGGACATACAAGGTGCTCTTTCTCCAGATGAAATAGCCAAAGTAAGGATGCTTCTTATTTTACCTTAAACTGTGTTGAACGAACATTTAAGTGAAGTTCGTACAATGGGAACTAGTATGGATGTTGTTTATGATCATATATCCTTAACAGCGATGTCAAAGGTTAAGTACCTATTCATTCTGTAGCCAAGTATGTATGCATTGGTAATATGATAGACTTCAAATATGAAAACAGAAATACTGAGAGATCAGGAGAGAAGCTACTTTCTAGTGGTGAGTTTAGAAAGTCTTTCATGGTAGTTTTCAAATTGATCGTTTTCTTTTGCTTGTGTATGGCCAATTATTCATAAAGGATGACATTCACAGAAAGGGCAAATAATTTTTTCTTCTGATTCTCAGGTGCTTAATCTGGAGGCTATGGACAATAGCCGGCACTGGAGAATCGTGGGATGTAGTGCTTACACGGGCGAAGGGCTACTTGAAGGATTTGATTGGCTGGTACAAGACGTTGCATCACGAATCTATATGCTTGATTAATTGGAAGTTTACATTGATATTTTGATCCCTGTTACTAGTTGCTGCTCATCTGTCGACTGACCCATTTGTTTTAAAGACCTTTCCCAATATGCAAGAGTCTATGTTATCCACTCCCTTTGCCCATATCATATTGGAAGCTTGCACAACCTCTTTTCCTCAGAGTGGAGAACCTTCGAGAAGGGAGCGTGGCATTATTTAGTGTGAATTCAGCACAGATGTGTAATAACTACATACGCAATTCAATTATACTATATCAACTTCACAATATTCAACCTCAGAGAGCAAAACTAGATACTGGATGTGAAACACAGAGTAAACCTAATTACCTAATCAACGTGTTGCATTCAGTCCCAGTAGCATGTTCTGTTTGGGCAAGTAAGACAAATTGGGAGTCTTAGCTAAGGTTGAAGCAACCTCCCTCGAAGCCTCGATCCTTCTAAGATCAATCAAACCCATACCAGCAGCTGCAGTTGCATCGGAAATCAACTTAGCGGATTCACTTTCTCCTTCAGCCCTGATAATCGCAGCCCTCCGCTGTTGATCAGCCTTCATCACTACAAACTTTGACCGCTCTGCCTCCTGCTGGGCGACCTGCTTCTTTTCCACAGCCGCAGAGAATTCAGCACCATATGATAAATGTGTTATCGCCACATCATCAAGCTCAATGTTGAAATCCTTTGCACGACGAATCAAACTCTCACGAATTAATGCAGACACCTGTGGACGCTCCGTGAGAAGCTGATCCGCGTTGAATAGTGCCACGACGGCTTTGAGAACTTCATTGCCGATAGAAGGAAGAACCTTCTCATCATACTGAAATAGTAAAATGAAAACATTAATCTAATATTCACTAGCATACAAAATATAAAAAGTTATATATATAGTATTAGATACTAAACTTTTATACGTAAAAACGTTTATACATAAAATATGCAAATTCAGTACCTCGAGACCCAGGGTTTTGAAAATGTCTGGAAGACGAGAAATTTCTGGGCGAGAGAGAACACGGAGGGTAAGATTGACCATTTGGAGATCTTTTGTACCCGAGAAGGAGGAGAACGTGTGAGGTTTTGTGCGGATATCGAAGATGAAAGGTTTTTGAAGCCATGGAACTAAGAAGTGAGTCCCTTCGCCGACAGTTTCGTTGATGACTCCTCTGAATCGGTCGAAAATTACGGCTCGTTGGCCGCCGTCGACAGTGTATAGGGAGGAGCTGAGAGCCGTTGCTCCGGCGCCGATTCCAACTGCGCCGGTTGCTAGATATTTGAGAAACGATAATGCTGTTTGATTGCGACCCATTTTTACAGAGAGTTATTGGTTTTGGTACGATGTATTGAAGAAGAAGGCGTTTTTGGTGGAAGACTCGAGAAAAACCCAAAACCCTTCAACGGGTAATCGGATTAGAAACGGGTCGGAGGCCAATAGAAATATAACAACATATCAAAAGTTGTATAATCTCATGACGTACTTTAATTATTAAAAGTTGTGTGTTAAACATATAATAATTTATTATTTTTTATTAATTACTACAGTATGCATATGCAAAATATGTACATTAAACTAATAAATATAACTTTGTGGCTAAAACATTTCACAACTTGAATTTTTGATAATATTTATGATGGTTGTAAAATCGATAAATTTTTATCAAGAATGATGTTACATAGAAAGATTTGGTTCGAGCTATTTCAACGCAACTTCAAATTAATTTATTTTTGGAGAAAATTATATATATATACAAAAAATTAAAGTTTAAAAAATAAAAAAATGCATAATTTATTTACATAAAAAATAGCTTTAAATCAGCAAAATTATACAATATAATTTATCAAAAGTTATAGAAAAATATTTTATTATATAATATATATTACTTATATATGAGTGATATACAAAATATATATTAACTATATATATCTATATAACAAGGTTTATTTTTTTTATAATTATTTTAAGTCAAACGTATCTCACTGTAATTTGCCCTTTATTTTTCGAAGTGGGCCTTTGTCACATTTTAAGCCCAATCATCTAAAACCCATCCTAAACCTTCTTCAGTTCAGTTTCTGTTAGAACTCCCACTCTCCTTCTTCCCTCCTGCCACCATCTCAGATTCTCAATTCTGTGAGGGATTTTTCAGTATTTGAATTTGTAGCAGCGAGGGGAGAAATGGGTGGCAGAGGAAGGTCAAGAACTCAGAGAAAGCACTTCGCTCAAAGCAGAGAAAACAACTGGAAATACACCAAAACTGATCCTGAGCAGCAAGAAAATGCTACATCTAATAATAACACTAATAGAGAAAACAGTAACCCCAATTGGAGACCGTTTTTCACCCAAAATCTTGCCTTTGAAGAATATTACAAGGTACTCCCTTATTTGTGAATTTTAGATGTTAATTTGACTAGTATATATATACTATTAGTGAATGTGGAGGAAATGTTCCCTCCGTCTCGATTTATGTGATGATTTTTGCTTCTCGAAATTCAAACTATCTGAACTTGACCGATACTGACATAAGAAGCGTTCCATATCTTGTACTACTTTCTGTATAGTTTTGAATATCTGAACTTTAGTTTTGATATATTAAGTTGATCTAATGCAATTTAGCTTTAAGGATTAGTTAAATATAGTTTTGAATATCTGAATTTTAGTTCTAAAATATTGAGTTGATCTAATACATTTTAGCTTCGAAGATTAGTTAAATTTACTCTTGAGAAACGAAAGTTGTCTCATAAATTGGAATAGGGAGAGTACTAAGATATGGTGGAAAACTTAAGTTCCATAGTATATGAATAAAACAACATATCAAAGTTTTGATATTTGAATTCTTGAAAGTTGTGAAATTTGTATAGAAATAGATTGGCATCAAACATTTTGAGACAACCAAAATGGAAATATTGTGCTATAAGTTAGTTTGATATGTTATAAGTTGGGATGGAAGGAGAAAGTTATTCTTTTATTTGTTTTTCATATACATGCAATGGGTATAAACCAAATTATGGACTTGGTGATAGTATGTGCATGTCTGTGTAGGAGCAAGGGATTGTGCCACCGGAAGAATGGAATACTTTTATGGACTGTCTTCGAAGTGAATTGCCTGCTGCTTTCAGGATTAATTCAAGGTCTGTGTATTTTCATTATCATTTGACAACCTTTCTGTTGACTTCTGCATGTTCTTTGATTTACGAGTCGTAGGCCTTTCAGAAACAATACTATGTCATCTGTGAATAGCATACACCTCCCTAGATATGCCATATCAGTTCAGCTGTCACTAAGGCAAACAAAGACGGGCTAAGGACCAAAACCCCGTGCAATCCCATCACAACCCGGAAATTTTCATAATTTCCTTCCACTGTTATTACCCAGGTCTTGGTGCCATCGTATATGTCATTTATTTCCCTTATATAAGCCACAAAAACACCTCTAGACTCTAAACATCTCCATAGGAACTTTGTTGTATGCCTTTATGTCAATAAATACCATATGTAAGTCTCTCTTCCTGTTCTTGTACTGCATCAACAGTCTCCTTACAAGGTGAATGGCTTCTGTAGCTGATTGTGTCGGCATGAATCTGGTTGGTTCTTGGAGATGACCATACCCCTCCTCGTCCTCATCCTCATCTCGAGCACCCTCTCTCAGACATTCATAGCATGCTTGGTAGCTTGATACCCCTATTGTTGTTGCAATTTTGATATCCCCATGTTCTTGTACAACATAATTGTTGTACTCCACCTCCATTCTTCCGGCATTCCAGCCATCTTAATAATTACACTAAACAATCCAGTCAGCCACGTCATACCTACCTCACCTGCGTTCGTCAAAAAGTCCATCGGGATCTCATCTGTCTTGTTTGCTCTGCCCTTGTTTGTCTACGGATTACCACCTTAACCTCCGTCATCTTTATGTACCTATAATGCCCAAAATCTCTACGACTTGTAGTGCTCCCACAGATCCCTGTACTCTCTTCATTCAAGAGCTTATGAAAATTATGTATGCTATCTCCTAATGTGTGCCTCTTCTACACAAAAACATCTGCATTCTCATTCTTGATGTACTTCACTTGGGCTAGATCACAGGCTCTCCTCTCTCTCGCCTTGACGACCATATACAACTTCCTGTCCCCGGCTTTGCCCTTGAGCTCCTTATACAAATGCTTAAAAGCTGCTGTTTTGAGCAACTGTTTGTCCTGTTAAAAAGTTTCACAAGTTTTAAACTTCTCAGTGCTTCAACAATTTAAACTGTTTGTGTTCTGGATCGTTTACATTGGTTACTGCTGTAGTAACATGTGCCCATATTCAGGGGAGGTTTGTTACCAAAACTATGGTGCACATGAACCCATGATCTCTCTGCCAAACTTGGTGTTTTATGTATATATTCCTGAAAATTGAGCTGATATTATCTGCTGGTCACTATGGTCCTAAAAGATTTAATGGTGCACTTAGTTAAATGCTGAGTTTACCTGGAGGATTATGGATCTATTCCCACTTAATTCTTTTTTTAACTCCTGCTTTAGTGGGGCGCCATATTCTAGAATGCCATATTTCTTGTATATTTACTAGTCAATCTTGTTCAGAGTAACTGCAGATTGAATCAACTGCAAGTAACATATACCTGCTACAATAACTATATGATATCTTTAATAATTGTTAAAAGAGGTGAAGTTTTAAAAATTCAGACTAAACAGCAAATCAGGAGAAAAATATTCTTTTAAACTTCGGATAAATGAACAAAAACCTATAACTTCACGTTCCAAAATGTAAGTGGAAACCAAATATACTTTCTTGTAGTGATAGTTCACATTGCTCTAATCGTTCAAAGAAATGAGCTAATTTGAGCAAATTTCCTATATATTCATCATTGTGTTGTTGATGTTGCAGTAGCCAATGCTATTTGGAAATTCAAGCGAAGTTGGAGAATGATTTTATGAAATCTCTGCAAGAAGAGGTTCATCATCTGATTATGATTACTTTTCTTACTGAATTATGAACTTTCTGCAGTATGTATGCAACTTTTATCTCAGAGCCTTGCTATTTAGTAATATTTTCAAATTGCATTTGTGATTCAGGGGACAGACGGGAGTGAGGTTGTGGCAATAAGACCATTACCTTGGTATCCAGAGAATCTTGCCTGGCAGTCAACCTTTTCTCGCAAGCAGTTGAGGAAAAATAAAATACTTGAGAGGTTATAGATCCGGTTTCTGCATATGCTGTAACTTTTGAATATTGTGAAATAAATTTTATCTGAAAAAATATCATACCGAAATCTATTGCAGATAATATTCCATCTGTCCCAATTTATGAGGTGATTTTTGACTGCTCATAAAGTTTAAGAAAGAGAGGGACTTTTGAAATATGTGGTCTAAAGCAGGCCAGATATTTTCGTGCTATAAATTATCTCACGAAGAGTACCATGAGAAGTTTAAAGCTTAATTGTTCCTAAATATATAATTTTTCTTTTGGGACAAATTAAAAGGAAAATATGCCACATAGAATAGGGACATAGGGAGTAATAAGTATGGTTCTCTGGAAAAAACACTTCAAGTTTTCAATCCTTGTTATAAGCCAATAATCTATTTGACCTTTTTAATATATCAGCATCAGTCCAAATGGTTGTTGACGCTGGTGCTAAGCTCGAGTCTGAAACAAGATCAACCTTTTGAGTTTCCTTAGCTCCATCCTCTCTGCTGGTCTCACATGTAGGACTGTAAAAAAATATCTGTTTTTTCTCTTTCAGCGTAAAGCATCTCTTTAGTACTGCTGATTTTTTTTTCCAAATTGAGTTAACTTGTAACTTCCTATTGTATAATGTGTGATAATTTCCTCCATAGGATTGTGACATGAATATAATTGAGATTAATATCACAATCATGATCGAACTCCAAAATTCCATTTGTTGGGCATTTTGATCTAGATTTGAATGAAAACGTGATCCCCAACTTCAAATATACACTACATTCTTTGCATCTTATTCCACATATCGCAAATATTTTAGATGCAACTTGGTTTGCAACTTCTAGAAATGGTTGAGTATTTCTTACCCCACTTCTAAGGTATGATGCAAATAATATTTGGGCATGTTGTGATGGTGTTTCCATGAGTTGTTCAAAATCTAGAGAAGGCTTCTGATTTACGCTTGATGGAATTCAACAAAGTATTTGGAAATAAAAATCCTGTTTATCAATTATCTTCTGAAAAGAAAGTCTTGTTCATCCAGAATCTGAGTGTCTTTTGATATTGGAAGAGGAAGAGGTTTTTTCCTCCATATAGTAGCGTACCAAAAGAAATCCTTAGTATGTGCTAGAGAGGCAAAAGGTTTTTCTTTAATACATAAATTCCTTAAAGGATATGTATGGAGGAGGGTGTCACAAATGTAAGAATAAATGTGTATGAAGGAGGTGTCACAACTGTAAGAACAATGGAAGAAAATGCAGATTTTTCCATGGTTTATCTAGGAATTTATTTAGCCTGTACTGGTTTCTCCTATTTATGAACAAGTTAGCCAATAGCATACAAGATTGAGTTCCAGATTATATGTTATTTGTAGGTCTATGTTGTGTTGATATAACTAGTGGGAGAGTTATATAAAGCTTGATTTGTAGCGAAACACTCAAAACTGGAGTTTTTAGGATAGGTGAAAGGATAATAGGATATATACAAAATAAGTATAGCCAGTATAAGAAAAGTGTAGTTTGAGGTAAGATTTATAGTACTGCACTAACTAAATATCGACACTTAAGATGATTAGGCTCAATTTTTCTAAAGAATGACATGACAGTGCAATAGGCAGATATTTTACGAAGTGAACATAAGTTCTATAAAACGTGTGAGACTAACAATGCTAATAATGTGGGCCTGTGCAACAAATTTTGGGATATGATGTCTGACATTTCCGTAAAATGAGTGTCATAAAGTTGCATAAGATAGATATGTTGTTATACCAGGTTAGATAAGATTAGAAATGAGAATGTGGCCTGAATGGTTTAGTTATGTTCGACAAAGCTCTTAATGTTAAATGCACCTGTTTCTAGATTCACATCATGATGGTTGTAGGTATTTGTATGGGATGAGGTAGACCTTAAATCATATGGAAAGAAGTTCTCTTAGAAAGACATATTGTTTCTTGAAATCCATGCTAATTAAAATATAACACAACAGAAGCAAAGTATCTTTATAGGCTGTAATGGTTAGTTGGATTAAGGTTAACCGTTATTGGTTGTACTTACATCTGGTCCTTTGATAAAGAGAAGTCTCTTCAGTTTTATTAGAGATTGCTACCTTTTACTTATAAAGAAAGGCTCTGCTAGAGCTTGCATGGTAGTGTATGGGTAAGTGTCAGAATTAGAGATAATCTCTATCTTCAGAGAGCCCTTAATTTGTCCTTAAAGAGAAACTATTAAATGGTGGAACGAATGAGTCAGATGGAGCATAACAGATGAAGAGGATACATATAGCCCTGTGTAAACTACTTTAGATTAACGTAGTTGTCGTATAATTATGTTCAAATGAACAAAATGCACATATCACAGAGAAAATTATATTTCTAAAAGTCCATGTCTTGTTCCCATTTTTGGATATAAAAAAAAGTCTACACCCTTCCTTGTAGTTCTCCCCACCTCCATAGAATATTATGCAATTCTTTTTCCTAAAATCTGTAGACAGCCAAGAAATTGACGGAATTATAATTGATGACAACTTTTGCTGGTCTCTGGTATTGATGTTTGTCATCACATAAAACATTCAGGTTCCACGAGTTCTTGAAGCTACAAAATGAGATTGGTAACATTACAAGACAGGAGTCTGTAAGCATGGTGGGCCAACTATAGCTATGCAGATTTATTTGGTATATATCAGTTAACGTTCTGCCCTTGATTCATCATGTGACTGCTTTTCAGGTTCCTCCTCTGTTCCTGGATGTACGGCCAGATGATTTCATTCTTGACAGTTAGCTATTCTTTAATACTCTGCGTCTAAGTTCATTTTTCCATTCTTCATTAAAATATGAATGCCAAACTGGATAAATAGACTCTTTACTGTCCCTTTATCCTGCAGTGTGTGCAGCTCCTGGTTCAAAAACGTTTCAGTTACTTGAGATGATACACCACTCAGCTGAACCTGGATCATTACCTGGTGGAATGGTATCTCTTTTTCCTCACTTTCTCTCTTAAATCACTAGTGTCAATGCAACTCTCCCTAGTTCTTTCATCCATCTTTGTTGGCGTCATATATCCGCTCCATCCTACCAAAATATATTAGCTGTATCCTTGTAACATATTTGATGTTTCTCTTTGGATGCCTCGTTATATAGGTCTTAGCAAATGATGTTGATGTTCAAAGGTGTAACCTTCTCATCCATCAAACAAAGAGAATGTCCACAGCCAACTTGATAGTCACAAATCATGAAGCTCAACACTTCCCTAGCTGTCATTTGAATAGAACTTATGCAAAGGGTTCTGAGCCACGAGAAGTGAAGGAACTTGATATTGATCAACTTCTATTTGACCGCGTCTTGTGTGACGTTCCATGCAGTGGTGATGGCACTTTACGCAAGGCCCCTGATATATGGAGAAGATGGTAGTTATTTACGAATTACTAGTACTCATCACTCTCATTTTGCATTTGTGTTGTGTCCCCTCCACATCTCTCTATTTTTTCTTCTACACAGGAATGCAGGAATGGGTAATGGTCTACATGGGCTTCAGGTTCAGATAGCAATGCGAGGTTTGTTATACGCTCTCTCTCTCTCTCTCTCTCTCTCTTGCACACACACACAAAAAAAAAAATTGTACATTAGTCTTCTAACCAGATAAGCTGACCATCACTAACCTATCATGTGGAAACACAAGTCAGCTTTGCGTTCGTGCTTAAGGATGAGTTTGTTGACTACTTCAGAGATTTTCTAGCATGAGTGTACCAGTGGCTCATTATATTCCAAGTCTTTTTTCCCATTATGGGCTCAAGATACATCTTGATATCCAAGGTCAAGATTGAGTAATGTTAAAAATGATCGCACTTGTGGAAGTAACACAAACATTAAAAAGATTAGAGACGATTTAACTATTTCCTATGCAGACTTCAGGCTTTCTGGTCCATAGGTATGACATTATAATTGATAATAAAAGGTACGAGTATAAACCTAAAATTATATAGAGGGAGTTGTCTCAGAAGTTTTAAAATCTATCGAATTTATACACTTAACACTAAGAATAAAACCTAATGGAAGTAAAGGATCCATATACACAACACCAACAAGTTGGGACTAAACTAGTTATCCATGTAGGAGTATGGATAAGTGTGAGACTTCGAGAACCCCTGATTGCCTTAAGAGACAAATTATTTAGTATATCTGAATGAAATTGATCTGAATAGAGTCGTGGAACTAGTACTGGTTATCTCATCCCAACAACGGTAGTATATGTTAAGGCATGTGAGTGCCTTTAATTAGATAGACCATATCTTGTTTCTTTGGGGTTCTTCCATTGTGAAAGAGGTCCCAACTAATGAAGCGCAATAGCATTCGGAGGGTAGGAAACTCGTGTCATGCCTGAATATTTACAAACTTCTTTTATGCCACAATAGGCAATGTTATATGGTAGTGAATGTTGGGCTGCTAGGGTCTAACATATCCATATTATAGAGATGCAGATGCTAAGATGGATGTACGGTCATACCAGATTAGATAAGATTACAACTGACCACATTCACAGAACGTATAATTAGAACACATTGAAGATAAGATGTGAGAAAATCACTTGAGATGGTTCACTGTGGTTAGTTTAGGTGTTAAACGCCAACAGAAGATATTTGTGATGTTTTAAACTTTTTGTAAGGCTCAGATTTGAATTACAAGTTGTATGTTGTAGTATTTTTGAACGGGAACTACACTTTGGTCGAAGTAAAGTTACCATTCTCCAAACATAAAAAGGCCAACAGGGTAGACCTAAAATCACATGGAACAAAGTTGTCTCAGAAGGCCTACAAATACTTTGTATCGATGCAGATTTAGCTAAATATAGGGTTCAATGGAAGAAAAAGATCTGCATAGGTGATAGCTACTAGTTGAGGATAGGTTTTAGACTTGTTAGAGAGCTTCTAATATATTATTTTAAATATTATATTTATGTATATATTTTATTTATTTTTCACTTTTATTTGTTTAGTATGATGGTGACATGAATTCAGCTTAAATGGAAGTGGGGATCCATATAGCCAACTCCAATCTGTTTGAGACTGAGGCGCAGTAGTAATTGTTTATAGCATCCAACAAATAAAAAAAGAATCTGTCATACACATCAAAGAAGAATTGCATAAGCAAGCTATTTCAATATGCTTGGTTAAAATAAAAAGATTCTTCTTTTCTGAAGTAAGGATAGAAAGGAAAAGATTCTAGCTACTCGAACAAGAAGGATTAGAAGACCAAGAAAGCATGAGCTGAATTGTATGTCTTTCAAGAAGCAACATCAGTTAAACTAGAATTTAGTTGCTCGCATTGCTGCGGACCCCTGGGTGTATGTTCCCTGCTAGGGATGTTGTTCCTTGAGTTATATTATAGAAGAGAAAACTTAAGTCTTTATGAGACGTTTTCTGGAAGTCCAAGCTTTGAATAGATGCTGGTACCTGGACCGGCATGAAAGGTTGCTAAAACACTTGAGGGATTAGGACTCTAGAGCGCTATGCAATTCCTTCTATAGAAGATCCCTCTTTCTTTTTAATGAGCCTTCAACTGACACGTGATTGTTCATACATATATTTCAGGCATGTCTTTGCTTAAAGTTGGTGGAAGGATGGTTTATTCAACTTGCTCAATGAATCCTATTGAAAATGAGGCTGTGGTTGCCGAGGTAATTAATCTCAGAAAGAATGCATCACATTTTGATTATGATTCTCTTAAATCTGTAGTTTTTGTCACTGAATGAAAATTTTGCTCTTTTTAAGCTTCGCAGAAATTAATGAGTGGTACTACTGAAAGTAGAAAAAGAAAGCAGAAAAAAAAAGTTATTGAGTATAGATCTTGCTCGATTGTGATAGAGTGGGAGAACGGAAAAAACAAAACCCTTAGCAAGCTTCTCAGTCATTGCAATGGCTGCACATTTGTTATCTGAATTTTCTTATTACAGCCCTCCCTTTGTTCTTCCTCCTGGCACGGCACTGGGCTTGTCTGAATTATGTATGCCTACTCTTGTTCTAACTTATATCAACAAGTGGGCTGATGTGGTGCAAGTGTTCTTTCTCTTTGATTTCTTCGTATGTTTTTTCATTGCTACATCAACGACTATATTCCATTAGTACAATGGACACGATAGTCATTAGTAGTTTATATATTATGGATTTCATGGAAATTACTTGGATTTCTTTCTTCAATACAAACTGTCAAAATAGTAGCTGAGTGTGCGGCCTCTCTGTCTCTAGTATACAAATGTACCCCATAATTACTTTTTGCTGATGATGACATAATCATCATGATTTCCTGAACGACAGAGAGATATAGGATTTCTGATATTGCAGTACAACTTTATGAAATTCTAAGTTCAATATTCCTTCTCATGAAACCTGGTTGTTCTCTTGTTTCTCAGATTTTGAGAAGGTGCGGGGGATCTGTTGAACTCATTGATGTCTCCAGTGAACTTCCTCAGCTTGTTAGAAGGCCAGGTCTGAAAAAATGGAAGGTTTGTGGCTAATTTTGTTGGTGCTCATTTTGATCTCTTCTCCATGTGATGTTTGGAGATGACAGATTTTGGTCAACTTGATTTGATTGAGGTTGAGACATTGATGTTCATTGTTAAGGTTATAGTAAATGAAAAACAGTGAGGAGGGGTATTTGCCAATCTTGCACCAGATCTTTTTGGTTTTCCATTGTTAGTATGGTTGTGGCCTTGTGCGATTCATGTAAAAATCAAGTTCAGATATCTTAGGACAGACTATATCTGGACTCTGGAGCAGGCATACCCTTTCTGTGACAGATTGACTGTGAAGACCTAATATTAATTGCTTTAAATTTAGTATCATATTTGCACATGTATGAAAAATATAACTTCCTCGGCATTACTATGGAAGGTCATGAAGTGGTGGAGAAGAGACATTAGTGTTTGCGGAAGGTACTTCCAAACCCAATATCATAACTTTTACCCTGGGGCTGTGTAGGTTACCTCCTTTTGCTTTATGCTGTATTCCATGTAGTGTATTCTCTAGTTGCCTTAGATTCAGCCAACTTCCTAAATTGTGATATTTGATTATTAAATTGCAATGCATTTGGAAGAATCGATCTCATTGTTCGTGTTAGCTTCAGGAGGTTTGTTAAAGATTTAGCTTTGCAACATAGAGCTTCATTCACGCCAACTTATGTTATTTAGTATCTAAACATTGTAATCTCTAGTTTTAAATGATAACTCAATCTTATGAGGCCTAAAAAATCAAACATTTAAGTCAACCATAATATTTTCAGGGCCTTTTCTTCTTTATACTTCTTTTTTGATTGGTAAACTAATATGTGTAGCTGAAATTAACTTTTTCTACTTTGACTTAGTTTATCAACCAGGCTTCATTGGTTGAAGCTATCAAAAATATGTCGGAGACTGACATGAGTGAGCTGTGACGTGTTCATTATAGCTTCTTCCTTTTTGTTTAATATTTTCACGAGTTTCATCAGTAAAAAGGTATGTACATGAGCATCAGTAGTATGACACATAGTCTCATCAAATTTTTTTTCCTACTAATTAGTGCTCGAAAAGATCTTTTCCAAATAGTGAATAATATGTATATCAATACATTATACTCTCTCCAAACCTTTACACTTGTATGATGTTGTATTAGAAATATCAAGAATTTAGTAGTTAGAAAGAGAGATGTTCTGTGAGTTAGAAAGACGTGAAGGACGAGAATTATGTCACTGGAACTAGTTAAATATCAGAAGCTCTTTGTATTTTGTTTCATTTTTATCTGATCTGGAAGCCTTTCAGTGAGCCTGACTTTGTTATGAGTTCCACTAATTCAATATTTGCCTGTTAGTAGTACAAACAGGAGGGGAAGTAAAGACTAATATCCATCCTTAAATTCTTAATTCCATGTATGTTAAACAGGTATGGTTGCTTTATGCCTGCTTCATTGAGTTTGATTAATATTTGTTCTTCTGTCCGTGCAGGTTCAAGATAAAGGGGTGTGGTTGGCTTCTTACAACGAAGTTTGTGATTCTCGCCGAGCTGCAGTTGTTCCTGGAATGTTTCCCCCTGGCAATGGCTATGTGGATGCACCTGGGCATCAATTGTCTGATAACTGGAGTAATGGTAATTCTCAAAATGGTACTGGGATGGTGCAGGATACTACAATCTTGGACGAGGAAGCTTCGACTCTACCATTGGAACGTTGTATGAGGATTGTGCCACATGACCAGAACAGTGGAGCCTTCTTTATTGCCGTCTTTCACAAGCTTTCTATTTTGCCAGGTGAGTTAAAATGTCAACTATTCGTCAGAAGAAGAAAATCGGGGCATCAAACATATAACTACACATGTGGTTAGTTCTAATAGAACTTCTGCACACCTATATATTTTGTGGTTCTAGTTTCTAGAAATTCAGATTCAAAACTTGAAGAACAAGAACTCAACTTCAACAAATGGTAAAACTCTTTTTTTGTGGCCTTTAGATTATAGAAAAACAAAGACCAATGCATTTAAGAACAACTTAATAGCCTAAGCTCTACTAACAACTCAATAGCCTAAGCTCTACTACCAAACAATAGCAACCAAGATGCAAAAAGGAGGAAATAGTACTAGTAATGAAAAAAATAGATAAGACACAAGGATAGAAGTAGAAATTTGGTTGGGATTATAGAAAATTACAAGAAAGACGGAGAATTCTAACAATCAAATAACCATTTAATTATTTGAATAATCCAAGAGGGAAGAGAGCTGAACTCATACATGGATCTCTATAGCAAGAAGAATTCCAAGAAGGTTCAATATAGAGATACAAACAATCACCCTGAAGATTATGATCTTTAATCATCCAAAAATCTAGCTAGTTTGTCAAAAGAGGAAACTAAGATATTTATACAAGACTATGTAGAAGCTAGCAACAGTAATAAATATCCCTAATCTATCCTTGAGTTACACTTATGCTGAAATTAGTAAAATCTTAGGGTCCTAAAACATCTCAACATTTGGTAATTATGAAGTCAATTTTGGCGAGCTGCTTCTACAATCGGCTCCATGGTTGATAATCATGTCATTTTCCTGTGGTGCTCCATCACCTCCATTGTTGCCAGGCTCCATGTTTTGGAATGTGGATGCATTTTTTGGTCCACCTTTCTCTCTGCTTTGTGCTTCTTGTTTTCTCGGATACATTTGACTTGAAAGCTTTGTTTCTGACCTTTTGTAGCACCCCAAGGACTTAATGTTGATTGGGCTTGGGCGGTCACTTTGGATCCTTTGGTTTAGTTGCCTTGGTCTCCTTTTAAATTACCACATAAGTACATTCTGGGTGTTGAGATATTCTTTCCATGCTCTCCTGAAACATCTAGGCTGTCAAAGTTAATAAGTTGGAAGCCGCCAATGCCATGATTGCTGAATCCACGAGCTATGTGGGCACACACCCTTGATATCATAATACAATTCTCTATCTTAATTTTGAGCTGTACTAGTGTATGTACTGAGATTTTGTTCTTATGACTTAGCAGTCACACAAAAGAAGCATTGCTATCAGCCAGGGAGAACTTCCACAGGCAATTTTCAAGCACAAAATTTACCCAAGGTCAAAGATATAAATGCAGATGGAGTTGAGCAAGTGGATTCTGAGGCGACTATGGATTATGCTGATATTCTTGAAAATGGAAATGACGAGGCTACACTGGATACTGACCCCAGTAAAATAGTGGAAGGAGAAAGGCCGGAGCATATTAAACCTTCCAGTGATGGAAGAGCTGGTCCTGAGTTGGTTACAGGGAGAAGAAAGTTACAAATGCAAGGAAAATGGAGAGGGATTGACCCAATATTGTTTTACCGCGAGGGCTCAGCTGTGGATCAGATAAAGGCCTTCTATGGCATCAAAGAATCCTTTCCATTCAAAGGTCATTTGATTGTGAGGAATACTGATGTTAACCATGTGAAGAGAATTTATTATGTATCTAAATCTGTGAAAGAAGTTCTTGAACTCAATTTTCAAGCTGGTGAGCAGCTCAAGATAGCTGCTGTTGGGCTAAAGATGTTTGTAAGTCACTCAAATTTGAAACTTGAGATTTCTGTTCTTGGAACTAGTATCATTCTATAGATTCATGTGCATGTGTTTGAACATCCATACAAAGCAAGACTACCAACCCCTCTTAAGAACAAGTAGCGAAATATGAAGGCACCAATTGAATTGACCCTTTTTGTCATGCTTTCATGGGGACCTCTGTCGATTGCACTATTAGATAACCTTTCTATCTTCTCTTTTCATGCTGCAGGAGCGGCAAAAAGATGTTTCTGCACAATGTGTATTCCGCATGACATCTGAAGGATTGCCATTGCTGCTGCTCCATATAACCAAACAAATAGTGTATGCATCGCCTGTAGATTTCAAGCTGCTTCTGCAGTACAAGAGCATTAAATTTGGCGATTTTGTGGATGCTGAATTTCAGGAAAAGGCTTCAAAGCTGCAGTTTGGTTGTTGTGCAGTGATTTTGAATAAAGGTTAGATGTGATCTGGTATCTTCATTTCAGTAAACACGATTAATTTGTTTCTCCCGTAAATTTGCTCTCTATTCCTGTCAGACAATAAGACCTTGTCGGAACCTCAAGTGGATGCATCCACTATCGCTATAGGATGCTGGAGAGGCCGGAATAGCATCACAGTGATGGTGATTGCACTTGACTGCCAAGAACTCCTAGAAAGGATGTTGATGTATTTTAAGGAGGATTCAGATTCCTTATTGCTGGAAAACAAGCCATCGCTCGCTGCTGAGGCAAGATGAAATAGTTAAAGCAGATTAAGCTAAATTTATTACATTGAAAAACAATGAGACAAATCATAGGCAAACTAACCATTTTGGAAGCTGTTATATGTGTACCATTACAATTTGTAACATATTGATGTTAATTTGTTGGTTGATTCTCTTTAGACATTTTATACAACTATAAATTTCAGATGAAAATGGAGGAAAGTGTCCTCTTTGTAATCTGATTATTATGTATTTTAATCAAACTAAACTATTGGTTGGATGACCAAAAATCAAATCATTAATATAAACTTGAAGTTACTGTATTTTATTCTATGGTATGATCATCAACTCTTGGTCAAAGAATGATGATATTTATTAATAAGATTTGCTAAAATGACAAATATTAGATATGTTATTACGGAAGGTAACATTACATAATATTAATTACGAATTTTAACAATTTAGTTACAAGTTCTTACAAATATATACATCATATCCAATTCATATCAATTACATACTCAAATATATAAATTAACAGATTTGAGTATGTAATCGGTATGTAATGGGTATAATAATATATATATCTGTTATAACTTGTAATTTAATTGTTAAAATCCGTAATTGCTAGAACTTGCAATTTATTATCTAATATTACGACTCGTAATAATATATTTAATATTTATCATTTTAGCAAATCATTCAATATGCTAAAAAGATAAAAACAAAGTTGCTACTTGGAAATTATAATTATGTTTCCTCACAAGGAATCAACTCTTCTTCCCATAAAAATAAAAGCAACATCTACGACTATAATTCTACGACCTTCATATACCTTCTATAAATTTCGCTTATAAATTATATCGAATTTATCATTATACGTCTGAATAATTAAAAAGGTCCAAATAGACCTCTCCACTCACAGAATGAAAATCACACATGAGCTAGGCATTTTTGACCCCTTCTTCAAACTTTTTTATTTTATCAATATATGCTTTATTAAATTTGATTTGATTTAGTCATCCCACTAATATACAATTCAATCTATTCCGATACATATTACTTTAAATCAATTATTCATCTCTCTATCTTTGAGCTAAGAGTAAGATTTATATATATTTTCATAAAGTTTATTTTATCAAATTAAATATAAAATAGAAGTTACAGATTAAAAAAAAAATTTATCTTTAATAGTTGATACATAGTTATTATTGGTGATGATTATAAATAAGCACCTTAATTAAATAAATATTTAACGAAAAAAATTATATCCTAAGATATGTGAAGTAGAGGAGCACGAATTTCCTAGCAAGAAGATGCAAGAGGTTAGCAATATTAGATTAAGTAGATGTCGGTAGACCAAGAAAGAATGTATGAGAGGTAATTAGATATAGATATGACATTGCACACTTTTAGCTCCTCTATATATGAAATGAAATATGCCTCTAGGAGCTTTATAATGTGCCGTTCAAATGGTCCTTGTAATTTGATGAAAAAGTTATACCTTAAGACATATATATATAAGAATAAATTATTGTTTTTTTTAAAAGCCTAATTAATATTTTCTTCAAAAAATTATAAAAGAGAAATACGGAAAAAAAATTGAGACGAAGAATTAGTTAATCTAACTTATATAAATCTCATTATGTAGAATTTGCCTAAGACAACTATCATAGCTAGCCTCCAATTGGATTTGATGCCAAGAACCATTGAAATGTGACAAACAATAACAACATACCCAATAAAATCCGACAAGTGTGGTCTGGAGAGGATAGAATGTATGCAGACCTTACCACTACCATAGAGGTAGAGAGACTGTTTTCTGAGAACCCTCATCTCAAAATCCGTAATGAAATGTGACAAGAAATCTCAAATAAATCAACCATAATTAGTTTTTAAACAAGCTTTTATATATGATTTACACAATATCAATCAACCATACAATTTAAAGTAGGTAAAATTGAATTAAAAGACCAACCAGACATTGGTCTTGATACAACAATCAATATTTAACTTTAGTACACATTTTACATTAACAACAAAATATAGAAATAATCACACTCTAGTAAGGACATTTTCTCGATCAAGAAAGTATTGAACTTGTTGATGCATCTCTATCAAGAGTCTAGATCTTCAGCATGAGTTGGATTTCTAGAAGAACGAGCCATAAATGCCCTAATTAT
>JAOTQJ010000091.1:19874870-19895612 GCA_025642045.1 Solanum sejunctum
ATTATATAATCTATAGCAATTTCATTAGTTTTTGCATATATTTTCCACCTTACATGGGTTCAAAATCCACGTGTCAAAAATTCTACACCCATGCAAAAGAGCCCACAAAAATTGAGGGAGAAAAAAAAAAATCGTACGTACCAACAAATAGCAATAAAAAGCAAACTTCCGCAAAACATTTCAGAATAATTTAAAAAAATAAAATTCTCAAATAATTTTTTCAAAAATTTCCGACGTTCCGACTCACCGAGTTATCCTCGAGCTAACTCGGTGGCCGTGAAAAGACAAAAACAATGGAGAAGTCTAAACTTGCACGGAATTCGAGAACATGCACGGCGGATCTGCTGACGTGGTCGTCGGAGGTTCCGCCGCCGTCGTCCGCCTCTCGTTCTCGACATGTATGTTTTAGCCATTTTTTTCGTCGTTTACGTTTCGCCGGCGGCCAGTTGTTGAGGGTTAATTTTTTTTCTTTCCGGTTGCAGCTTTCTGATGGAATGGGTAAGGTGTTGTTTGGAGGGGATGTTACTGATGAGGAAGCTGAAAGGTTGTACAGAAGGTGAGAAAATAGGGTAAAAATTTAAGATTTTGAATTTTTTTTTTTTGTTTCGAGGTAAAAAAACTATATGAAATTGAAATCGAAGTTGAAGAAAAATAACCTTACATAAGGGGTCTTGGTTGGGAAACAATTTATCCCAAGATTAGTTATTGTGTGATTAATTATCATGAATAAGTTATCCCGCCATTTTATCCCAAACTTGACAACCAAACAAGATATCAAAATTTTATCTCTTTACTATTTTTTTATCGCATGATTATTTATTTTTATTGCTCACACCAAACACCCCAATAGTTTGGGTTAAAAAATGTACTTAGTTTTTGGCGGATATAGTTATCTACTATCTTTAGAATTAATTGAGGTGCGTGAAAGCTTGTCCAGACAAAATGGTGATCAAAAAAGAAAATGCACGCCGCTATTCGTTTGGATATTCACGAGAGGGACATTTTTAAACTAAACTATTAACATTTGTTAGATTTCACGTAGTTTGGGGCATTTTTTATCCTTTTGCATTTAATATTTGGTATTTGAACAAAAAATGAATGAATAGAAAGAAGTATTTATATAACATGTTCTAATTTATTTGGAATTGAAGCGTAATAGATTTATTTATTGATTGATATTTCATTATTCTTGTATATATGATTCTTTTTTCTTCCTTATTGTATTTCATGTTAACTTAATATGTTCTATTGTGCGATGGTGCATTGTTCATTTCAAACTCCAGAATTTTGCCAGGAATCTCATGTCTTCTCCTCTTTTAATGACAATTATGTTTCATATAGAAGTAATGCACGCATTTATTTTTTTCTTATCCTAGTATTCAATAAAGATGATTTTTTTTTGTTATTCCCTGTTTGTTTAGCTAGTAAGTTGATCGTCATTTTGGTTTAAATGTACGATAGAGTGGAGATGTTATACTCTATTATTTTCCTTTTCAATGATCAGGAATTCAGGATGTACGATGCCTCTCCATAATCTTTGGTTCGAATGGTTTTGTGTTTTGATCTGTCCCATCATTTGTTGCATAGGTCATCGATTTGACTTTTTTCTTGAAAATGTAGATTTGCTGCTGCTGATTGTTGATAAGTTTTGTAACATTCGTTTCTAACTGATCAACCATTTTATATCTTAGGATACCTTGGCATTAAAAGTATTATCCAAATAGTAGTGATGGTTGCTTTGGTATCAGAAATTGTAGCCATAAGGATTGTGTCAAGTTAGTTAGCTCATTATTGTACGGTTTTGTCTTTGGACTTGAAGGATAAATTTTGTGGCTATAATAATGAAGGGGGAGGGTTGCGGTAGGTTGATGACTAGCTTAAAGATAGTCATAGTATCATTATGATGAAGACATACATCCAAGTTAAATGAATGCATAGTCTAAGCACTTCCACAGCTCACACAACTTGCGACTAGTGGAACCAAAATCCTGGAGGGTCGTTAGGATTACGTTTCCATGTTGCAATTCATGTTTGTAGACAAAGTAGTTCCTATCGTTTAGAAAGAAAATGAAAAGTCAAATAACTGACAAATTGCACTCCCTGTTGAAACTTGCTATGTTCAGGAGAAATTCTTCTGCGTATAAACTGAAGGAGATGAGTGGCAGCAATATATTTTCCGCTGGTGGTGAAGATATTGCATCAGAATCTGGACCTGTTAATGGTAATGCTAACTACAGGACTTCAGTGCGGATAGTTCAGGTACTAGTCTCCTCTTATTTAAGAAAATTATTGCCACACCGGACTAGAGTAGAAGGTTAGTAGGTACTTCAGTGTTGTCGGGTTCCCTAATCAGTATTGCTATTATTACTCTAATACTATCATATTCTTCGATTTTAGTATTACCCTTTGGTTTCCGTGCTTCAGTTATCGTATCATTTGTTATTGCTACTTGTTTTTTTTCTTAATTGTTTCCAGCCTAACTTCTTCACTACCGTATTTGCTTTACATTTTTGTTTTTGCTTATGCTTTACTTGAGTCGAGGGTCTACTGGAAACAATCTTTCTACCTTCACAAAATAGGGGTAAGGCTATGTATACCACCACCCTTCCCAGCCCCATTTGTCGAATTACACAGGGTATATTGTTGTATTGCCGCACCAGGCTAGCAGGCTACATGATTAGGAAATCAGTGAATATCAATTTGATCAAATTTTACAATGCAATTGCAGCAAGGTGCAACTTTGAAAAGCCAGATTTCATTTAGTCCTGAAGAAAAGATATGCCAGGAGATGCCTGTCAATCTAACAGAAGTGGAAAAGCTGGATGAGCTGAGTGGAAACGAAGAAAGCAAGACAGGTAAGCTTTCATCTAGTACTGAAGAAAATATCTCCCAGGAGACGCCTATCACTCAAACAGAAGTGGAAAAGCAGCACGAGCTGAGTGGAAACAAAGAAACACAGTTACATAGAAAGGTGAAGCAGTTGTCGGAAGCAAAGAGCAGGGAACTTAGTGGAAGTAACATCTTTGGACCTCCCATAGAAGTTCCTCCAAGATCAGTTACTGTTGCACGGTCATTGGAACACAAAGAAAGCGAAGACATGATTGAACCTGCTCCACGAACCGTGCGCACATCTGTCAAGGTTTCTAATGTAAGTTGCCTTGTGAGACTTGTTTGTGTTTCAAAACTCACTCTCCAGCCTCGACTGCACGACTCCCCCATCCCAACTCATCTCCTCAATCCCTTCCCATTATCTGCTTTCTCAAATAGAGTTTGAGTATTCAGTGTGATGATCTCGTGAAAATGATATTAGATTTAAGGAAGCGCTTTATTGGTTTTACCATAATAAAATGCTTCAGGTAGATGAAGTTAACGGTAGAAAAAAGCATAATGCATAGATAGACACCGTGTTTTGGCATTTTAGCAACTATGGATCTCATTTCTCTTGCGCATTGTGCAGCCTGCTGGTGGTCAAAGCAGTATCTTCTTTGGCGGTGAACCTGTTGTAGAGCCAGTAAAGAAAATACATAACCAGAAGGTTGCAGATTTGTATGGCAATCGCATTTTCAAGCAGGGAGACGATATCACTCCTCCTGGATCTTCAGAAAAGTCACTGAGCAAGTCTAAGCTGAGAGAAATGAGTGGTAGCGGTATATTCTCCGATGCTAAAGCTGAATCCAGAGTTTGCTTTGGTGGCGTACGCCAACCTCCAGGCGGAGAGAGCAGCATCAGATTATCTTAAGAAAATCACATTAAACTGCACGATACTTATACTAACCTGTAAATTCCAACACTTCATCTGGTTCTGTCTAGTGAGGCCTTCTCCTACCCAAAATGTGGTTTGGGAATGAAGATTGTAAATTCAAAGGTGTCAATCATGTCATATTAAAACAATATTAACACCCTCATTTGATTCAAAATATAGGACTATTATCCTACTGAAATACTACTTTTCTGGATGGTGTGGGTGTTCAGGGTTTGGATAAAAATCAATTCAAACTGAAAAATTAAACCAAATCAAACTGATTAAATAAATCAATTTTATTTGGGTTTGATTTGGTTTGGTTTTAGTTTTTTAAAAACTGATAGTGTTTAGTTTGGGTCTGAATTTGTATGGAAAAATTGAATCGACAAACTATATTTATATATTTTATAATTATATATACATAATATATTATTTTTAAAAATAATTTTAAAGATCTTATATACGTTTTTATCAAATTTTATTTTTGAATCTACTTAGGAAAGCATAAACACTCAAGATGAGAATATTTATCTTATTGATTTCATGTATATGGATGTCTATAACAATTCTTGGTGTACTAGAAATGTCACTATCTCTTCCTTCTAGACAAAATGGCGAATATTTTTTTACAACATTCAGTAAATTTAGTAATTGAAAGTTCTTTAATGTCAATCGTTTTAACTTGCATAGATCATTATCATTTTTTATTCATTTTGAATGTATCATTGCATTTATATTTGTGTATAGTAAATAATCGAATAACCAAATTAAACTGAACTAAACCGATAACAACCAAACCGACGTATAACTCTTATGGGACACACTGCCAAATAGCCTTGAAGTAAACTCAAAACTGCAGAATTTTAGGAAACACTTGTCATATCCTGCAACATTCTTGTGTAATTCAAGGAATTTCCATGCCCAATCAAGGCCAAAAGCATTTTTTCATAGTCTCCTGAAGTGGCATCAGAGATTGCACTGGCCAGAGTTACACTGTTCCTCTTGTAGTACTTCTCTTTAATGAGCTCCATATCGACTTCAGCTCGAGTGGCAACAACTCTATTAAGCGACTCTTTGTCTGTGCCAAAACCCTTCATAGACAGTCAAAGAACTTTCTCGAAGTACTTCTCGGGTTCTACCAAACACTTTATTGCTGATCTGAGTAAGGCCAAGTATGGATCCTTAGGTTTTGCTCTCAAATCCTGCATATGGCCAATGACTGATCAAGAAAAGTTCATACTACTGATATCCAAAAAAAAAAAAAAGGAAACCCTGTGCACTAAGCTCTTGCTATGCACGGCGTCTAGGAAGGGTTCAGCCATGAGGATCTATGGTATGCAGTCTCACCCTATTTCTGCAAGAGTCTGTTTTCATAGCTCAAACCTATGATTTCAGTCACATGGCAACAACTTTACCAGTTACGCACCTTATTCAAAAAGAGGTAGTTGTAGAGGGGTTCTTCCTCAAAATGCATACATGAATCTTGTATAGAACATCAAACAAGGAATTGACAATAGATGTAAAAGTTACAAGACCTAAAAATGGGAAAGCCCGTGCACAAAGAGCATCTCCCATTTACGCAGGGTCCATAGAAAGGCATGTGCCTTAAGGAGATGTGAATGCAGGTAGCCTACCCTGACGCAAGCATCAGTGACTGGTTCCACGAAGACAATTTTACCGTTGTTCCAAGGCTCCATTAAATTAAGAAAATTTTACAATGAGTTTCTTGAGTGGTGTTTTGAATCCTACCTTGTTGATGGCATTGCCAAATTTATCCCTGTACTGATTAAATGTTGCAATGAGCTGTGTTTTACTCCGAATCGAAAGAATTCTGATGAGCTCCTCATCACTGTAAGCCTTATCAGAGATCTTCTTATGTAGTATCTTTGCTTCATCACTTGCCAATTCCATGTTCACCTCTTCTCCCTCATATCTTACTGCAGTTACAAGAGAAACCAAAAGCTGTTTGGGTATTTAGTGCAAAATCATGATTCACTAACCATGGCATAGAAGGACAAAACAAGATGAAGAAGGCAGGTAGTGGAAAACCCTGAATCCTGACCCTGAACCCTGAATCCTGAACCCTGAATCCTGAACTAATGTAGTAGATAAGAGCAAAGATTCCCGACACAGAGAAGAGCAGAGCATATTATTAACTCCACGATGCATATCGTTTATGAAGATAACTTGCTTATTCTCAGACACTAGTTAGACCCCCCTTATTTATGGAACCAGATATGGAAGTACCTTACGAAAATCCCCATCCGCGTGATCAGCAACATCTTCCTCAAGTGATTTCTTGTAATGAGCTTGGTAGTTCTTCCTCGCCTTAAAAAGATCAACGGATGACCTTGCACAAGCAATTTCCATGATAATGCAGCTGCTACCAGGCAGACGTTTGATAGCCTCGTTAGCCAAGCATGCATCGCGCTCAGGTGGAGCCATATTCCACAAATGCAGTACACGCTGTAACGCCATTTTGATTGCATTGTAAACATATGGAAACAGGATTGGTGACGAGGGGATTCAAAATGTGATAAAAGAATGTCACACCAAATCTATAACATCTTTTGGATAAGTAACAAAAATTTTCATTTTTTTCTAAAAACTCTATTTATGTTCAAACTATTAATATAAATTGGAATGGACGAGTATAATTTTTTGGCGAAGGAGAAAGAAACTGAAACTAACCAGAAAGTCATCTAATAGTTCATATCGGATTAACTTGCGGATTGCGTTCTCCATCCTGCAAATATTTGATTAAAACAGCACAATCTCAGAGGCAAATGTAACACCATAGATTCAATGTGTTCGACTGAACCTAGTATTTTTGGCAGAAACAACATGCCCAGTAAAATTCCATAAGTGGGTCTACGGAGGATAAAATGTATGCAGACCTTATCACTACCTCATAGAGTGAGAGAGGTTGTGTTCGAAAGACAAGATTACTAAATTATCAACAAATATGAAATCTTGCATGCAACTCATAAATTCAAAAAATTAATGAGTTTATTCATAATAAATTCTAGAACTTTACTCAAACTCCGTATTTGTGTTTAAAAATCCATCAAATATGAAATCTTGCAACTCATAAATTCAAAAAAGTAACGAGTTCTTTCATAATAATTTCTAAAACTTTAGTCCAAACTCTATATTTGTATTTTAAAAAAATTCATCAAATATGTAGTAAGTATTAGATTTAGAACTCGGTTATAAGCATTTGAGATCGTTGTTCATCTAGAATCCCAAATTCATAAAGTTCAAATCTTAGATCCGTCTACATGGTTATGCAACTACTAATTGGATAGAAAATCAAATCTTAATTAAATTAGTGATCAATAATCACTTAAATTAAACAAACACAAATTATACATAACAATGTAAAATGGATGCATGCTTCTTCAAAGGGCAAATCTGGTGCATTAAAGTTCCAGCTATGCGTAGAGTCCAAGTAAGGGTCCGACTACAAGAGTATATTGTACATAGTCTTACCTAACATTTCTGCCAGAAGTATCTATGCTTCTTCATCGATGACAACTAATTTTGTTCGTTAAACAACAAAAACTCATCGCTAATCTTATTTAACAATGTACAAATTATAGATTATCAAAAGATCATGTTAGCTACGACCTATTCAGGTTTATTAATGATAAATTTCATAACTAATTCTATAGCGAATATATTGATAGGAAATACGATCTAGAGATCGTCGAAGAAGGAGGAGGAAGAACTAAGTTCTTCGTAGAGAGAAGGCAGAGAAAAATACGTATTTAGAGAGAGAGAGTTATTTCGTGGTAACGCCCAATGAGTAAACTCCACGGCTATAGGGTTATATATATTAATGATATCCGGATATTTACAATTACACAAAATACATATATACACGGAGAATAAACAGTAGCACCTAACATTTGGGCCAAGGCTCCGCCCCGAACCCTACGCCAATACATAAATGTAATATCAGACTCCACAACCTAACATATATATCTTTAAGGTAAAAGAGAGACCTACAAAAGCTTTCCTGAGTTGTTGAGAATCCTCAACTGCAGAAGGAACCAATTCTGGAATTTTTAGATTGCCAATTTCTCTTTAAGATCTGTGATCTCTGTTTGCTACTCATACTTTGTAATATATGTATTATTGAATCCGATATAAGTGGAAAGGCTATTTATACGTGTGTTTTCTATGTATAAAATTTATTTTTATTTAGAAGTTAATAAATATAAAGTTTAATAAAATATCAAATTGATCTAATATCGTATTAATAAAATATTTTCATAAAATAGTATGATGTTTAGGAATGACATTTTCTGCTTTTGGGCATGATATTTTTTAGCTGAGGGTCTTCCGAAAACAGTCTTACTATCTCTATGAGATAGTGGTAAGGTCTGCGTATATTTTACCTCTACAAATCATTAGATTCCACTAGATATATTGTTATTGTTGGGAGTGGTAATGATTAACGATGGTTGATGGATTGAAGATGATGTTAGCTAGTGGTGATGATGGCTGATTGTATTTGTTGGTGATATATAGTGATGATTGATGACAATGATTGTAAATAGTGACTATTGATAGTAGTAACTGCTGATTATAGTGATTGATAATATTAATAATTATAATTAAGGATCGTGATTTTAAGTAATGGGTGATGGTTACAAGGATAGCGATGAATGGATGAAATTAGTGAACTACCAGACTTTATAATTTAAACTTTTTTTGGAAATTCTCCGAAGTAGAGAGAAATGGCAAAAAAAATTAAAAAAATAAAATAGAAATTTAATATACGACTCCGCTGGGGATCGAACCCAGAATCTCTGGTTCCGTAGACCAGCGCCTTATCCATTGGGCCACGGAGTCACTGTTGAAAGAATGGCGCAAACTACTTTATTCATATTTTAAAGAAACATTCTCCAAAATTCAGAACTATGTTTGGTGAGTTGAAATATTTTTTTTTAGATAAAACAAAAATTCTAAAATAATTTTTTTTAAGTTTATAAAATGTCATGTGAGTTTAAACAATTACGTCTGAAAGATTTATATTCAGATACACATAATGCATTTTATACATATGCATAAGTCTTTGCAAAATTGTTTTATTTATAAACACATAAATCGCATTCAGCGTATGTATTTTATTCCAAAATTTTGAATTTTTTTTGTATATTCTCATTCATCCATTTGTTTATTATGAAATGTATTTGTTGCAATTAGCATAATATCACGTTTCACGATAATGCAATAACTTAGAGCCTGTTTGAATTGACATATTTTAAGTATTTTTGAAGTGTTTGAGTAAACTAAAAAAACACTTATTTTATTCGGTGTCAAAGAGAAAACGGTGCAAGTAACTCATGTGCAAGTCTCACAGAAACAGTTCCAGTCTTTTGCACAGATTATGCTGTGTCAAAGGGAAAACTATCGTCAGTGAATACAGAAAACTTTCCTAGACATTAACAAAAGATACAGTGAACTACATTAGAACAACACGATCAAATGATGAGCCGAGAAGTAATTGAAGATGAGTGAATATATATGTCTCATAAACAAGCATCGTCTTAAACAAAAAATTGTCAAAATCGTCTGTTTCGGCTTTCTTGGCCATAAAATCCTACCAAACCTCCGCCAATGCCGCCGAGCCACCTGGGCCTCTTGCTGGGCTCATTGCGGACCCACTCGTCTGATTTTTCAGGAATATTGTTCCGGAGTCCCATACAGCACTAGAATTTATGGACTAACACCCACAGAAAACTACCAAATTGCCTGTTTCAGCTTCCTTGGCCCATAAAATTCTACCAGGCCTTCGCCGATGTCGCCGGGTCACCTGGGCCTCTAGCCGAGATCATTGTGGATCCACTCGTATGATTTTTCGAGAATATTGTACTGGAGCCCCATGCAACGCCAGAATCTGTGGGATAACACCCATAGAAAACTGCCGAAATCACCCGTTTCAGCTTCCTTGGCTCATAAAATCTTACTAGGCCTTTGCCAACACCACCGGGCCACCTGGCCTCTTGTCGGGCTCGTTGTGGCCCCACTCATATTATTTTTCGGCAATATTGCATCGGAGCCTCATGCACACCAAAATCTATAGGCTAGCACCCACAGGAAATTGCTAAAATCGCTTATTTTGACTTCCTTGGCCCATAAAATCTTACCAGGCCTCCGCCAATGTCGTCGGTCCACATGGGCCTCCTGTTAGGCTCGTTGCAGCCCCACTCGTATGAATTTTTGGAAAAATTGTCAAAACGCTTGTTTCCTGTTCCTTGACCCAAAAAATCCTACCAAGCCTCCGCCAACGCCGCTGGGCCACCTGGGCAACTTGCCAGGATCGTTGCGAACCCAGTCGTATAATTTTTTGAGAATCTTGTCGGACTCCCATGCAGCCCCAAAATTCATAGGTTAACACTTGGAGAAAACTGTCGAAATCGCATGTTTCCTGTTTCTTAGTCCATAAAATTCTACTAGGCCTCAGCCAATGCCACCAGGCCACTTAGGCCACTTGTTGGGCTCATTGCAGATCTACCCGTATGATTTTTTGGGAACTTTTCGCCAGACCCCTATGAAGCCCCAAAATTCATGGGCTAACACCCAAATAAAACAATCAAAATCAATTGTTTCCTGTTCCTTGCCCCATAAAATCCTACCAGGCTTCCGTCAATGCCGCCGAGCCACCTGGACCACTTATCGGGCTCATTGCGAACCCACCAGTATGATTTTTCGAGAGTATTCCGCCAGACCCCTATGCGACCCCAAAATTCATGGGCTAACGCCCACAGAAAACTGTCAAAATCACATGTTTCTGTTCCTTGGCCCATAAAATCCTACCAAGCCTCCGCTAACACCGCCGAGTCACTTGGGCAACTTGCCATATTCGTTGCGGACCCACCCCGTATGATTTTTTAGGAATCTTGCTCCGGACCCCTATGCAGCCCCAAAATTCGTGGGCTAACACCCATAGAAAACTGCTGAAATCTCCTTTTTCCTATTTCTTGGCCCATAAAATCCTACTAGGCCTCAGTCAATGTCGCCGGGCCACTAGGGCCACTTGTGAGCCTAGTTATGGACCCACTCATATGATTTTTTGGGAATCTTGTACTAGACTCCCAAGCAACCTTAAAATCTGTGGGCTAACACCCATAGATAACTGCCGAAATCGCCTGTTTCCAGTTCCTTGGCCTATAAGATCCTATCAGGCCTCCGCCAATTTCGTCACCACTAGGCCTCTTGCCAAACTCGTTGCAGACCCACCATATGATATTTCGAGAATCTTGCGTTGGCCCCCCATGCAGCCCCAAAATCCATGGGCTAACACCCATAGAAAACTGTCGAAATTCACTTGTTTCTTGTTCCTTAGCCCAAAAAATCCTACCAGGACTCCGCCAACACCGTTGGGCCACCATAGCCACTTGCCAAGCTCATTGCGGACCCACACGTATGATGTTTCGAGAATCTTGCGCCAGACCCCCATGCAGCCCCAAAATTCGTGGGCTAACACCCATAGAAACTGTTGAAATCATCGATTTCTTGTTCCTTGGCCCATAAAATTCTACCAGGCTAACACCATCGTTGGCCCACTTGGGCCACTTGTCGAGATCATAGCGGACCAACCTGTATGATTTTAAGGGAACATTACATCGCACCCCTATGCAGCCCTAAAATTCGTGGGTTAACACACACAGAAAACTGTTGAAATCACCTGTTTCCTGTTTCTTGGCCCATAAAATCCTACCAAGCCTCAGCCAATGTTGTTGGGCCACCTGGGCCTCTTGTCAGGCTCATTACGGACCCACCCTTATGATTTTTCGATAATCCTACGTCACACTTCCATGCAGCCCCAAAATCCATGGGCTAACATCAACAGAAAATTGCCAAAATCGTTTGTTTCCTGTTCATTGGCCTATAAAATCCTACCAGGCCTCCGCCAATGCTGTCGGGCCACCTGGGCCACTTGTCAGGCTCTCTGAGGACCCTCCTGTATGAATTTAGCCCCCCATACAGCCCCAAAATCCGTGGGCTAACACCCATAGAAAACTTCCGAAATCACTTATTTTCAGTTCCTTGGCCCATAAAATCCTACCAAGCCTTCGCCAACGCCGTCGGGCAACCTAGGCCACTTACCGGGCACGTTGCGGATGCACGCGTATGATTTTTCGGGAACTTTGCGCTGGACCTCTACGCAGCCCCAAGATCCGTGGGCTAACACCCACAGAAAATTGTCAAAATTGCCTGTTTCCTTTTCCTTAGCCTATAAAATCCTACCAGGCCTTCGCCAATGCCGCCGAACCACCTGGGCCTTTTGCCGGGCTCATTGCAGACCCACCTGTATGATTTTTCAGAAATCTTGCATCAGACCGCCATGCAGCCCCAAAATCCATGGGCTAACACCCACAGAAAACTGTGAAAATTGCCTGTTTCCTGTTCTTTGGCCATAAAATCCTACCATGCTTCCGCCAATGTCGCGAGGCCACCTGGACCACTTGCAAGGCTCATTGAGGACGCACTCGTATGATTTTTCGTGAATTTTGCGTCAAGCCCCCATGCAGTCCCCAATTTGGTAGGCTAACACCCACAGAAAATTGCCAAAATCACATATTTTCTGTTCCTTGGCCCATAAAATCCTACCAGGCCTTCATCAACGCCGCTAGGCCACTTGCCGGGCTCATTGCGGACCCACCCGTATGATGTTTTGGTAATCTTGCTCCAGACCCCATGCAGCCCTAAAAATCTGTGGACTAACACCCAATAAAAACTGTAGAGATGAACTATTTCTTGTTTCTTGGCCCATAAAATCCTACCAGGCCTTAGACAATGCCGCCGGGCCATTTGGGCCACTTACTGGGCTCGTTGCGAACCCACCCATATGATTTTTCGGGAGTATTGCGCCACACCCCTATGCATCCCTAAAATTCATGGACTAACACCGATAGAAGACTGTCAAAATCGCTTATTTCCTGTTCCTTAGACCATAAAATCCTACCAGGTCTCTACCAATGCCGCCGGGCCACCTGGGCAACTTGTTAGGTTCGTTGTAGGCCCACCTGTATGATTTTTCGAGAATCTTGCGCCAAACCCCCATGCAACCCCAAAATTCGTGGGCTAACACCTAGAGAAAACTGTTAAAATCGTCTTTTTCCTGTTTTTTAGCACATACAATCCTACCAGGCCCCCGTCAATGGAGTCGAGCCACCTGGGCCACTTGTCGGGCTCGCTGTGAACCCACCCATATGATTTTTTGAGAATCTTGCATCGGACCCCAATGCAGCCCCAAAATTCGTGGGGTAATACCCACAGAAAACTGTCAAAAATTACTTGTTTTCTGTTCCTTGGCCCATAAAATCCTACCAGGCCTCCACCAATGCCACCGAGCCACCTGGGCTCTTGCCAGGCTTATTGTAGACCCACCCATATGATCTTTTGGGAATCTTGCGTTGGACCCTCATGCAGCCCTAAATTTGTAGGCTAACACCCATAGAAAACTGCCCAATTCACTTGTTTCCTATTCCTTGCCCCAAAATATCCTATCAGACCTCCGCCTACGCTATGGGGCTACCTAGGCCACTTGCCAGGCTCGCTGAGGACCCTCCCGTATGAAATTTCATGAATCTTGCGTCGGCCCCCCATACATCCCAAAATTCATGGGCTAACACTCACAAAAAACTGTCAAAATCACCTGTTTCCTGTTCCTTGGCCCATAAAATCCTACTAGGCCACCGCCAACGTCACTGGGCCACTTGCCGAGCTTATTACGGACCAACCGTATGATTTTTTGAGAATATTGCACTGGACCTCATGCATCCCCAAAATTCGTTGGCTAAGACCCACAGAAAACTTTCAAAATTACTTGTTTCCTGTTCCTTGGCCCATAAAATCCTACCAAGCCTCCGCCAACGTCGTCGGGACCCCTGGACCTCTTGCCTGGCTCGTTACGGACCCAACCTTATGATTTTTCAAGAATCCAGAGCTGAACCTCCATGCAGCCTCAAAATTCGTAGGCTAACACCCACAAAAAGCTGTCGAAACCGTTTGTTTCCTGTTCATTGGAGCATAAAATCCTACCAGGACTCCACCAACACCGCTGGGCCACTTGCCATGCTTGCTAAGGACCCTCCTGTATGAATTTTTGTGAATCTTGCGTCGGTCCCCCATGCAGCCCCAAAATCCGTGGGCTAACACCTACAGAAACCTGTTGCATTCATATGTTTCCCATCCCTTGGCCCATAAAATCCTACCAGGCCTCCGACAATGTAGCCGGGCCACCTCTACCACTTGTCAAGCTCGTTGTGGACCCACTCCTATGATTTTTTGAGAATCTTGCGTCGGATCCCCATGTAGCCTCAAATTCATGGGCTAACACCCACAGAAAACTGCTGAAATGGCCTATTTCCTGTTCTTTGGCGTATAAAATTCTACCGGGCCTCCGCCAACGTTGTCGGGCTACCTAGGCCTCTTGTCGGGTTCGTTCCTGACCCACCTGTATGATTTTTTGGGAATCTTGCATCGGACCCCATGCAGCCCCAAAATCCGTGAGCTAACACCCATAGCAAACTGCCGAAATCGCCTGTTTCCTATTCCTTGACCCATAAAATCCTATCAGGCCTCCGCCAACGCCGCCAGGCCACCTGGGCCACTTGCCAAGCTCGTAGCGGACCCACCCGTATGATTCTTCGAGAATCTTGCGTCGGACCCCCATGCAACCCCAAATTCGTGGGCTAACACCCACAGAAAACTGCCAAAATTGTCTGTTTCCTATTCCTTGGCCCATAAAATCCTACCAGACCTCTACCAACACTATCGGGCCACTTGAGCCTCTAGCCGGGCTTGTTTCGGATCCACCCATATGATTTTTAGGGAATCTTGCACCAAAACCCATGCCGCCCAAAAATTCGTGGGCTAAAGCCCACAGAAAACTGTCAATATCGCTTATTTCCTTTTCCTTGGCCCATAAAATCCTACCAGGCCTCCGCCAACGTCACGGGCCACTTGGGCCTCTAGCTGAGCTCATTTCGGACCCACCCGTATGATTTTTCGGAAATCTTGCACCAGACCCTATGCAGAAAATAAAATTTTATCAAATCTTTATCATTGAAATAAGCACAAACAGTCATACATTGTGATAAGCATCACTTTTGCGGAAAATAAAATCTTATCAATGAAATAAGCAGAAACAGTCATACATAGAAACCTTATTGTTCATGTAGTGCTACGCTTTGTTTGATTACGAGTGACTGAAATAGCCTATGTTACACAGTGTAATTTGCTTCCAATCCAGAAAGGATTGTCAAACAAATGATGAACTGACGGTAATGGCAACTGCTCACAGGTCCCATCTTTTACTGTTAATTCAAGTTTCCGAGGCATGTAGAGAACCAAATATGGTAGCTGATAATTCCCTTCAATTGTTGTCACAAGAGTAAGCACAGTAAACGTAAATTCAAGAGAAATAAGTCCCTGCCAACTACAAATCATCTCTCGAATTGGTTTACGTCGATCAATGCAATACTTGAGTCTCCAAGAGGAGTAGTCATTTCCCAATACAAACACGTTAATATAATTCGAATCAGTTATTGAAGAGCCAAGCAGATGTAAATTCCCACGAATGCATCCACAGTAATACTGTTCATCCATTTTAGGCAACTGATATGAGTGGATGATTTCCGTATCAATATCAAAATAACAAAATCTATTTACCTCTCTAAAGATCCAAAAGATAGCTCCATTGAAGAAAATTCCTTTACCATGTCCTAAATAGCTTGAAAATGAATTTGGAAACTTGGCTCGGGATCGCCTCCATGAGTTGGTATTTGAAGAGTATATTTCAATAGGAAGACAATGCGAAAAACTTTCTTTATGAATCAAGAAATGGAACCCAACATTTATAACATTGTAATGAAATGAAACTGAATGATCAAAAGCCAAACTCATGTTTAGTGACTCCACATTTGGATTTGGAAGAGTATGAAATTGCTTTGTAGTCGGATTACACACAATATACTCATGGATGAGCCTCTTACGACAAAGAATTAAACCACCACAGCAATTCAAAATCACAACATCATCTTTGATAAAATCAAAGAATGTAGTAGAAGCCTTAGTTTCTGTTTTATCAGGAATGTAGTAACAAGGATAATCAAGAAAAGGCGATTGCAGAATGAGTGCAATCGGGAAAGATTGAGGGTTCCAGAGAGAAGAAAAACGGGGATGTGAGACGAGAGACATCCACCGCTTTGAAACAAGCTTGAACCTGAAAAGAGGTCTTGCAGGAAGGAGTAGTAAAATCTTGGTTAAAAGATCATCACTACCTTCGATTTTTTCAGCACTATAAGACATGTTGATATGCTCTTATAAAGCAAAAGACTTTCATATATATATATAATGAATTGACAAGGATGAGTTCAGTCAATGACCAGAGACTTTCAATATTCTCAGTAATGATAAAGTTACAGAAAATGAAAGAGTTGTTTTCAAAAAAATCATTAATGTTCACAAATATCAAGTTGCAACAAAGAAAAATATAGTGGAAAAGCATTAAAATAACAGCAACAACAACATTGCCTCAAAGGCTCCCGCCCATTGTGGGGTAAGGGGGATCAAATATATGCAGCTTGACCCCTATATTTAAAAACATAGCACAACTATTCTCGGATGACCTATGATGAGCGAGCATTAAAATAGCTAAATTCAATCAGTTTTCTTCTCTAAGATCACTTTTTGCAAGGCATCGACCAAATTATAGACAAATCATAAATCAGTGTAATCCTTCCTATACTACTTATCAATACGAGGCTCATAATTTATAAACATATATATATGGTTTGTCATAACGTCTCATATTGATGCTTATGCTGGTGATAATCTCAAATCAACAATGTGTACAGAATTATGAAAAATAAAAACCTCATTAATATATATTAGAAATGCTTAAAAAATAAATATGCATTTCAATTTGACCTTATTTAACATCTATGCTTTTAATTTTGGATATGCATAAAATTGAACAAATAGAGACGCACGTCCAACGTTATAATATAGGATGAGAAGTGCCTCTTAGAACTCACACATATGTCCACTTGTTTAACTGTATTCAAGTTTAAGTGTCCACTTGTGCACAGTTGGAAAGGCACAAAAATCAGATGAGATCAAACTGAAAGGATACTTTGTACCAAACAATGACATAAATAAATCCAACTTTTAACGGATGATATTTTTATTCTCAAAATTTTACCTCTTATTTAAGCTATCCCCTTGAAATAAATTCCGAAGTGCTCAAATATTATAGGCATCTGACGTGTAAAAACCCTCCCCACAAAATTTATAGTGCAAAAATAATCAGCCACCTTATCCTTTGACTTATATAAAAGTTATGAAAGATGAATTTTCTTATGAACAATTTGAGCCTTCAGATTGAACATTATAATTCAATGACTAGCCAAGTCCTGAAGAAACCAAACCCGCCAACAAGAGTCGGCTATGGAATAGTCTTTTAGTCGGCTTTCTCCTCCTTAATGGTGGAATTCCGCTGGGAATGTTGTTGTAAACATTGAGAATGCAGAGGACAAATTCTTCTGCTATAAAAGTTGCAGGTAAATGTGATTATGCTTCAATGCTCTGTAACTGTAGGCTATTAGTTTCTCTTTCCGGCAATTTTTCTTCGTTTTTGCATACTAAAATAAATGATAAATAACTTAATTTTATTCTATGTTGTTGTACTTGTGTCAGATCCTCCAAAAATGCATTACTTTTGAAGAGTCCAATATGCACTCGCCGACATTTTTGAAATCGTTTCTTCGGTATGAATCGGCATAGAAGCAACCCTAACTAGTCACAAGCAGAGAAATTTCAAGCCTCAATGTAAATTGACTTGCTGACGAGGAGTCTCAGGAAACGGCCTCTCTACCTCATGAAATAATGGTAAGGTCTGCATTCATTCTACCCAGACCCCACTTGTGGGATTCCACCGGGTATGTTGCTGTTGTAATGTAAATTGACTAGTTGTAGACATGAAGTAAAGAATCTGTTCCATTAAACTATAGAAGAGATTCTTACACAATTCATCAGAACTAAAAGGAGAAAGATTACAAAAAAGCTTCAGCAATTTTCCTCCTTTAAAAGATAAAAAGCCTAACTAACAGGAAATTTCTTTAATATCTCCTAATTGAGATGTATTATTCCCACCACTGTGTTCAGGCCACACAATACAAAAAGGCCAGAAAGTCCCTTGAGATTAACTTGTCCGACTTATAGAAGTCTTCGACATGAATGGATTTGATCAATCGTATCTCATAGTTATTCTACTTTCAGAACAATCTTCATGAACTCATAAACGAAATAACTTATGGCAGCTGATGGTAAAACCTGAGGAGAACAATAAAAAGACGAATGTTGTTATATACCTAACTCTTCTTAACAAGTAAACCTAGAAAGATCAAAGGAACTTTCCTGAACAGACAAAACAAAAGAAATGCATCACAATGTTAGCACAAGAGAACTACCATATCCTGGGTTCATTGCCGTTAAATCTAACATTGACAAAAAAAGAAGAGGAAGATAGAATCTGAAGACTGAAGACATCTGTATTGATAAATGATCAAAGTTGCTCGGACTCTTCACTTCTAGTGTTGTGCCTGTGTCGACACAACGTCGTGTGAGATCCGTACCGGATCTTGTTATATCAATTTTGGGTACTTTGACCAAAATCAATAAAGAAAATTCAAGGCATATATAATGATTTCTAAAATATAAACATGCGCTAGGGTAAAATCATGATTCAGGCATATTTTCAAAATCTTTACAAGATATTTGTGTTAGAAAATCAACAACCAGAAGGTGTTTTAAAGATATTTATAGGTCAATACCACTTCATTGACCATTATCCAAGGTCATGCCATGCCACTGGATGCATATCCAAAGACATTTTTATGAAACGGGGTCCTACATATCTATTACAATTTCCATATGATAGAGCAACAGTCGACAAGAAATTGTTTGTTTGTTGTACCTGTAATAAGCTGGGAGTTAATCCTGCATAGAGGGCAGGAATACCGCCTTGCTCAACTATCTTCAAGCTAGTTGCCAATGCACTCATCTTGGTGGCCCGGACCTGCATCTGAAGCTGTCTTCTCACAACTTCAAATGGGTATGTAGCGGCTTCAGCACAAGCACCAGCAATTGCTCCATATATCAAAGTTCTAATCGTACCCAATTCCAGTTGATCTAATGCATTTAGATCTTCACCTTTTTTCATATTTAGTAGTCTTTTCCTCCCTTCTGGTGAATGCAAATAAGCTGATTTTAGTATATCATAAACTCCATAAAAAACAGCGCCTGAAGGTGCCACGCTTATGATGGAAGGAACTAGGCCCTTGTAAAGGGAGAAGAATCCCTCGGTGCGAATCATGTGGCTGAAAGCACCAATTAAGCCTCCCAATGCTTCTCCCCCAGGAGCTACCATTACTGTCCTAATCTGGAATATTGACATTTCCAATCCAAAGAAAAAAAAGAAAGCGGTCAGATTATCGTCGAATGGGTAGAACTTGAGGCATTTCTCGTATGTTGCCATAATGAAGAGAGAGCCAAAGAGTAGTGCTTTGTATACTATAGGACTAACAAAAGAAAGGTTATCGCACATGATTAAAAGTCATGCAGTATGCTAATATTATAAAGATAGAGCAATAATATGATTCTACTACCCAACTCATCAAAAATATTTTCCAAAGGATAAAATTAGCTGTATTTGTTACTGATGAACTGAATGTCATCTCGACATGTCTCTAGATATTATACTACTGGTTTTTCTTTAAGTTTAATTGATCCCCAAAATCATATTCTCTGACTTTACTAGTTCCTCGGTGTTCATTCAGATCGGTGACAGAGTCGAAGCAATCAGCAATCAGCATTCAGCATGACCATGAAAGGAAATCCGATACAATTTTGTATGACTATGCAGAGGGTGCCACTAGAAAATAATTTGTCAGGCTAAGCAGTCTGAAAATGTTAAATGGGTAATGTAATTTTTCAAAAGCCCATATCAACTTGCATTCTTTTCAAAGCACACAACCTAGGAAATCTAAGAACTAGTTTTGCCATATGACAGGACCAGAAAGATAGTTTTGATTCTAACACCAACTTCCAAGCTACTTTAACTTCCCTTCCCTGATTCAGTAGTACAGAAACAGATACATATCCAACTCGGCAGGAGTTCAACTCATTATGCTTTAGAAAAAGAAATCAAGAAGCAAAAGAGATTAACTATTCTACAATATCTCACAGTGTCCATAGGTATGCAGAGCACAGTGGCTGTAATTCCTGCAGCAGCACCAGCAACAAATCTTTCGAGATTAGTTGCCTCCTCATTACCAGTTAATTTAAGCAGATGATCCCTGTATTTTTCATATGAATAGAAGTTAATAGCCTTAAACGGTGCAGTGCGTAGAATATTGACAAAATTCCCTTTCCAAAATCCCCTGATGCCTTGAGTGGCTGCAATCGTCTTGATGAGCTCCAAAAGATGCTTCTGCTCACCACGAACTATATACTCCAGCTTTAATCTCTCAAGAGGGGCAACAAAAGTTCTGAAACAAAAAAAGTTCAGAAAAACAAAAGTCATCAATAAATAATCAACATATTACAGGTTTTATGCAGTTCAAAGGGAACATAACCATTCAAAATTACACTTAAGTACAAGGTTTTTACAAAGTATTAGTAAGATTCACATCGCAAAATTGAAAGTCACGACATGAAAGAAGCATTTTGAGCGTATAAACATGTTTTATTTCGAATGCATCAAACTTATTCTGCTACGGACATCACATTGATCCATTTCATAATTTCATATACCAAAGTGTTACCCTAGTATCGGTATTTTTTTCCTTTTTTCCAAGTATTTAAACGGATTTCTATGCTTAATGCTATACATATGGCAATAATTACAGGTAAGGTCGCATACAATAGACCCAATGTAGTCCAATCCTTTCCCAGGCATAGCAGGAGCTTAGTGCACC
>JAOTQJ010000091.1:19920764-19943308 GCA_025642045.1 Solanum sejunctum
CCTGTCAGCGGATAGAGTTGCTAACCTAAAAATATCTTAAAGAAGTGATTCATCATTCATATAGGTGGGAAGAAGTTTTCATTTGGATGGTTCATACGGAGAAATATAATAGTTTGATTGCACAAGGGTTGGGGAGATGTGTTTGGCAGCAATGATTCTCAGAATTTCATGACATATGTAGAGCATATTATGTTGACTTAAAGTTCATACTTGTACCTAAAAGAGGAACCTACGCATGTGTAAGTGACATAAGGTGAGATACACTTTTGCGAAAGTTTGGGATTCAATTTTCTAGAAAATCAAGAGATTACGTTGGAATGGCGAAATCAATGTTATTACCTCTTCTCTGGCTAGACATATGCTCCTGGGCAGTTTATTCATCATATTAGTTATTGACAGTTTTCTGATTTCTTATTGTTTATGGTCATCAACGATTTTTTTTTCTTATGTAAATGTATTAACATGCAAATGAAAGCTGTAGTTGAGGTAGCATTTTCTCATGGAGTAGCATCACCTACTTCCATAAGGACTTCTGGAAAGCCAAAGGAATTCACTGTCAATCGGGATGGTACTCTGAAAGACAATGAATCTTGTGATAAGATGGACATTGATTTTGTGCCTACTTTACCTTCAAGTACTGGATCAGATATTGCTGAAATGTCAGTTGATAATTCAGATCCTTTACTTAGAAGGAAGAAGAAAGAGTATGAAGAACCTTGGGTAATGGATTTTCCTGCCATCACTTCTCTTTAGGAACCACAGTGCCCAAGCCGACATCCATTAATTGACCGTTTTGCTTCTTGATGCTTTGGCAGGATTACCATCATAGCAACTATCCTGTAACTCTTCCTCTGAGAAGACCCTTTTCTGGAGATCCAGGTATTTCTGAATAAACTGGAATATTTTAAAGAAAAAATAATCCAACTCCCTTTTCCCTTATTGACTAGTTTGCTTTTCTCTGTGTTGCCCTAAAAGTATGTCAATTATCTTAAAATAGAGTCTATAATTTCCATTTCAAATTACCATATATAACTAACTTTTTGTCATTTTACAATAAAGTGTATCCATCAAAAAGTTAATTGTATATCTACCTTTAGATTTATTTTATAACCAAGAAATCCCGAGGCCCAATGGCTCACGGGTCGAAAATATATGGATAATAAGGCCGCCCTCTACCCTTCACTTAAAAAACTAAGCTTTTGTCTGTGGCAGGATTCAAACCTGTGCTGTGTTCCTTAGCCACACGTCATGTGGTGTGCTCTTACCACTAGACCAAAAGCCCTGGACCTCTCCACTTTTAGACCTTCCTCCACTTTGAATATGAGTGGCTTCAGTTTTTGCTAATCAGTGCTTGGTGTTGTACACTTAATCTGGGATGTTATTAGAAGTATTTCTCCTTTTAATACTGTGCTATTGTCTTTTGCTATGGTTTCCGACCATTTGCTGCAATCGGAAGAGCGTAGCTTAGTCCCTCTTGTCAGTAGTCAGTTGTCAGTTGCTTTGAGGCATTTGACTTGTTTGAGTCGTGTGTTTTATTTAGTGATGAATGATGATAAAGAAAATTATTGTGGTTTAAGATGCAACAACTATTGCCTATTAGTATAAATGATAATAGTCATAAAGAAGATGCTGTAACTCTCGTGTTCGTTTCTCCTGTTTCATGCCATGATTTTGCATTATCATTTATTGTTCCTGTTTTTTCTGGCTTGTAGAAATTTTAAATGAAGCTGAATTTGGAGAGGGCGCAAAAAATGCAGAGTATGATGAAAATAATGTAAATCCTGCTTCAGAGCTTGGCTTACTGGTTGGTATCTGCTCTATGCAGTAAATTCTGAATACAAAAACATATTCATAGAAAAACAAGTTCTTCCCATAGATTACTAATGTCGATATTTGGTTAACAGGAAAAGACGGATGATGTACAGTTTCTTTTTCTTCAGCTTCCTGCTAATTTACCCATAAGCAAGCTGCAAGCTAGCACAGGAGGTAGAGATACTGCTGGCAGCTTGACGTTGCCAGGGGATAATAGTGATAAAGCTGGAATATTGTCATCATCTATGCTTAAGGGAAAAGAAATTGCTAGCAATGCTCCCAGGCGTCTTGCTAGTGCAAAGGGGAAAGAGATAGTTGACAGCCCTACAATCTCCAGGCGGCACAATAATACTACAAATAAAGCGTGCAGTTTGCAAGAGTTGCCTGCGGGAAACATGGGGAAAATGCTGGTTTACAAGAGTGGAGCAGTTAAATTGAAGCTTGGAGACATCCTGTACAATGTGAGTCACATCTTTCCCTTGCTTTTAAGACAAACTAAAACTTTCAGTTTGATGATAAACTCTTCTTCTCATTTTAAAGATATTGCACTTCCATAAGATGGTTAAATTAGGACTTCTGAGTGTTTACTGTGAACTGTCCATGAATGACCCAAACTTTAGCGTTTTGATTATGCGATCAGCAGAACAAGCGTCGCATCTTTTTCAATATGTTTCTTTCCATAATTCCGCTGAGGCTTATGGTACAATGTTAGCCTTTTTCTCAATAATGTTTGGTAGTTTGGTTAATGAATCCTTTTCATCTACCTTGCGTTTGAAGTTTAAGGTAGTAAAGTGATCTGTGCAATGTGGAAAATAGACCTACATTTTCCTGCAAATAGTATATACTTATCCATTGGATACAGTAGCTTGCAATGTATCTGTCAACATGAAACTCCTCTAACATCAAGAAATTACTTGCAGGTTTCTCCTGGTGTCGAATGCTCTTTTGCTCAAGATGTTGTTGCAATCAATACTGCTGAGAAGCAGTGTTGTCAGCTGGGAGAACTCGGAAGGCGGGCAGTTGTCACTCCTGATGTCGATTTTCTCTTGGACAATCTCACCTAGTTGAGCTAAGGCCACTTTGATATGTAAATTTGGACTAGGGTTTCTTCTGTTAGGGTAAGCAAATATTTACTTCAATTTCTAAATTCAGAGGACCTTCTGACTTTCCTGTATAGATTTGATACCTTGTGCATATGTAAGAACTTTGTGCGTTGGCTCAATAGATTTCCTAAAACAAGTGATCTTTCAAGCTCATTGTCTCCTCCCGCACCAACCATTTTACACCCCACCATCTCCAAAATTCCACTTCTCCCTCATCTCGTCCCCGTAGTATTTTTTGGTTGGGTTATTACCGACTCATTATTTATCAATTAATTCACTTAAATTTAGTTTAACTCATTCCTGTGATGTGTACCTGGTGCATTTAATATGGTTTGTCACTGAGTTATCTCGCTTCAAAAATTCAAAATGAAATTGATTATTTTTTTAGTATAAATACCTCAATTAAAGAAATATTTAATAAAAAAATATGATACTTTAAGATTTAAAAAAATCATATAATTTGAGACGAAATATTGATTGATTCGGAAATTATCATTGGATTGTGTTGTATCATTTTTTGATTTATTATTTTCTTCTTTTTTAAGAAACGTCTTTATTGTTCGTATTATTATTATTTTTATTTTATTTTGCTTAGCAACATTTAAAGGTGTTTAGTTATGGAATTTCTAATTTCAATTGTCATTTTTCTATTAGTCTTGATCTAGCTAACTAAAAGAAAGTTGGCTTGACCAAAAGTCTTATCTTTCCAATTTGGAATATTTTTGTGATGGCATGCAGATCGTTAAATCTGACCATTAAACATATTTTGTGATGGCTAAATACATATCGATGTTTGATAATTTTTTAAAATATATATATTTTTAAAATTAATTGATAATTTTTTTTAAAAAAATATTTGTTTGAGTTTTTCTATATTTTTCTTAAAAGTGTATCAATTTTCTTTCTTAAACAATTAATTAAATTAAATAATATCATACGTAATTTTTTTTTCATATTCAAACTATTTGAATTTAATCCAAATGTTAGCTTTCTAATTGTTCATTCAATTTTATACAAGTAAAAAAAATTCATCTTCATATGAATAAAAAGGAAATTCTTGTTTATTACTAATAACACCATTAAGGAAACTTAAAACTTGATAGACTTTGTCGGATTGTAATTGAATTTTCTAAGAAAGAAAATTGATGCACTTTTGATAATTATTTTTCATGCTTTACAAAGAAATTCTCTACAAGAAATTATTTTCATTTTTAAAAAATATCAATGTTCATCTGTCAAATTTATTTCATTTTCTACAAAAACTAACATACACACGTCGAGTTTTAGAATGCAAAATTATAATTAAAGAGTATATATAAAAAATTTAGAAAGTTAGTTTTTTTTTTGGGTTTAAATTAGTATTTAAAAAAATTTAAAAAATTACAGAGAATACCCACCAAATGTAATGATCTTGATTTTTTGCTTTCCATAAGAAAAGTCTTACAATTTTTTTTTATTTTAAGTTGAATCAAATACACATCTTATGAGGGAATATTTTTATAAGACATTTATTATGAATGATAAAATATCAAGACCGTCTCTTATAGGGATATTTATGAACATAACCTCATTCAATATGTCAAACTCTTAATTTGAGATTGACGAAAAAAAAAAGTAATTATTTATCATTAAAATATCATTTGCAAATGAAAATAAAATCACATTTACAAGAATTTTGGTAATAATGTTTTTGACATGCCTAAATTTGCAAGAATTTTTATATCAAAATTAATTCACTTATTTGTTTAAGATAAATTCATACTAAATTTTGAAATACTTCATCTCATTTTAAATTCCACTCATCTTATCTTAAATTCCAAACCATCTTTAAAATAATATAAAATAAAATTGCAGGATAAAATGAGAGGATCAAAATTTGATATCATAATAACACTGCTCATAATAAATTAATTTTGTACATTACTTGTAATCTTTTTAATTTTATTAAAACAAGTCAACATATTTAGTAAACATATTTTCTATCCGGTCCGAGGAGTTCCTCACAATTAAACAAAAAACCCTTCCCCCTCGATTCCTCCAAATAAACCCGGTTCTAGTTCACATTATTTAATGTCAGAGCCAGCCATAAAAAATTCCAATTGCATTCATGTTGTTCGATCAATCGACGCCATAGATAGACGAAGAGAAATTACTTTAAGCAATGTCAAAATCAAGTGAAAATGGTGACCGTCCGGCGAATCTAGCTCACACATTCAAGTATTTGCTCGGTCAGTTGCTTATCTTCTCAGTTTTTCCTTGTTCAATTTCATATATATTTTTTGTTTGATCTCAGTAATGTGTTATACTTGTAGCTACTCAATTTTTATCAAGGGGAATACCGTTTATATTCAACTCTTGGATTATTCGGCACCTAACTGAAGAAGATTATGCGGTAATTTTTCTATTCTAAATCCTTGTTCTATATCATTTCCGTTTTTTGTTGTTGAAAATATTTATCACTAATCATGAGGTCGAGTTGAGAATCATGAGGTCTCAGTTTAGTAAAAATACTAGGTGATTGAGTAGTTGATACCTCTGGTGGGAGGTGGTGCCAGCTATTTAGTAGAATTAGTTGAGCGCCAGCTCGGACACCACAGTTATCCAAAAAAAAATATTGCTCAATAATTATCATCTTTCCATAAGGTATGTGATCCAATTAGAAGTAGTTTCAAAAATTTATATGATAAATTAGTGAGCATTGGAATGAAATGAGCGCAAGAGAAGTGGACTTAATGTAGAGGATTTAGCTCCCAAAGTGTAGCATAGCAACAACAGCAGCAGAAAACCAAGTGTAATTGCACAGGTCTACCTTATGAAGGCAGAAAGACTTTTTTCAATAGGCCCTCGGCTAAAGTAAAATATAAAAACTCATGTATGAAAAGAAAATATATTAATGAAGAAATCATGCTAAAGATAGGAGATAGTAGTTAATAAATTTGGTGAACCCTGATCCTTGCCAGTTGATGTTGTTCTCATTTGCATAAGCTTTAGTCAACATAGTTACCTTATATCTATGCTGGTGTGAGGTAGCAAGTATACAGTGGAATAGTCGAGGTGCTCAACACTAATCTTAGAAAGAGAATGATTATTAAGGATTCATATAAGTGACCCCAAGTTCGTGGTTGAGGTTATGTTGTTTTTATTCTTTTATGTATATGCATATAATTTTTTAAGTGCATATTTATCAATAAGTTGGTTTGCAGTTGTTTCGTCTCAGTTGTTGTACTCTTCTTGGGGTGAGAATACAACATTTGGAAATATTACTCTAGGTAATGATAGAAAAGGGAAGCCTTTTTTCTTTTTGTGGTGTTTCATATTAAATTTGAATAGAATTTTGTGGGTCCTAACAGCCAGCTGATCAAAGCTGAACAAAAGAAAGTATGAATTGGTTATACATCAAAGTTGGTATTTCAGCTATATTCTAAAATATTAGTTGAAGTATCTAATAGTTTGTCAGATAGATTCCACACTGAGTTTATTTAGGTATTACCACCACTGTTAATTTGAATTATAGAAGATAGCAACCTCTGCATCTCTATGGACAGAAAGAAAATAGGGATCTCTCAACTAAATTAGCTGGATTGAATAGTGAGCAGAGCTCTCTCACCTATTCTTGCGGAAGTTTTATGTTGTTTCTTTTTCCCCTTTCTAGTATAAACTTTTGTGTCTGACTGGTAGTAAACTAGACGTCACAACGTTTACATGTACCCTATTGGTTAACCATTATTTCTTTGATTTTTTTTGTGGTGATTTAAGTTCCAGAATTAGTTTTATCAACTCAGCTGCTTTATTATACTTTTCAACCTGATTTCTTGGTTTTATGTACAGGAAAATTCCTAACATCTTGTTTGAAAATCATGCAGTTGTATGCTGTACAATTTCACTTGTTCATTACTTGTGTGCTTTTTCTTAGTCGAGAGGGCTTCAGACGAGCATGCATGAGGGCAGACATTTATAGGTACTATTGGATATTTACTATGATGCTGCCTTTAGTTGTGTTGTTTGCATTTCATTTCACAACTTCTTTTAGCTTCAATAGATAAAATTATCAACCAGTGGAAACATGTCGCAACTCTGTCTCATTATTGAGATTAAAGAGTCCACTGTTTATCTCATGTAGTAACCGTATATTTTTCTTCAAGTCGTTATGGTCATAGTTAATAAGACAGGATTTATACTTTTGTGTAGCTGTTTTATGTGATTCATACCATACCTAATGATGCATGTTATTTTTTACTTTTTTAAAAATTATCTTATTTTTCTGCTTATGGGTTTTTTAGACGAGGGTTCCTAGGAAACAACCTCTCTACATCTATGAGGTAGTGGTAAGGTCTGCGTACATTCTACCCTCACCAGACCCCACTTGTGGGATTCCACTGGATAGATGTTGTTGTAAGAAATATCTTATTTGTACTTATTAAAGAATTCGGCAGGTGTATCATCAAGGATTTTCATTTAATCTGCAAAGAGCTCAGGACGTCTGTAATATCATCCACTTATGCATTTTCAGATTTTCCTAATTTCTCCACAAAATCAACTGCTTTTCTTAGCATTGACATAAAAATTGTAAAAAGTTCTGTGTGGAGAAAGACTATCATTTTCTGTGACAACATGGATAAGTATGTGAAAATATTTTTAGAGGTCTTTGACACGGACGACAGCAGATATGTTGGCTAAGGTTTTGAGTTCTCAGAACAAATGTGCGAGGAAGGGAAAGAAAATACAATATTTTCGGAAACCAAATGCCACCGTTTAGATAGCTCTCCTAATATCAACTCCAAATAGCTCAAAGATCCTAAAATTGAGCAAATAGAGGGTTTATTTCTATGGTTTGGCATTGTGATGAGTACATGAAGATTCTTTTATCTTCTTTTTTTGCCATCTTATATCTGCTTTGTGAATTTCATTGCAAATATCTTTTTTCGTTATGTTTTTAATGTTTAAGGATGTCACTGTGTTTGAATTGCAGTGGTGGATCATCAGAGAGAGGAAATGCAGCAAAACTCTTGAAAGTGGCATGGATGACTCTTCCTTTGGGAATAATAATCACATTTGCAGGATGTATTTTTGTATTATGGTGGCAAGAACTAAGTTATTCTAGTGAATTTGCGCAGGCTATATGGATAAATGGTGAGCTTAACCTTTGGTATACAGTCTTCTAAAGCATTGTGTTTTGTGCTAATTGTACAAGCTTCTTATCAATGTGAGCCAGTAAAACTCACCTTTCCATGGTTACTTATCCCCCCCCAAAAAAAAAAAAAAATAGATTCTGTTTTCATGGTTGCATCGTTTTTGGCTTTTGAACTATCACTGGTGAGAGTCTGGATCTAGACCCTTCTGAAATTGTTATTCATTTTGTGTGTGTATTTTTTTAATCTGTTCATTGGCTGTATCTCTTTGGCTTCGATGTGATTTTAATGTCATCCTGACCTTCTTAGAACCATTTCTTCTGCCTACATCTGGTTGAAGGTTCAAGACTTGATAGTAGCATGTATCAGACCGATTACCTTCCTCTGAAGTTGATTTTATGATTTATTATTTACTAAAATTTCTGTTGTTTAACATTTCTATTTTGGTTGGAATTTTATTTCCACTGAGCAGGTTTTGCGTGTATACTGGAGCTACTGGCTGAACCCCTTTACATCTTATCTCAGAATTTGCTTCTCCTCAAGTTGCGTCTGGTAGTTGAAAGTGCAGCTACCCTTTCACGTTGTGTAACTACCTACATCCTCATTGTAAATCTACCTGGAATGGTAAACTACAACATCGTCATTATTTACTCTTTCAGGTTTTTGTTTTAATGTATCTTTATTAACTGAAAGTTTAAGTAAGTTTACTGTAAGCTGCTGTTAGTCATGTTCATTTGTAAGATGAATCACTGTCTTAAATTGTTTATGCAAAAGGTGGACTCTGTTGTTGCTCAATGGCATAATATACCTGTTCAGGATTGAAGATTAGAATTTCTTACTTCCAGGAGAAAGCAATTATATTTGCCTTGTCACAAGTCGCATTTGGAGCTTGTGTGTTCGTTGGCTACTGGGGCTACTTTCTTCTTTTTCACGTGTATAACAGTTCTGATCTCTTCCCTTTTAGGTAAGAGTTCTAATATTTCATCATCCTCTCTATTGGCACATATATGTTATACGTTTCATATTTTCTTGATAAGTGATGATTTTTTCCCACACAAAGGCACAAGAGAGCGCTTGTTTTCTTGAGAGAGAGAGAGAGAGAACAATTTTTATTTTTTTTTTGAGAATGGAGGACCTAGCGGGCCTTCTAATCTTTTCTTTCTATTCTATCGAGCAGCTCAACATGTAAAACCAAAAGAAACTATCTTTCTTAAACTTCAATAACTTCATGTACGATCAAAATTGGTCAAAATTAAATGGAGAAACTTGTGGGGCTTTACCAAGCCTGCCTTTGGTCTGGTGTTATCAGTTTAACGATGTTTACGAAACTGCTCTACCCTTTCCTTTTGTGTTGACAATTCTATTGGAATGTTTGTGCTTAACTTTGCTTTTAGTTGACAGTTTATATCCTTTTAGTGTAGGAATTGGAGGCATTGATGAGCAACTTTCCAAAATGTGTATGTTGTTTACCTTTCAATCTTTCCGTAAGTTGATTCTTCAAGAAGGAGAAAAATTGGTTCTTGTGTGGTTGGACACACCATATAACCAAGCAGTATATGGGCTTGTAGATAAACTAGGTATTTATTCTGGCTTCTACTTACCTCCTTTCTTAACAAAGCAGCTATATTTTGCTTAAATGTGTCATTTTTTTACCAGCTACGAACGTATAATTGATTTTTCAGGCAGCTTAGTGGTTAGGCTGGTGTTTCTCCCATTTGAAGAAAGTTCATATGCTACATTTGCAAGGTCTGCATCAGGTTTATCTCGCCTTCCTTTTAGGACTCTTGTTGGTCGTAAGCATCTTATTTTTTCTATTTGTATGTTCTAAATAATTGTTACCTTGGTGAGTAATGCTAATTTGGTTGTTAAAGGAGGGAGGGGCAAGGAGAGGGAAGTTCATCAATTTACTTCCTTGGTAGGATTATTCCTCATAAATTATGATACAAAACAAGAGAAGTAAAAGAGATATAATTCCTGCTTCACTCTAGATTTGAGAGGTTAGATAACCCACTTTTACTTACCAAACAGGGAAATTACAAATAATCATCCTTCTATGTACCACTTTTTCCCCAAGCAGAACCTGTTCTTAATGGGATTGTTGATTGGCTTTCACGGAAGTTCAAAGACAAGACACAGATAGAATAGTAGTTTCTCAAGTAATGCCATGCCTGTTAAAAATAATTTAGATTCTCTTAAACCGAAGTTATATTGGTATTTACTAGTTGGCATGTTTTACATTTCGATTTTGAACTGAAGCTAAGAAATAGAAAATGAGCTTATCTTTTCTTTAACCTTAACCACCCACGTGAACTGTTTCTTTTGATTATTCTCTGATGCTACTTGGTGGATTTATTTCTTTGACAGGAATTTGCCTGATCTATTACTTCCATGAACCCATTTATCCTTTAACATCAACTGTATTCTGCACTTGTCATACTAACTCTTCCATTATCTTGATCTATAGGTCTTCAATCTCAATCTCTTCAGTACTACCTAAGCACTGTTTTTGTATATAATACGCTGTTACTATTCTCAAAAAAAAATCTTAATCTTTTCAAACAACTGGCATTAGAAGAGGAAGTGTCTGGCAGCAAAAGGCAAAATGCCATCTTTTCCCCTTGTTTTTCCCTAAAAAGCTTCTTCGATTTGATGATAGAAATAACACAGACTTTTCCTTGAGTTCTGATTTAGTGCACTGAAACCCAATGATTAGCTATATTCCATCCATGCCTTACAGCTTGATATCCTAACTTGCAACTGTTGGAGTCTCACATAGGTGGGATAAGGGGTCCTTGGTCTACTTATATAGTCCTGGAAAATCCTCCCCTTGTGAGCTAGTTTGGAGGTTAAACCATGAGCTAGCTTGGAGGTTAAACCATGAGCTAGCTTGGAGGTTAAATCATGAGCTAGCTTTGGGGTTAAGTTAGGCCCAAGGTCCGTTTCTTTGACATGGTACCCGAGTCAAGCCCATCACAATTTATTATTTCCAAGGTTGGGCCCCCCAGTCCTGAGGGTTGGAGTCCCACATCAGTGGGATAAAGGGTTCTTGGTCTCCTTAAATGGTCTTGGATAATCCTCCCCTCATGAGCTAGCTTTTAGGGTTGAATTAGGCCCAAGATCCATTTCTTTAACAATACCCATTTACTTAATTTCATTTCTGATGTTGCATTTTTGGTGTTTATCACTAATGCAAAGCTGTAATTAAAAGTTAAACTTTATGCCAATTCTATTCTGTTCATTCAACTTGAAGTGGGAATTTGATACCTAAATTATTTCACTGTTTTGGCAGGTGAAGATTCACAGAAGCAAAAGAAACTGGGAAAAAGTTTGACCGATGCTTTGAAACTTATTTTACTAATAGGTGACTCTGACATTCTTTCATAACTGAACTTGCTTCAATTTTACTTCAAAAGAAATATATCTTTAAAATTTTCTCTCTATAGAGCTAGATGACATGGCCCGCGCCCATTTTGCCAAAATTTTTCACGGACACATGCCCAACATAGACCTGTGGTTACCTACTTCTACTAATATATCTTACTGGGTCATAAAATTAAGAACTTGTTACTGAATGAGTAAAACAAGAAACGAATGTTCATCTTGTTGTAGTTGAGCCAAGTCTAATCTTTTCAGATCTGTTATCTTAGCAAACATGGGTTGAAATTCTAGGATCCAGTTTTACCAATGATATTGTTGTTTTTGGAACTTATTCTACTGTAAAACATTCCGGGTGCTGATCTTTGACCTTCTGACTACTTATACAGTATGTGATATATTTTCTTACAGGAATTAACCTTGTTTTTTGAATGTGAGTACTACAAAATAAGAGTAAGAATAAAGAGAACTATATGAAGTCACTATTATGTCCTCTCTTTGCCTTGTTAATTACTGTTCTCTACACAATCCCATATGATATAGGCAGAATACTGTGGAACATTTCTCCGTTTTGCATCATATGCGTGATCTGGAAAGAGAAATGTGTGGTTTGAAGGATAAGTTATGTAGAGTTAAGCATATTACTTGGGCATGCACTTGTGCAGATAGAGATTTAAATTAGTTAGACACCTTTTATGAATTAATTAAATGTGTCCTTTTATAACTGAAGTGGCCTTTTGCACGAGTGGAATGGACTACTTAATCCTGAAGCTAATAAAGGCCTCAATTAACATTAGGAGAACTTGTATTTTTGGGCACACCTCTACTGTGGTGACAAATCCACATTCTACCTATGAGAAAAGTACTTGAAAGCCTAAAAAGATAGAGACTTATGTGCATCATACTCAGCATTTGGGATGTTATGATGCCTTTTTGGGGGAATCAAGATGGGATGTTGTCACTTAGCGACTTAAAAAAGGTGTAGCAAACTGGTTTTCTGGCTGCCATTGAAATGAGAAGTTTCAATATATGTTCTTAAACTTGTTTTTTCGTGGCCATTTTGCTTGGGTGTGTCAGCATAATTACCCTATGCTTCAATTATTTTTTCCATAAATGTGTTTCAAATATTAAGTGACACACAATATGTTTCACTCTCAGCTTGCGTTCATTGCATGGAAAAAAACTTGGTGAACTTTTATTTTAGTTATTAGGTGCTTAATTGTGGACTATGTTCTAATTATCACACTAGATGTTGGGATTGTTCCTTCATCCCGGCTTTACATTGCTCTTGTATTTACTGTTATGTTTTCTCCCCTGTTTTCTTCTTCTTTTACTTGAGTTTGATGCTCTTGAGCCAATAGTCTTTCAGAAATAACTTCTTTACCTTTATTATTAAGTGCTTAAAACAAATTGAGACTCCAAATAGCTAATCATCATTCTCAAAACTGCTTTTCTTGTAGGTTTGGTAGTCATGGCCTTTGGCCCTAGCTACTCCTATAGTCTCATTAGATTGCTGTATGGCCGCAAGTGGAGTGATGGAGAAGCCTCAACAGCCCTACGATACTATTGCCTCTATGTAATTCTGTTGGCCATGAATGGTAAGATCGTGTTTGGTTTCCATAATAGTAAACAATTATAATCTCTTAGAAAAGCTATTTGTGAATAATTAGTTTGAAAATAATGACTTCCATGAAATGTTATGCCGTTATTACTAACAATGTTTTCTCATATAATAACTGAACCAATTTCGGATTAATGAAACAAATCCAATGGGAATACTGATTAAACAAGATTAAATTGTTCCAAATAAACCAAGTCCCTCCTTTTCTAGAGTGATCCATGAAAAATTCTACTCCAGAGTTTAGACAGAAAAGGAAAGAATGACTGTTTGAGTAGCCTTTTTTTTTTAGTAGCCTTTTTTTTTTGAGTAGCTGCATTTACTGTATGATCGGTTTGTATTATCATGAGATAATTTCACTAGGCTCTGATGGGGATATTGACCATGATCTAGACTCAAAGGTTCTTTCATAATTTTATAGTGAGCAAGGTACATAATTCGTCCTTCCATATCCTGATGTTGTGACTTACAATGAAAAGCTTTTGATCATGAAATAATATTGCAGGCTTTTGACTTCTCCTCAACTATTTAGATTTTAGAACTGGGCCTCAGCCCGTGGATTTTAACTGTTAAATAATAATTAGTAACCTTGGGCCTCAGACCTGAATTGCTGCAACCTTGATGCATGTTTTTAAATTGGTGACTTCTATCTTACATTTTTGGTAGAGATGGAATTATTAGCAGTTTTTTATTTTTTTTATTTTGGGTCTTATTACATTATGTGAATCTTTTCAGGTAGAATGCTAAACTTTTGAGAGTCTACAACTTCAGTCATTTAGTTAATTATGACATGCTACCCTGATAATTTTAATACGGACCAATCATGTCAATATAATTTTCATTATGTTTGAGAGTGACTATTGAAATCACTATACCATGTTAATTGTGTGGATCACCATCTGAAAACCTTTTTTGTTACAGAGGGGACATTTTAATTTATTTAGTTATGTCTTAACATGCTTAAGTCCCATGACGGACACCTCTTTTGCATCGTAGGTGGAGAGTTCGAGAACTTGCTTATTGTACATTTGCTTAGCCTGAATAACGACTTGGTGATTTTTCCTCTGCATAAATGTTTAAGTTCTTTTGTATTTTTCGGATCCTATATAAATGGGTAGCTTCATGTAGCCATGGCTTACCTGGCCAGTCATCTAGTGCGAAGTTGAATTTGGTATATTTTAGGAATAGGCCATCTTTTGTGCTTTAGTCCCTAATTATCAGGGGTCATGTCCTAATGCGTACAGGGCACAGTTCAGTGTTGTCAAAAGTTTGCTTAAGGCCTGAAAGAGGCTTGAACATGTTTAGCACGTCGCCTTGCTTAATGTGCGATTTAGTATCGTCTTCAAGGCTCTAAGACATACTTTTCCTTTGGCCTTTCCTAACGGGGTCACACTAAACAATTGAAATTTCAATTTCGCTGTCCATATATTTGTTATTCATGCTTATAATTATTAGTCTTGGACTAACTATGTGTGTGTGTGTGTGTGTTTGTACTTTTTTCCCATTTGCTCCTTTACTCGTTAAGGCCCCACAATTTGTTTGCACTTAAAGCCCCAATAGACTGTAGAACTTTTTTGCACTTCTCACTCTGATAACACTGGCACTGTCTTCCTGCATCTTTCAGCCAAAAAATACAGAATATACCTCTATGATAAAACAAAAGATCCCAATATCCATGATCTTTTCCATACTTGTTCTTAACTTCTTACCAATTCAGAAAAAATCCAGAAGTCATTGCAGTGCATTGCAGCTAATATGACATTGTTAGCAATTGTTTACGAATTATTACAGGAGGTTTTAGTTTTTTTCCTTGGAAATTTTATTTTATTAATTTGATCATTTACAAATCCATTTGTTCCTTTTACATTTTTCTGATAAGGTTGCTTTAAATGACTTTTAAAAAGCTTGTTTATTCTATTTCAAGTAACTGAAATCCACAATCAAGTGTGTTCTCTTCTGCTGTAACCTGCATCATTAATTGCAATGATCTGACCTAAAGATTTTGCCACTAATTTGCTCTGCGGTTGTTTAAGCTTGTGAAGATGATAGGTTGAATTTACCCTGTTAACTAGTCTACAGATCTATTGTGAATACTGTTAACTTTTTCTTTCTCCTTGGTGCAGGAACATCAGAAGCATTTTTGCATGCGGTCGCAAATGAGATTCAACTCAAGCGCTCAAATGATTCCTTGCTTGTATTCTCATTGATTTATCTGGTGTTGAATGTTTCTCTTATACATTCAGCTGGTGCAATTGGGTTGATTTTAGCTAATTCTTTGAGTATCCTTTCATGACATATTAAAGTTCTATATTTTTTCTTTTCTGGAACTTTGAAGTGTTTGCTTTTGTTCTAAAAGAATTGATGATTGTTGTTCTCTCACTGAAGATCTTGGTTCAGAAATAAGGCTAGGTCTTGCAGTTAAGTGCTGTCTTGATGATAGTAAATATTCATGTTGCACCTTACATAGGGTTGCATATTTTATTTTCAGCATCTGTCACGTTACAAGGTCATAATCAATCATTTTACGAAAGAACAATTTTCAGGAACACTTCTAATATGTACGAGTAGGCCAACTGAAGCATGCTTTTCACTGTGGTGATGTCTGGAAGCTTTATTTGCATTAGGAGATGGTAGGGTTTACCTGATGAATCGCTGTTGAGTTTTAGAGTTAGTAACAAAGGTGCAGCAGTAGTAGTGTTGCAAACATTTTTAATTGTATCTTGTGGCTGACTGGTTAAACTGAAATGGCTATGTGCCAAGTTTGTCAAGGCAATAAGCGTGTGTAGTCGCCCTTTTCACAAGTACAGGAATTTGCTAATAGTGAAATAGTTTCTAATATGATTTGTGCTAACTTTCCTATTGCACTGGCATCTGTACACAGAACTGGAAGCCTGTGAGTGGCTCCCTCAATGTTCGGAAGTGCAAACCATGTTGTAGGCTGTCCTTAAGGACATCTAAAATTTGTAGCTGCTAGTTCCTTGACTTTTAACAGATATGGCTCTTAGGATCGCTTACTCAGCAGTATTCATCAGGAACTATTTCCAGGTATTTCCCTGATGCATGTAATTTTGGACGTGTAAGGATTTAAGAAGTCGGTATTTCCTTGGATTCGGATGATGATATATTCTTCGGGTCTTTTTCAGGATTCATCGTCATTTTCCTTTCGCAGATGCCTGCCCTCTGGTTGGACCTTTCTACTTTTTTCTGGAATAGTCACTCTAGTTTCAGAAAAGTTATTTCTGGATCCAGATGACTTCTGGAGAACATTTAGCATTCACTTCTTAGTGGGCATAACCACTTTCATGCTAGCAGCCTTTATCATGTAAGTAGAGGATTTGAATCTCTATATACCCATGAACTGTTTGAAACTTAACTAGGTTATTTGTAAAGCACTCTTGACTCCCTATCAGGCGACCTTTCAGCCTTTCGTTTCTTGACTTCCTCTGTCTCTCTCTCTCATACACACAGAAAAATGTGTGCACATGCACACATAATTTTTTTTTCAGAAGGGGTTGTGGGGAGCTTATGAATATTGTCAAGTTGTCCTACATTGTTTTGAGGGATGAGTTGTTTGTCTCCTTAGATAATTGGGATAATCCTCACCTCATGAGTTAGATGAAGGTCCATTTGTTAACACTGCATCAAAGCCAAAGCTGTCCCTATTATTATGTGTCCCAACGTTGGCCTGCATATTATTTGACCACACACCAGTTGGCAGGCCTGGCCATGCTCTGGGGGGGGGGGGGGTATTAAATTGTCCAGCATTGGTTGCGGGATGGGTTGTTTGTCTTCTTGTATAGTCTTTAGCAATTCTCACCTTTTGAGCTAGTTTTTGTTTTGTGGGGTTTGATCGAGTATGTTGTTGCTGAGCTAGTTTTAAGCCAATCTTACAAGAATGACTCTTCTTAAACGACTTTGGCGGAGCTAACATTTTGTAGTCTAATGCACTGTGGACTAGAAGTCTGGTGAAGTGTTAAGCTAAGCTTAAAACTGTTATAATTTGGAAATCCTTCAACTAGATCGTGAGTCTTATCTATCTTAATCTTCAGCTATCGTCGCGAGAGGACCTTTATCAGTAATATCATACGTTTCCGCGAGCATGCTGACTGAAGAAGAAAGTCCTGGTTCAGTGAGTATTTATTAGCCCAAATCAGTTCTCAAAATTCTGCTATGTTTTAAGATTGACGTTCACCTAAACAGATGCCTGTGGATGCAGGTCAAAGCAAGAACCTTACTATCAATTATCTTATGGAAAAGAAGATAGCATTTAGATCTTCAATGCATTTCGACAATTCTTTGTTGCATCTCAAAGCCAAAGTCAATACTTTTACTAGGTATGAAGGAACTCTTTTGTGATGTTTCCATGAACTGGTTCATGTTCTTTTAATTTGGCCATAATATTTGCTTGATGCTGCAAGCATGCGTATTTGCTTGTCAGGTTTCCACAGTGAATCCAAGTGGTGTTGGCATCTCAGAATTGTATTTGTTCAAATCATTGACCTGAATTTTCCAGTTGTAAAAGGATGAGAAAGTTATTAAGAGACCACATTCGTTTTTAGAACTATTAAAAGACATCAACATTATAAGATGTTTCTGAAGATGACTAATTAATTTGTTTGTTTTACAATGTTCTTTTTCTTTTTATTTTCAAATTTCCAGCGGTGGGTTGATGTCTGATTCTGGTCTTCACTTGGCAAGATGCCTCCTTTATTACACTTCAATAGCATTAAGCAAGTTCCTTCTTACCATCTCCTTTCTATAAGTTTTACAGACTGATGCCTGATCAATCAGGAACAAGAACAGATGATGATACAAAGTGATTAGATGTCTCATTGCTAAGCATATAATGCATTTACAACTTAATGATTGCCACCTTTTCTCCTCATATTTATTTTCATCCCTGTGCAGGTTCATAAATTAGTCGATTTATCTTATGCAGTTATTTTTGTTTCATCTTTGCTCTTGCATTTGATGCTCTTGTCACCCAAGCAATGTAAGCGGTAAGAGGTATCATTGCTTCACTGCTTTCACCTTTATGCCTTTCTTTCAAGCATTTGATTTAATTGGAGAACTAATGCAGAGGCAGTAATATTGATGCCATTAATATATTGTGCATATGTAGCACTATTGCCCTAACTTTCCTTTGAGTTCTTTCTCCCGCCTTTTTACCAGGCTTAAATTATGTTGGTCAATGAAGTGAGTTGAGAACCATGGGTATCATGTTAAAATCCCAACACATATAAAAACACCAGGTGATTGCTTCCCATTTGTTCTAGCTTTGTTAGGTAGAGCTACTTGTATATCTTGGAATTAGTTGAGGTGCGCGTAAGTTAGTCTGAACACCATGATTATCAAAAATATAAATTCGTTTAGAAGCTTTACTATTCCATCACCTTCAAACCTCTTTTCAGCATTCTAGTACGGTATGTACACATAAGTTTCATCTTGATTAATAGAGAAATCATGTATTCATCATATCATTTCCCTTGTCTTAGCCCTTGGATTGGCCCAGCTGCAGTAAAACTTGTAAAATCATTTTTCTTAGTTTGGTTCCTCTTATAGGATAATTCTTGCCTTTTGCAAATCCGTAAGTGATCTTCATATAGTAATCATGAATAGCCAAAATAGGTAAGATAGAGTTTTCCATAGGTCCTCGAAAAGAAAAGAAGCCGAGTGATGGATCAGACCAAATGGTGTGGTCTACTGTTCAATAAAGTAACATATATACTAGGTGTTTTTTTCATTGTCCTCATCTTGGTGAATAGAAGTATTAGGTACTTGTGTTATTGAAAGTCTTCAAAGAGCTTTCTCGTAAATACTGTGTGCAAGCTAGCAAGGATACCACTTTTATCAAAAAAGAGAATGAGCAGAATGATGGATGACAAAGGGAAAGAAACAAAGTGATCATAGAAAACTTTTAGGGATGAATGGGTTGTCTTCCAATGTCCATAGAAGTGACCAGTAATATTAGAGCTTGGTAATTATAAGCATTGAGAGCTTGGGTAAAAAGGTTGTCAAAGTGGGGAAATGAAACCTATGATGATTAAGTAGACTAGGCCTTAAAATAAGTAGTATTCATAATAAAAGAGGTGTGGGTGGGGGCGGGAGGCGGGGGTGAATTAGACAAAGTTGAAACATTCTAATGCATGATGATTATCTTTTTTGATTTTTGCTTGAAAGGTTTGACTCTTTTAAGGAATTAGTACCTTTCTCCATTGCTTCAAATTTCAGAAATTAGATGGACAGATATCTAGAGACTAGGGTATAATTGTCTTATAATTTCTAAATCAATATTTGGAGAGGATGAATCCCTGTAAAATCTGAATAGAAAAATAGTTAAAAAAGACTTCTTTTAACCACAAAACATTGTTACTAATATGACCTGATCCAATTTGGGACATACCTATATTTTGAAGTGATTGAAAGAAGAGAAAAGCTTAAAGGTGGAAAGAAGCACAAGTAGAAAAGTTGCTTCAGTTTTCTTTTGAGTACTAGCTAACAATTAGTTAGGGATGCAAACTTAAATCCAATTCGTCCAATCCATTGAAGTTTGGGTGGTTAATAATTTATCCATTTATTAACTCAACTCATCTCAATCCTATTCATTTCAACCCATTTAAAATCGGATTGATATACAACCTAAATTGATTCGAAAGAGATCTTGCCAAAATATTTTTAAAATATTTTTTTAATTTGATATGTTTTATATAGTTAGAAAAATGTAATTTGATCAAGTACTAGAATATCGAAAAAAAACAAATAAAATAAGTAAAAGTTGTATTAGGTTGAATTGTGACCCGTTCTCTAACTCATTGCCCAATTTGTTTTGATCCAAGCAAATTCAAATTGGGTTGGGTCTTGACTCATTATAATTCATTCAAATTTGACTCAACTCGTTCAATTGTCACCCCTACAATAAGTGAATGTAGTTGAAATTTGATCATCTACTAGATGCAAGCTTTAGAATATTGTTTCCGATAAAAGTTTTTTGTACCTAATGTTCACATCAAATCATACGAATTTACTAATAGTTAAGGTGAGAATGTGTATTAGTTAATCATGGTTTAGTCATAAGAGTGTGGTAAAACATATCTTGTATTTATTTTTTCGAGGTAAGTATTTCTTTGTTACCTTCATTTTCGGCTTCACCACCAATAGTAGTAAGACAAAAAGGACTACTCAAGTGTCTTGGACAAGTCTTGTATATCTTGCTAGTAATGAATATAAAGAGGAATAAGAGCATTGTGATACTTCTCTTGCAACTTAACACATAGTTTTAGTAAGTCCTAAATCTTAACATTCTCAATATAGTTTCTATTCCTTTTTAACTAATCTACACCAATGGTGAATAAAAAATTGTCAAAACATACTCTTTTTTTTCTCATTGAATAGATATTCTTTTTAGTGATTTTTCCCAATTTGCTATCTCAGAGAAAAAGGAATGGCTCAGCTATCCCAATGTTCCTACTGCAATATGATGAGAGACTATTCCTTCTAGAGTAAAAGGATCAAAACCATAAGTCTCAACGAGCAAATTGGTATTTTACTATCAATCACAATTTCATGTTTGATGCATTACTCATACGGGAAATTATGATTAAAAGAGTTCTTTATCGATTACTATCCACTTCAGAGATTTCTACGACTAATTTTTTTTCAAATGCAAAAGTTCAATCTCTTTCGCCGAATTAGTGAATTAGATAGGATTTTTTGTCTAGAATAAGAAGTGGTGGGTTAATTTTTATGAATCTAATCGTAAATGTGAATTGCTTATACTATCGCTTCCAATTTGTTCAACTTGCTCGATAATTTATTAATTCAATTCATTTAGGAATGTTTAACTTAGCATAATCAAAAGTAGCTTGTTCATTTACTAACTCAGCCTATTCCGAACGGCCCTCCCTGCCACCCCAATTTAGTATATTTAAAAGTTGAATTGATACATATTATATATTATCATAATTTTTAATAAGTTAATTAGATAAATAAATTATAATAAACAACTAATGAAATCGAAACGACTATTTACTAAATTTATTTTAATTCATCGAAAGTCAATTCAATTTGACACTCCTATGTATATACTTTAGGAGACATAATCATTTTGTTGTTTATTTATTCTTTGGAAATGATTGTAAGTGGGACATAATAGTCATAAATTTTCACTTTAAAGTAACACTTCATTTATGAATTGCAATGATAAATATATGGGACCTTCTTTGGAATAAAATCCTTTTTTTTCTCAAGTATTTGTCACATCATTTTCAATATTTCAAATGTTATCAATAAGAAGTGGTAAATACTTTTTCATTTTTAACTAAGTTTTTGAGCTTGAATTTAGGTATAAAGTCGTCTTTGTTAGAGAGTGTATGCCCCCAATATAGAACTTTTTGGTGCAAATTCAAATTAATCAGATTTTAATGTGAATATCAAATATCGAATAAAAAATTTAAGAAAAAATAAAATATTTCAAATGTTTCCAAACTAGTGATTATGGGAATAGTTTGTAGATCACATGTATGCCTTAGTCACCTTCTTTAGCTATCTAATCACCCAAAACCTCAGCTTATTTTCAAATGGTTCATTATGAAAGAAATATTTGATTGCTCTTACAAATTAATATCAATTTATGGCCAAGCTTTTAAAACTTAATTTTGAAAAGTATTTTATTCACCAAAATATTTTTGATGAAAGTATAAATTAAACTAATATTACTAATATCAATATTGATTAAAATATCATATTCAATATTATTTTGATACATCTTATCGAACTGCGCATAAATTTTAAAACTCTACTTGGAAAAAGCCTTAATTTTTTTAAAAGGGCATGTTTTGTTGACTAGAGATGTGACTTTCACATGCCATTTCAATCTCCTCCAAAGCCTAATGATTTTGTCTTCCACTAAGGTAAATTATATAAATTATTTTACTTTGACATGGAATAATGAAAATATTAGAGTTATTAAAAGCTTAAACTATTAAGTGTATTTTATACAATTAAAATATCTATTTAAAGATTTCTATTAAGATAATAATTTATTACTATTTCATCACTAATCAATTATCATTGTCTATCATCTACAACTATCACTATTGCTAAGCACCACACTCTATAGACATCATTATTAGTCTTTATTTCTGATCATCACCATCAATCATCAATCATTATTGATAATCACCATTATATATATTGTCGAACCATGCATCATCATCGTTCAATACTACCTTTAGAGTCAAGTCCACCACCAACTATCACAATCAATGCCATCGTTGATTACTACTGTCAGCTATCATCACTTCTAGCAACTATACGCACCCACCATCATTACCATCATCTAACACAATCCTTAATTGTCACTCACAACCACTACACCGCTTGCCACAATATATGTTAACTTTCTTTGATTTTTTTATATATTTACTTTTCATATTTTGAATCTTATAGTAAAAATTAGATTTCGTCACTAGTTAAGATTTTTTTTTTTAATTTTTTTGCCAGTTCTAC
>JAOTQJ010000091.1:19947882-19965698 GCA_025642045.1 Solanum sejunctum
GGGGAAGGGGGAAATAAAGCATATCAAGGTAGAATATTAGCTTTCGTTTGACTATAAATTTTAAAGTCAAAATTTTATAAATTTGACCTAAAAATTCAAATTTTAGTTAGAGTTATTTTGGGGCATCTTAAAAATATTTAAAGATAGAATTTTCAAGATATAATAAAATTTTATAGTCTAATATAGGGGTGTGCAAAATCAAACTGCTCGATAAACTAAATCAAAAAATATATTATTGATTTATTGTTATCAGATTATTGGGTTAACGAGTTTTTAATGGGTTTATGAAAAAAAATTATTGAATTATCGGTTCAGTTTCACTTTTTAGTATTGGATAAACTGATTACCCATTAAGACTATAATAATTTGTTATTTTCTCCCTTCATAAATATTAAATATTCGTAAGTCATGTATTTGTTTGGTTTTCAATGTATAAGCCTTTTGCTGGAAAGTAAATTAGAATATGAGATCAAATATCTCATATTATTAAGTTTAAGTGTTGAATTGATTTGCTTGTTTAACTATATTGCATTGTGTTGCATCAAATTGTTAGAGAAGTTATATATTTATTTTATGAATATTTTCTTATTGGATAAATCAAAAATCAAACTGATAAGGACAAAAAATCGATAAAAGATATCTTATTGAATTTTTATTGATTTAGCATATTTAAAAATTAAAAATTATAACTCAAATTAGTAATATATAAAATTAAATCAAATCAATTGATGCACACCCCTAATTCAACAGATATTTGATAATAAATTTTTAAAAATTACTCTCAAAATCCATGGCAAGACGTTAGCTAAACTATGTTTATAAGCATAAAGTCGTGCCAAGAAACCTATTATACATATATTAGTCATGGTATTATTTAATTTTTTATATGGTAGATTTTCATCTTATGTATAATTTGTACATACATTAATTTTACATTTAATTCATAATTATAGATCATATAATTAGTGTAATACAAGACTTATTAATACATAGATATACATAACTAAGAACAAAATAGTCGCTAATATATTAAATCAAATAATGCATAAAATATAATAAATTTTAATTTTATTAATTTCTACAATATTAATATATATTTTTCTTAATATTATTCTTACGCACTTTGCGAACAATACATAAATATTATTGTGGGAGGAGGAATTGTTGTTTAGTAGTATTCAATCATCTCTTTTCAACTTTTCTTTTTATTCTTTTATGGCTATAAATTAAATTTAATATTTTTAAAACTTTTTATAAATTTGAAATTCACTATCATCAAAAGAAACAAATGACAACCCTATATGCTGATGATCACGACGCTTCATTGGCTTCGACTTCCATGAAAATTTACTCATTTTGAATTTTGAATTATTCCATTTTATTTTTTATTCGATAATTTGAGTTGAGGGTTTTAAGAAACAATCTCTCTTCTTCTTTGAAGTAGCGGTAAGTCTGTGTACAATCTTTTCTCCCCAGATTCCACTTGTGGTATATCACTGGGTATGTTATTATTATTGTATTTTTTATTCGATAATATATATATTACTCTCAATTAAATTGTAAAATTTTATTTTTGAGAGGGACATTAAAAAAAAATAATAAAGAACTATCTACGAGAGTTTTGATATTCTCTTCATTCATTTTTACTTGTTATTATTTCACTTATCGAGGTCAAATCATATGAATTTTTTATCAATATTTTAAGATGTATTTTTCATCATATTAATGTGAGAAGGATTAAAACTTATAACATTTTTCATTTAGTTTTCAACCATGTAAATTTTAGCTTTCAAATATTAAGTTTACCTACTTCAGTACCTCTGAAATTTAGTCAAGTTGACCTAAAAAAGCGAAACAATAACAAGAAAAAGTGAATAGAAGAAGTATTTGAAGTTCACTATCTCCTCTTCACCATTGAACGATCCCAATTATCCCCATCCCAACCCTAAAACTCTTGATCCAATAATATTTTACTAGATTATATATATATATATATTGATATATTTATTTTTACTTACCAAACACTAGAATATAAATAAAATACTCATTTATTTTTCTGTGAACACATTTTCCCTGCTACCAAACACACCCTAAAAATCAGGGCCCAAAAAGAGAAGTGGGAACCAGTGAGCAGATTGTGGGGCCCATATCCAGTCACGCGAGTAAAGCGTGAGGAGCCACGTATGATGCAAAAAGGCAAAGCAGATTCAATAGGCTATTTTTGTAATAATGACATATCCTATTTGGGGGCCCATTGAAGTGGGCCCAACACTTTTCCCTAAAATGGGCTTTACCCTTTTGGTCTTCAGTTCTACTTCTGACCCGACCCGACTGACTATTTTTCTTTTCTTTTTTTTGCTGTATTTAATGAAGTGAACTAAATGCCTGTTGAGTGTTGACCAAAGTTGTAAACAAATAATCCCTCCATCAAACTTTACTTGGTCCCCCATTGACTTATCATAGAAATTAAAAAATAGTAATTAATAAAATAATTTTATTAAATTATTCTTTGAATATAATAAATATGATTTGTTGAAAAATATAATAGGAAATAATTATAATTAATGATAAGGTAAAGTAGGAACTAAGTGTAAAGTTATCTTTTAATTTCATAAAGTGAACAAGTATTATTAGATATCTCAAAATAATATAAGGGCCAAGTAAAATTGGATGAAAGGAGTATAATTATTTAAAAAATCTATACAATATTACAAAGTACTTTTAGAATATTTAACTTAATTTTCATTATACTACATTATTTTAAGATTTGTAAAAGTATAAAAACACATCTAAACTTTTTTTTTTTTTTTTGCGAATTTCATATTTGAATTAGATCAATTGTTTCTTTTTAGTCATCACTGTTCATGTAGAAAAACGAAACAACTGATAGTTTGAAATGAGTTCAAATAGGAAAGTAGAATAACTAATAGTTAAAATATCAAACTCGTCAAAAAAACAAAGTTCAAATGTATTTTATCACAATTATTTTATCTTAAAATATTAAAATAAAATGTCATGAGGATTACAAACTCAAACTCAAATTTGAGAAAAATTCCAGCATAATTTATTAAACATTACTGATACTTGCATAACTCTAATCAGTAATATAATTGAACTATTGACCCCCTAAATCATGACTAAATTGTACAATTAGAGACAATGTTTAAAGCTTAGGTATTATTTGTCAATCTTATAATCATCATCAATAGTAGAAAGTAATAACATCATCATTAATTTTTTTTAAAAAAAAAGATTTTAAAAAAAGTCAATTTTTTGATAGGAAACAGCTGGTATTTAATAAATTCACTTTAATTTCCCCTAAATGTTTTAATACATGTTACTACATTTTGGACATTTTCAAGAACTTAGGATAATATCTAAAGTACTAGGAAATGTTTTCCACTTGAAAGAAGTTATTAATTGCCTTACAGCTACAGTACAATAATTTAATATCCATAATTAAATTGTGGTGTCACAAAAAAAATAAAATAATAAAAAAATTGTACCATAAGTAATTATGGGGTAGCAGTCAGAAATATTTTGTATAATATTGTGAACTGGTATAATAAATGTGATTCAATATCTTATTATAATAAAAAGTACTTGAACAGAATGGCTATCCAACATATATTTTAATCAATTTTTATGAGATATTGTTCACTTTTAATTAATAATAAATATTATCATATAACTTTATCCATTAAAAATATTGAAAAAGGTTTTAGCTCTAATTCATATCTCAAAAACTAGCTCAAAGGGAGGAGTGTTATCTAAACCTTATTAGGAGACCACCCTCACGTTCAGTACTTAGCATCTGGTATGTGAATAATTTTTTTCAGGGTCCAACATTGGATGATACTGACCCTGCTCTGATATTATATTGAAGAAGGTCTTAGGTCTAACTCACATCCCAAAAGTTAGATCAAAGGGAGGAAGATTATCTAAACCTTATAAGAAAACCATTCATCCTATTAACTACTAATGTGGAACTTGTGTCTCAATAAAAAATAAAATAGAAAAAAAGAAGCTATCTATCATTTGCGATTTTGATGAAATTAAAATCTATTGGAGGAGGTTATAAAGTATATTTTATGTTGTATCTTACTTAATTTTTCATTAAATTTAAGTTCTCCAAAAAATTAAATATATAGATATGCTCTTGTAGTAAATTCCAAAATGTATGATATCATGGTTCAAATTTAAAATATCTTAATCACTAAGTTATTCCTTTGGAATAAACATTTTTGTTTTAGTGATTCAAAGAAGAAAATATACTTGAAAAAGGGAAAGAAAATTGAAAAAAAAAAAAGAGAATGAATAAAAATAAAAAAATAAAATGAGAAATTTTTACATATAGCCATTTAAAAATACTTTAATTCTGTTACATAATTATAATTTGGATAGTTATATTTTGTAATTATAGTTATTGAAACATTTATATAATTCATGCAATATTTGTATACATTTGTATAATTCGCTATACAATTCTCAGTTTTTTAATAGTGTTTATATATTTCATTATACAGTTCGTTCAGAATATTTATATAATTTTTTATATAATTCACAGAGTTCGTATATTTCACTATATAATTTGATTCGCGCACGATTTTTATATAATCGCGCACAACGTTTGTACGAATCGCCACAAATTATACAAAACTCAAATTGTAATTACAATTGGATATTTATCGTAAGTTATAATTAATTCAAACTATAATTAAATTAACTAATTAATTAGTATATATTTATTTATTTATTTAATTTTTCAAATAAAATTATTTGGGAAATGGAAAATAACTTTCTTGGATCCTGAGACTATTATTGCCAAAAAGAAATAATAATATCAATCTGTTGGGATTATTAAAGAAAAAGCAAACTAGGAATGATGAAAAAGTAATGCTTTGGATAAAAACAAAACTAAATAAAAAATACTGAGGGAAATAAAGAAAAAACAGACAGAAAGCAAAAGAAGACACAAAAAAAGGTAATGAATTGTGTGAGTAGAAGCATGGAAGTTATACAATTTGAAGTAACAACAAAAAAAAACTAAGAGGAAGAAGAAAAATTGGTATTGTACATTTACTGGAATTTGAGTTTTAATTATTTTAAATAGTCGTTTATCTAACTGCTTTTAAATAAAAAAATCCAACCAACATATAGATATCTAAGTAATATATAATTGTATATGATCAGTGTATAATTTATGTATATTAATCAGAAAAAGTAAATAGAAAATATGATCTTCAATATTTGTTTAATTATAAAATATTAAAAATATGATCAAGTTTCTAGTTTTTTCGAGTTTCTTCTCATAGAACTTGGAAAAAAAGTGAAAATGTATATCTAAATACAACTTCGAATTAGAGTTATGAGTAAATGTATATTTTAAAGTTATTTTTAATAAGTTAATATTTTTTACTTTTGAGGATGATTTGTTTGAGATGAGTGTCTTTTAGAAACAATCTTTTTATCTCTATGAGGTAATCTGCGTACATTTTTTCCTTCTTAGACTCTACTTGTGAGATTTTCATTGAATATGTTATTGCTATTGTTATTTTCTATAATTTAGTTAAAATTTAAATATTTTAACTCTTAATAAATAAAATATAACAAATATTTTGAAACCGTGGGAGTGTAAGTTAAATCCTTTTTTTAAGGCATTATACATGTGAATCTTTTTGTTTTCTTTTCCCTTTTTCTATTTCTTCACACCAAAAACAAAAACAAAACAAAAAATTAATCACCATGAACAAAAAAGCATACTCTAACCATCAAAACCTTCACTTAAATTTACCATTCATCTTTACACACTCCATTTTCATGAAATCAAAAAACTTTTCCTAACAATCCCATAAACATGAACCATTTCTTTCCCTTCTTTCTCACTACAATTTTCTTCTTTCTCACCAAAAATTCACTTGTTTTTTCAAATTATCCTCTTCAACTCACTTCACTTTTATCTTTGAAATCTTCATTTCAAGATCCAAACAACACATTTCAAGATTGGAATCCTACAACAACTTCCTCAAATTTTGGTTCACAACCCTTTTGGTGTTGTTGGTCAGGCATCAAATGTGACAACAAGACAAGCCACATTACCTCACTTAACCTCTCAAGAAGGAATCTTTCTGGTAAAATACCACAAGATATTAGATTCTTGGTACACTTACATCACTTGAATTTAAGTGGAAATTCATTTGATGGACCTTTACAATCCATCATTTTTGAATTTCCATTTCTTAGAACACTTGACATTAGTCACAACTTTTTCAATTCATCTTTCCCTCCCGGGATAACGAATCTCAAGAATTTAGTAAACTTGAATGCCTATAGCAACAGCTTCACAGGCGCGTTGCCTGTTGAAGTTGTTGCCCTACAGAATCTTGAGTACTTGAATCTTGGTGGCAGCTACTTCTCCGGTGAAATCCTGGCGAGTTATGGGAATTTCAACAAGTTGAAGTTCCTACACTTGGCTGGAAATTCACTCATCGGTGAAATTCCAGGGGAATTGAGGCACTTAGATCAACTCAGTCATCTGGAAATCGGATACAACAATTACACTGGAAATGTACCTGCTGGTTTTTCGAGTTTATCAAATTTGACCTATCTTGATATCTCACAAGCTAATCTTTCTGGTGAAATTCCAATTCAGCTCGGGAATTTAACAAAGCTTGAATCAATATTCCTTTTCAAGAACCATTTTATTGGTAAACTTCCTTCGAGTTTTTCCAAGCTCACATTGCTGAAATCACTGGATTTATCGGATAATCGTCTCTCAGGCTCAATTCCATCAGGGTTTTCAGAGTTAAAAGAGCTGAACATGTTGTATCTGATGAACAACAATTTAACAGGTGAAATCCCTGAAGGGATTGGTGAGTTACCAAATCTTGAATTGTTAGCTCTTTGGAACAACTCACTCACTGGAGTTTTACCGCCAAAGTTAGGATCAAATGCAAGATTAAACAAACTTGATGTCTCTTCAAACAAGTTATCAGGTCCAATCCCAACAAATCTCTGCCTCAGCAACAACTTAGTTAAACTCATCCTGTTTTCGAACGAGTTTACTGGTGAGATTCCTTCATCCTTAACGAACTGCAACGCTTTATCCAGGTTGAGAATCCAAAACAACAAACTCAATGGTTCAATTCCATCAGGATTCGGTTTTTTACCAAATTTCACCTACATGGACATCAGCAAGAACAATTTTTCAGGTCCAATCCCAAAAGATGTTGGAAATGCCACGAAAATGATGTATTTGAACATTTCGGAGAACTTTTTCGGTAGTGAATTGCCTGAAAATATATGGAACGCCACGAATTTACAGATTTTCTCAGCAAGTTACAGTGGCCTTATTGGAAATCTCCCTGGTTTCAATGTATGTCAAAATTTGTACAAAATCGAACTTGAAGGAAACAATCTCAATGGCAGCATTCCATGTGACATTGGACATTGTATAAAGCTAATTTCATTGAATCTTCGACGAAATTCATTTACAGGAATCATTCCTTCGGAAATATCAGCAATTCCTTCGATAACAGACGTTGATTTGTCACATAATTTTCTCACAGGGACAATTCCTTCAAATTTCGGAAAGTCTAGCACGTTGGAACATTTCAACGTGTCATATAATCAGCTCACTGGTCCATTGCCTTCTTCAGGGTCCATTTTTTCAACGTTCCATCCTTCGTCCTTCGTGGGAAATCAGGGGCTTTGTGGTACAATCATACATAATCCGTGTAACACGGATGAACTCCAAGATGGAAAAGTAGATTTCTCGAACCATTCCAAGAAAAGAGATGGTGCATTGATAGTATGGATCACGTCTGCATCTTTAGGTGTAGTGATAATCATCGTCATTGTTGTAATTCGATGTTTTCACTCGAATTACAACAGAAGATTTCCATGTGACAAGGAAATCGGACCTTGGAAGTTGACAGCATTCAAGAGGCTAAATTTTACAGCAGATGATGTCCTTGAAAGCATAAAAATCACAGACAAAATCATCGGAATGGGGTCTGCAGGTATTGAACGAATCTATATTGTTAGTTATGAGTTCAGTTGAACCCGCAATTTTTCATAGGTGGGAAGATCACCTAGACAAAGTTGGCTGTGTGGACTTTATAATAAAAATCTCAAATAGAGCTAGAAGTATAAGGACTAGATCTTACTTAAAATTATTGTAAAAATTAAAGTTTTTAACTCACTTCAAATAACTTCGATCTTAAATCCATTAAGATTATATTCTAGATGTCTATGGATATAATATGCAATTTTCATATTGAACTCAGAATGGGGTCCGTGCTTATGTAGTTCATGATCTGTAGTGTAGTGTTAGTGAAATTGAACATAGAGAAATTTGCAATATCTCTTAAAACATTATAGTATAAATATTAAATTTATTCACATTTGTAAAAATATCAGAATGTTGAATACTAAGACTATATTTTAGATATGTCTTTGTCTATAGATATAATATAGGATAACTCAAAATGGGGTCCACAACTAGTGAATGATCTATAGTGTTAATGAAGTCGAACATGAGAAATTTGTAAAATCTCTTAAACATTTGTAATTTTGAAAGAAAGTTGAATCTTGAATGCTAAGATTATATTCTGAATATGCCTCTGTCTATAGGTATAATATACAATTTTTGGTTGAAACTCAAAGTGGGGTCTGCCACTAGTGAATGATCTAGTGTAGTGAAGTCGAACATCGAAAAATTTGCAAAATCTCTTAAAGATTAGTAACTTTAAAAAAGTCTGAATCTTGAATGCTGAGATTATGTTCAACATATGCCTCTGTCTATAGATATGATATACAATGTCCTGCTATTGAATCTTGAAATGGAGTCCACCGCTAGTGAATGAACTATAGTGTTAGTGGAGTCAAATATAGAGAAATTTGTGAAATCTCTTAAATATTAGTAATTTCAAAGAAATTTGAATCATGAATGCTAAGATTATATTCTGGATATGACTGTGTGCATATATAATATACAATTTCATGCTGAAACTCAAAATGGAGTCTGCAACTAGTGGATGATCTGTAGTGTTAGTGAAGTCAAACATAGAAAAGTCATATGCAAGATCTCTTAAACATTAGTAATTGCAGAGAAATCTAAATCTTGAATACTAAAAAGATTATATTATGAATACGTTTATCTACCTATATAATATACATATTTTTGCTAGAACTCAAAATGGGGTCCACAACTAGTGGATGATGATCTGTAGTGTTAGTGATGTCAAACATAGAGAAATCATATGCGAAATCTCTTGAACATTAGTAACTTTGAAAAAAATCCTTAAATCTTGAATACTAAGATCTATATTTTGAATTTGCTTCTCTATGTGTCCGTAGGTAAGGTGTACAAAGCTGAAATGCCAAGTGGCGATATCATAGCGGTGAAGAAGCTATGGGTGGGGAAGCAACACAAGGAGACAAGTAGGAGACGATGTGGCGTCTTGGCAGAGGTTGATGTGTTGGGCAATGTAAGACATAGGAACATTGTGAGACTACTAGGTTGTTGTAGCAACAATGAATGTACAATGTTGTTGTATGAGTACATGTCTAATGGTAGCCTTGATGACTTGTTACATGACAAGAACAAAGATGCAAATTTGGTAGGTGATTGGTTTACCAGGTACAAAATTGCACTTGGTGTTGCACAAGGGATATGTTATCTTCATCATGATTGTGACCCTGTCATTGTTCATCGTGACCTAAAACCTAGCAACATTCTTCTTGATGGTGAAATGGAAGCTAGGGTTGCTGATTTTGGGGTTGCTAAATTGATTGACTGCGACGAATCGATGTCCATTATTGCGGGATCTTATGGCTACATTGCACCCGGTAAGTAATTTTGAATCTTGAAATTAATTTTTAACGATCAATTTAATAGTTAAGAGGATACAATTTGAATTAATGCATGCATGAATTCAAAATCTAATAGTTTCATGTTGTGTTATACTCCCTCTGTTTATTTTTACTTGTTATGGTTTGACTTGAGGTCAACTTAACTATTCGAGGTCAGCTTGACTAAATTTCAAAATTAAATTAAAATAGCTAAATTTAATATTTAAAATCTAAAATTTAGATGATTGAAAACTATATATAAGATGCAATCTTTCTCATATTAAGAAAAAATACTTCTTAAAATATTAGTAAAAATTCATATAATTTGACTTGACTAAGTGAACAAAGAGGATATATGTATGTCCATCAAGCTTTTTGTCAATAAGATTGCTACTTTCTATGGCAACCTCTAAAACATTACATTTAGTGCAACTTTTGAGGCTGCCATGAAAACCCCCCCACTAAAATCACATTTCTTATAGTCGATATCATTTTTCTAATTATCTTAACTTTTAATTTCATAATACTTTTTCAACTTACACTTTACACATTATTATTATTATTATTATTATTATTACTTTAACACTAAAATGAAATCATCAAAATGTTTCCTATTAGTCAATAATAAGTAGTAATAATAATAATATATTCGATAAAATTTCACAATTAAAAATTGTGAATGAGGACATAATGCATATACATTATAAATATAGAAAGATTCTTTTTGATAAATTTGTCAATATAAGGTCCCTAGGGTAAAGAAATAGATCCATTATTCATGAGTTTAGAAAGCTTTGATTAGATCTCAGATGAATTTTTTCATTATTTTTTAAAAAATCATTATTTTGATTTTATATAAATTAAAACAAAAAAGATGGACATAGACTTGATTTATATAAATTAAAACAAAAAAGATGGACATATATATATATATATATGGATCTTTGACATATATATATTTTTTTTAAAAATATAAGGTTTAATTTTTTCCTTTTTTATGTGCTGTTATGTTTATCCAAAAATGTTACGTCATCGTGTCGGTTTAGTCCGTTGTGTAGGGTGACGAAAAGGGTCATTTACTGTCCTTTATAATGTGTCCACTTACTTTGTGAAAAGTATTGGATGTGGATTTTAGAAAATTTAAGGGAGAATTTTTATAAATAATTTAGATTTGAAATTAAATATAATTATATATTATATTTATAATTATATAATATAATTTTGGTTATGTGACTTTGAGGGGAGGAGAGAGGTTAACGAGATCGAGAGAGGGAGAAGAGAGATGAATTATATGTATATTTGTCAAATTGTACATGTATATCTATCAAATAATTGTGTATGTGTATTTAATATATACATGTATTTGTATATCTGGCTAGCGAGATTGGGAGAGAGGAGAGATGTGAGCAAGATTGAGAGGCGAGCGAGAGAGGACAGAGAGTGGAGAGTAGCGAATTGTATATGTATATTTGTTGAATGGACTCTCTCTCTTTCTCTCTCTCTAGATATATATATATACATATATATATATATATTCGACAAGAAATTGGAGAGAGAGAGGAGAGAGGTAATAGTAACAAAATCCTAATTATAACTATAAATTGTAACATTTTCAAATTATAGTAGTATCATATAAATACATATCATATATTTGTTTAGTTAAGTAATCTTGTTTAGTTAAGTAATCTTTTCAAAGTGTTAGATACTAATATTTTTATGGATTTTTTTTGTTTATATTAAAAAATTCAATAAATATATTTTTTTAAAAATACAACTTTGAAATTTATTAATAGTGCGTGTTATTAGTATATTGGCAGATAAGGAACATTAACTATCATGTATATTCTCTTTTCTTCAATTCAAGAGGACTGTAATAATAAACTTCAAAATTGTATCTCCTCATACAGTGTTTTTTGCTTTTTCTCTGTGATTTACACCTTTGGGTGGCCATGGCCACTATTTGCGCATGAATTTAGCCCCTTAGCTCTTAGGCTTTTTTATTTTCACTTTATGTTATTTCTTTGGACCCACAAAGATTTCCCCAAAGCAAGATATGAATCTTCATGATTATAAACCCCTTTAATCTAGGTCTTGGTATTATATTCTTTAAATTTAATACAAATTCAAAAGTCAAATACTTTGGGCTATAAAAGCCAACATGTAATGATAACTCAAATTCTTATGCATGATGGTCTTGGTCTCACTTAATTATCTTACTTGCTAGTGCTAGTTGTAACTTGTAAACCAAATCAAATCAAATTTAGTCCTACTAAATGTGTTTAGGATTTATCTTTTGTATATCGTATATAATAGCAGATAATTTATCTTATTTTTCAGATTCATTCACCAAAAGTGATATATTATGAGAGTAGCAGTATGGACAATTAAGTTCCATTCTTGTTCTTGAACATTAATCTATCAAAGCTGCAAAGCCGAAACCATATTTAAACTATTAAGCTTGTTAGAAATTTGCCATGTATAATTCCTCTTCCATTTATCTCTTGAATGATATTGCAAATGAGCATTCTCGTTGTTTGTTGTTGAAAGATCTTCTATTCTGTTCCAACCAAATATTATAGATTATGCTTGCCCGGGCCATCTTATATATATGTGACGTAACACTTCTCTCCTTCATGTATTGGATTGCCCACTGTACCTCTTCATTCAAGCTTGTTGAAGATGGGTTAACTCTTTGTCATGTCAATATGATATTCCATCTCAGCCGCAAAAGAACTGTTGAGACATAAAGTTTCACATTGGTGTTTAATGGATGGGTGATCTCCTTATAAGTTTTAGACTATCATCCTCTCTTTGAGCTAACTTTTGGGGTGTGAGTTAGGCGTAAGACCTTCTTCAATATGGTATCAGAGCAAAATTCGTCTCACCCAATGTTGGGCCCCCGAGAAATTGTCCAATGGGCATGTGAGTGATTGTATCATACTCAATTTCACTAGTCTGTCTTTAGTTGCAAGTCGTCTACTCACTGCCAAGTATAGAATGAAGATCCTCTTAGGCGCCCCATAGTTTTTCCATACTACAGGACTCCAATCTACCCTCTCCACTAGTTGCTTATACATTCTGCCTATAGAGTATCTCAGAATACCTCTTACAGTTTCTTCAGTTTACCCAAGTTCTTCAAAATATGTTGCATCTTTAAGAATTTTTTGTACCAACCATGATGCTTGTTTTGCTTGTATGTTCCACATACCTTGCTGCCCATAGTAGCTATGAATCCATACTACCCAGAGTGTTTCCTTATTTCGAAAAACATTCCACAATAGCGCAGCCTTGTTCCACATTGTACTTATTATGGTTAATATGTATATTTAATGGTGCAGAATATGCGTACACGTTGCAAGTGGATGAAAAGAGTGACATTTATAGCTACGGGGTGGTGCTAATGGAAATTTTGTCAGGAAAAAGATCGGTAGATTCAGAATTTGGTGATGGAAATAGCATTGTAGATTGGGTGAGGTCTAAGATGAAGAATAGAAACGGTATAAATGACATATTGGATAAAAATATCGGTGCTTCGTGTCCTCGAGTCAGAGACGAAATGATGTTGATGCTTAGGGTGGCGCTATTATGTACTAGTCGGAACCCAGCTGACCGGCCTTCGATGAGGGATGTTGTGTCCATGTTGCAAGAGGCCAAGCCCAAGAGGAAGTTGCCCGGAAGTGGTGGTGACAATTCAATTGGTGTTGTTTCTTTAGCACAAAAGGCCAATGTGGAGTGTTAATATATCGGAGATTTGGGGTTTTTTGTGTTTTCTTTTCAATTGTGGGGGATTGGTATAGTCGTAGAGGATAGATAAGTCAATGTTTTTTTAAGAAAAACTTGAATTAGTGGAATTTCAAGTATTTTAACTTTTGAGTGATTATTATGAAATTATTTCGTAATGATTATATACTCGTGAACTAACAAATAGGTATCAATATTAGGGATTACAAAACATAGCAAAAATGTAAGGATATAAAGTAGATCTCAAAAATGTGTTTTGGAGAGGGAAAAAAAGATCTTCATGATTAAGCTCCCTCCCTTCTTGTTGTCCTCTCCTTTGCCAATTGGATACACTGTACTCTCAAGGTTTCTTCTTCTACCTGCACATACAAAGAGCTCATTGGTTTTGGAAATATATGTAAACCCCCCACCATCACCATCCTCAAGAAAAAAAAGATACTTTTCATGGCAATTTAAAAATCGTTAAAGAAAGGTTCATCATTGAAATTTTATAGTGACACGATGCATTGTTACAAAAAGTTATTTTTTAGCAACTCTTATCACCACAAAAACAACTAGATTAAGGTCACCACAAATAAAATCTCAAAGTCACATCATTAGCTTGAAGGGACAATGGACGAAGGTCACCACAAATAAAATCTCGAAGTCACGTCATTAGCTTGAAGGGCTATGGGTTTTATATAATCGGCGTCGATTTTCATGTTCTTTATTTAAAATTGAACATAAAACTTTGGTTTCAGTCAGCTCCTTTAAGGAGATACATAAATTAATTTATAGATCTAAAATGTGAATACAATTTAAAGAAAAAATAAGATATGTATAGATATTACACTAGATAAATATCATATTCATGAAATTTGATTCAGTTTTAAGATGTCTTAATGTATGGAAATGAGTGAATACATGAGACTCAAATTACCGTACTAAAGAGAATGAAGGTTCGAGTCTTCTTCAAGATATAATATTAACAATGATCATTGACCATATATTTGATGAATTTGAAATCTTTTATTCTATCTTCAATACTTTCATGAAAATCCATGACAAATTTTATAGTCATCAAATAGTTAAAAATAAATTAATAAAAAGACTAACCTCTAAAGAATTAACCGCTTTTATATGATTCTCTAGCTCCTCCAAGAACTCTTCCTCTTGCTTTAAAGTTAGTATAAGTTGTGTGAGCAAATAACATGACTGCTCAACCTGGAAAAATAATTTTTAAAAAATTATTAATTTTCTTCATTATTTTAGTCACTACTAAAAAAAACACAAATAATTTCAGTAGAAATTGGCTCATCAAAAATATCTCAACTATGAGCCGATTTCCACTAACATCTTTTAAGAGTTAATTGTCGAAAATATATAAAAATTATCATTTTTTGTGAGTTTCATATTTCGACTATGTATTGTTCCTTTTATCTATCTATGTTATAACTCATTTTACATTAAAACACATCTTGATACTAGGTCTATGAAAATTTGTGTTCAATCAACAAAAGGCATGTGTATGCAAACGTAATATCGAAGTATGTTTTAATACAACGTGAATAATAGTTTAAATAGCTAAATGAAACAATTGATAGTTATAACTAAAGTTATCAAAACAGATTAATCCAACTCCACCTAATTCAAGTCTTGCGGGCCAAGAAATTTGATTAGCTAAGATGGGCTGGACTTTCATTTGAAAGGACCTTTGACATGACCAACTCATTCCAACCCTAATAGAGATGTGGACTGGGGTGGGCTAGCTTTTTTTTTAATAATATTTTTTTTCTTGTTGGTCTAAATTTAAATTTAAAATTCTATCAATATATCAAGTTTTTAATATGTCTAACAAATTAAATTATAGAACATAATAATTGCAATTAAAATATGCATTATACATATGATAAGTGGTGCTTTCAATTAAAATTTCATATCTGAAAATTTTAAATATATAACATCAAGAAATGAGAAGATTTTCAAATCAAATATGACAAACAACAATTATGAATTTGAGTTATCTTGCGAATAAAGGAAAATAATAATCTTTTTTTATAAATAAAAAAGTAAAAAAAAATTGAAAAAATAAACTCGTAAACTAATGAACAATTATGTCTTACAACTTTAATTATTTTTTATTCAAATCAAAAAATATTTTTGACCCAGGAACCAACCCCGGCCTAACCTTGATCAAGCATCAAGGGCTAAGGGCTAAGGACTTAATTGGGCGCTTATAAACTCTAGTTCTAAATGAACTTGAAAAATCATATTTCAACTCTACTTCAATAATATATGGGGTTGGACCGACGATACAAAACTCAAAAAAATATTATGATGAATATATATAGACATACAAATTTTTGCAATATATATTTTTTTAATTACCTGCCATTGCATATTCATAATAAAATCCTGGATACCGTCCATAACTTCCTCTGCTGAGATCATAGCATCATAAATCGACATAATTTTTGCCTGTCCAAATAGTACAAAATTAATCTTCTCCCATATATTAATCTTTATACTTAAATTAGTTAATTATTCCCATTAATTATTGATTACTGAATGCTGCATTTGTATAATTAAATGCTCACTAAATGTAATTAAATTTTGAAGACAAGAATTGATATAAATAAAGAACTTATAATCAAGCTTATAATTAAGAGAAGAACCAAAATGAGAAACTAAAATAAATGAAAGAGATATCTTTTGATAAATAGTTTCTCCATATTAAATTATCTGTCGTGATTTTTGCAAATAATTATTTTAAATTATTTATTATTTAAGAAATTTAAAATAAAATTAATGATAATTTTTTCACTTATCCTTAATAGTGATTGTTTTTGAAGATCATCATCAAAAATAATAAATTTCTCTTTTCATCATAAGTTAACAAAAAATTTATGCTATAAAATATATTTTTTCACTCATTCTTCATCAGATTAGATCACTAAAAAAATACATGATAGGAAATAAATTTTCACTGTTACATGGGAAGCTTCCTAATTTTTTATTTATTTTTTCTTTTTTCACCGATTCAATCAATATATTTATTAATATAACCATGAAACATTCTTTAAAGAGAAAATAATAATTTTGAATAGTGACTACAAAAACCTTAATAAAGTAATTACATCTTAAGACATATAACCATCGAACGAGTTTTAATGAGAAAATAGCATTTAATCTTAATCGAATAATTACATCTTAAGACATATAACCATCGAACAATTTTTAATGAGAAAATAATGATTTTTTAATCATGATTATAGAAATCTTAATAGAGTAATTACATCATCGAATATTTTTTAATTAAAAAATAATAAATTTTTTATTGTGACTACACAAATGTTATTAGCGTAATTATATCTTAAGACTTAAAATAAAAATAAAATAAAAAATACTTTTTAAATTATTTTATTTTGAAAAATATATATAAAAGAAAAATACTACAGCCAGACAGAGAGATGGAGAAAGAATTAAATACCTCAGCTCCATCAACAAGTGGAAGGCAAAGAGAAATTGCTGATAATTTTCTTGCTACCCTTCCAACAGCTTCAGAATTTTTCAACTCTAATCTTTGCCACTCTCTAAGTAAACAATTCTGAGAGTTCATTATCTTATTTATTTTTATATCGTGTTTCATTTTTTGGACTTCAATTTTCTTCTCAGCCGTGAAATTTCTCATAATTGAGATTCTTAACCATACATTGAACATCTTCTTCTGTTTTCATCATCAAGAAAAATTTAAGAAAATGAGAATATGCATTAAAGAATATAAAATAAATAGAAAATAGACAACATTCATTTAAATAGATGCTGATATTGGACACTAAATTAAGATTACGAAGCTTTCCAATATTTAATCGACCCAAATGAATCAATCTCATTCATCATTTCTCGGTTATAGCGTTGAGACACAAAGTCCCACATTGGTGGTTAATGGGATGGGTGATCTCCTTATAAGGTTTAGGTAATCCTCTTTCCTTTGAGCTAGCTTTTGGGGTGTAAGTTAGGCCTAAAATCTTTTTCAACATGGTATCAGAAAAATTGTTCATGCACCAGATGTTAAGCACTGGACGTGAGGAGGGGTGTTGAGACACAAAGTCCCACATTTGTGATTAAGGGGATGGGTGGTCTCCTTATAAGGTTTAGATAATCTTCCTCCCTTTGAGCTAACTTTTGGTGGTTAATGAGATGGGTGGTCTGCTAAGCATTGGGCGTGAGGAGCGGTGTTG
>JAOTQJ010000091.1:19965798-19981522 GCA_025642045.1 Solanum sejunctum
ATGAGATGGGTCGTCTCTTTATAAGGTTTAGGCAATTTTTCTCCATTTGAGCTAGCTTTCGGGTGTGAATTAGGCCTAAAACCTTCTTCAATATATAGATCCTTACAAACTTAGCTTGGTTCATAAAATATTACATAGTTCATATATAAGACATCCAACCTTAATTAAGTTTATTGCATCAAAATTGTAAAACTAAATTTAATAATAAAAAAATAACTCAATATTCCTATGCATTACAAGAAATTTTTTTCAGAAAAATGGAAAATGCAAAATTCGATTTCAAAAAGACATGTAGGCCATTATCATTTCAGCAACTCCGCTTATATAATATTCGCGTTACACCACTTAAAAATTAAGGGAAAAAATGAAGAGAAACATATTTCAACCCAGTTAAAATGAAGGAAAAATCATGATATATATAATGTACGATAATATACATTAAGTTTTAATTACGTTTTTAAAATTTATGAGTGGTGTCACGTGAATATAATTATGTAAAGTGAGCAGATGGCACCTACTTGTGTTTTCTATGAATAGATTTAACATTTTAGTCCTTTATTACTATTATTTTTCGAATTTATGTATGTTATCTTTTAGTTATTATTTAATTTTGTAATTTTAGTACAATAACTTAAAATAATAAATGATCATAACTAAAATTAAGAACTAAATTCATAATAAATTTTACCTGTGCAACCCTCTTGATTGCAGCCATAGAAGCCTCAACACGAGCATTGACAAATCTCCATTGTACTAACCTATTATTCATGAGACGATATTGGTGAAAATCTTCTTCTAGTATCGATGAAATTTTCTTCTGTTTAAAACACTTTAAAATACCAGCAACACCACCACGATTACCATCACTATCATTACCATTAACGTCCTTAGACGTGTCTATTTTCAACTTTCTTGAGCTAGGTGACTTGGGGACTATAGGCAAAGGACGCCCCGGTGACAATGCCCATGCAGATCGCGAATTATTATTAGTACTAACACACGTAGTTGATGATGATCGCGATCGTTTTTGTAAGAATTTTGCAAAAGTACTATGGCTGTGATGATCTCCATTTTCATGAAACTTTTTGTTGTTCTTGATCATCGTCAATGGGCTAATATTTTCTTCTCCTCTACTGTAAGATCGCATTTTCGTGGTTGATTTAGACCGATTGACTAGCTTTGATGGAACAGAATCAATTGTATGAACTTCTGGGAGTGACATCCCACTCTTGCTTCTTAGTAAACGAGGAGAATTGGCTGTTGATCGAGGAATAATATTGTTGTTACCGCGATTTTTCTCAATCTCCATTGATAGTAATGTTTTTGGAGTTAGTTTGTATTTTTGGGAGAAAGATTTTAATGTGTGTAACAACAACAACTAGTAAAAGAGAAATTAAGAAATTTAGGTGTGGAGAAACAATACATTATAATTAAGAGAATATTTTGCTAGTAGTTGAAAGCACGTTATTAATTTGGTCCTACCAAATAGTAGTTTGTGGCTAACACGAAAATGATGACCTTTTTTTCGAGACACAAAGTCCCACATTGGTGGCTAATGAGATGGGTGGTCTCCTTATAAGTTTTAGGCAATCTTCCTCCTTTAAGTTAGCTTTTGGGGTGTGAATTAGGCCTAAAATCTTCTTCAATATGGTATCAGAACAGGGTCCATCTCACCCAATGTTGCGCCTCCATAAAAAAATTGTCCACAGGACACCAGATGCTAAGCACTGGACGTGAGGGGGTATTGAGACACCAAAGTCCCACAAAATTGTCCACGGGGCACCAGATGCTAAGCACTAGACGTGAGGGGGTATTGAGACACCAAAGTCCCACAAAATTGTCCACGGGGCACCAGATGCTAAGCACTGGGTGTGAGGAGGGGTTGAGACACAAAGTCCCTCATTGGTGGTTAGGCGTGAGGGGAGTGTTGAGACACAAAGTCCCACATTGGTGGTTAATGAGATGGGTGGTCTCCTTATAAGGTTTAGGCAATCATCCTTCCTTTGAGTTAGTTTTTGGGGTGTGAGTTAGGCTTAAAACCTTTTTCAACACTTTTTGGAGACTAGTTCAATTAATTTGAATTCACGATACATAAAATTCAATCATGGGTCATCTGAAACAGCAGCTTTATGTTTTTAAACATAGGAGTTAGGCTGTGTACATCCGACCTCCCCTCACCACGCAATGAGCGGGAGCCTTTTGAAGCGCTGGGATATGTTGTTGTTGTTGATACATAAAATTCAAACTCATTAAATGAAATTTTTTCCTTTATTAGGATGCTTTTTATTTTTATGACTTGAATTTGAAAAATCTTTTATATTTCTACGTGTGTTAAATTCATACAAAATTTAACTTTTACATACTTATACTAATTAAAATTTACAATATTAGGTTACATGAGAAATATCTACAATTATTCCTTTATAAAGTGAATTTATAATTTTGAAAATAAGATGAGTTATCTTCTGTTGGCTATACATTTAAAGGTTGAGTGGATGTAATAATTTGAGCAATGTGTTACGGCCTTAGAACTTGACTCCAGGTCCGTTTCAAATGGCTTCGTATATCTAAATTCAATATTTCTGAAGTGTAACACAAATAAATACATAAAAAATCACCAAAATCATCTATATAGGTTAGATATAAATTCATAGTTTTTTAATCGTACAATGAATTCAGTATTAAAAATTTCAAAAAATTATTTCACTCGATCAATATCTTTATCAAACTTCAATTTTTTTGGTATACAAAATATATTGAATCTTCTTGATAGCTCAATATATTTCAAGTTTTTCAACCATTGAGCAAGTTTCCATTTTATTTTAATTTTTAAAATTATCTTTAATATGATTCATGACTTAGTTACTAGACTCACCAATTTTAATTTTTGAATCATCTCTTATTATTTGTGAACAAACATAACTTTATATATTATTACAACAACAATAATAACAACATTATCCCAATGCTTTAAAGGCTTTCGTCTATTGTGGGGTAAGGGGGGATTGGATGCACGCAGCCTGACTCCTATGTTTAAAAACATAGCGCAACTATTTCTGAATGACCCATGATGAGTGTCGAAAGTTGCATTGACTTAACTGCTACTTCACAATTGAAAGAAGCGCAGACAGTTTAAAGAGGCATTTTGCTTTATTCCATCATACCCCAAAGCTAAAAAATAGTAAATCTTTGGCTCCATCCGAAATTGATAGAAAAAACTTTATATATTATTGATGTATATAAATTAAATTTATATATTTATTCATCTATCTACTACTTATAATCCTCCTTCTTATATCATTGTATATTTCACATTTGCCTGTGGTTAGTTAATCCTTTAGAAGTAATAATAGTTAAATCTTGACAAAAACAATTTATTATATTGCTGTAGTTTTTTCTTTCTGCCAAGAAGTTTTTGGGTGGCTTATTTTTTATATACAAGAATTTACTCAAATATTCTATACAGATAGAAAAAATTTATTTATATTATATTCTTTGTAAATTTTATTTATCAACTATGCTGTTTATATTACTCTACTATTATTATAAAATTTACACCCAAATAATTTTTCTAAAAATAATGGTTTGACTTGAAGTTTAAGAATTTTCTTTTTATTTTTGTGTTTCTAAATTAAAATTATGTCAATTGTGTAAAAATAATCTTTAATTTATGATTTTAAATATATTACGTGAAAAAGTTAAAATTAAAATAATGCGAGAAAAAATAATTAATCTTGTAAAAATTAGTAGTAATCCTTTCTTGATAGAGTAAAGTGAAGTTTAATTGGTAGGAGAAAAATAAAAATAAGTTATAATTAATTCTATTAAAATAATTTTTCATAAGTGTTATCGCATTGCACGAGACACTATATAAAAAATTATATTATTAACATATATAAATTTTAAAAAGAATTTTTAAATAATGCTAATTAGATCTATATGAGAATAACACAAATTCTTTTTGCACAATAACTTTTAAATAAAAGTTTACAATAACAAATTTTATGAAATAATTTTAAATTAAAAAAAAAATATTCTAAATAGGAAAAATTACTTGGGTGAGTATTTAGCAATATTTTTTATATATTATCATTTATAGCAATAAACAGTAATATTATGATAAATTTATACTTGTACTATAACAACAACATATCCAATATAATCGCACAAGTGGGGTCTGAATAAATTTATACTTGTACTAAAAGTAAATTATGCATACAATATAAATATTCTTTAAGTGCTTAAAAATATATTATGCTTATTTGATGAAAAACTGATACAATGTGTGTACATTTTTTTTATTTAATTTAATATAACTTTCATTAATTACAATAAACTTAATATGTACTATAAAATTGGACCCCTGCTCAATGCACACCAACGCTAGTATATATATGTGGTTACTTTTTTTTTTTTTTTTTAAATACATGCAGCCACATCTCACTACAATAAATAGCAATTTTTTTCAGCTGTGAATTAATGAAAGGGCAATTTTAAATATATAAAATAAATAAATTAATTTATAATAAATATCATCCTTTTTTTATTTACATAAGTAGTCCAAAATTGTAGAAAATATACATGATTATATAAATATAACTTGTCAAAAGACATAAAAAGTATACATTGATTATACAATATAAATTACTTATACATGCGCTATACACTGAATACATATTAACATATAGTCAAAAACTGAATATAACTTGACTATATATGAAATATACACTAACTATATATACCTGTTACAAATAATTTTTTTTAAAAAAATCATGCGATACATGTTATTGTTAATACACCAAATCAATGGGATTTGTGTAAAATATGCATAAAAAGAAAATGTAATCTAAATATAATTAATGCAAGTACAACTATTTACTAAAGGGTCAGAGTGTATTAGCAAAAATTATACATGCATTAACTTAAGCGATTGTTGGTAGAGTGTACTAAAATAATGCTAAATAGAATGCATTAGTCATACTTGCATTAATTATGATGAAATATTTCTCATGCATTGCTTAGTTTAGTATATTAAAAATAGCATGCATTAAAGCATAAAATTTTTTTAATCAATATTTATTTGTAAAAATATCCTCCAGAAATATGGTGAAAAAGATATAATAAAAATTTTGAGGGACAATTGAGTCTTTAACCATGTTAATACATGCATTAAATGCAAGCCTAAAAATTAATGATATCAATAATACACACCTTAATACAGAATAAGTGTGTAATTAATGCTTACATTAGTTACAGATTGTTTATTAAGGTATATATTACTGATGTAGTTGATTTGTAGGTATTAACAATGCAAAGTTTTTTAATAAATGCATTAGCATGGTAATATTTTTTATATTTTCTTTTACCATAATTATGAAGTATATCTTTCTAAATAATTTTTTCTATGTAATACATGTTATTTTTAATATACCAAATTAAATAATGCATAATAAATAATTTATATATAATTAATGCAAGCATTACTAATATACTTTATTTGACGTTACTCTTATCTCCTCATAGTTGGTGCTAGCATAATTGATGCAAACATTACTGCTGTCCTTTATTTATAGCATTATTTTTATACATACGACCAAACGACCCTTAATATTACTAATACTAGCACAATTATTAATACATCAAATTTAATACGATTCTTAATACACCTTAAATTTGTTTCATACACATATTAAGTTATTTTGATATATATTATAATTTTAAAATTATAATCTTGATTAAATGACAAATAAAATATCCCATGACTAAGTTTGCGATTAGATTTATATGATATTTAATTAATAATATAAATTTAATGCAAGATATATTTATAACGTTTACAAAATATACTCAGAAATATCTCATGGCGTGTACGGAAGAACCCTTTACACTACATCCAAACATGGCTTTCGCGCCATATGTTCCTTATGGACCCTAGGCCTTCGCGCTCAGAGAGAGAGGAAGAGACACTACAATTGTACTTCGTTGCCGCGATATCGATTTTCAATCTCCGGTGGAATTGGCGACTGAACCCTCCCTCCTCAAGTAACCGGAGAAAATGGCGGATAGGGTTTCGACGGGGAGGCCGAAGCGTCTAGAAGCTGGTATTATTTCGAAAATTCGATTGGAAAATTTCATGTGCCATAGTAATCTCGAGATCGAATTCGGTGATTGGGTTAATTTCATTACTGGACAGAACGGAAGTAAGTTCTCTGTTCCTTCGTTGTATTCTCGTTAGCATACTGTCTCGTAATAAGTTTCTATATGTTCTTTGTTTGCTCCTTTACTCATCCACAGAGGTGGATCCAAAATTTGAAGTTTATGATTTCGCAATGCTGATCAACCAGCTGATCATTTGAGCTAGTGGTTTCGGACGTCAATTATATATATATTTAGTAGGTTACTTAACCACGCATAAAGGGTTTGAGCTAAAGCTATAAGACTTGGATGAACCAGTAGCTTTAATTGTTCATCTGCTCAATTCCTATGTGGGAATGCAGCTTACCTACTGTTTGAGGTGTATAGGTTTGGAATGCCACTGAACCTGCTGATCATTTGATTCAGCGAGCTTGAATTTCAGTTTTATATATTTAGTAGGCTTCTTAACACATATATATGGATTGAGCTAAAACTGCTGGGTTTGGCTGAACAAATAGCTTTAGTTGTGCCTCCTTCCCTGTCTACCGCTAGTCCAATGTCAGAATGCAACTTATTTAGGATTTTGAATTTTATGGGTTTGGAATGCCACGAGGTAGCTGATCTATTGAGTCAGTGGGATTGAACTTTAGTACTACTATATATTTAGTAGGTTTCTTAAGACATTTATATGGTTTTAGTCTTTTAGCTAAAATTACTGGGTTTGGCTGAACTCAAAGCTTTAATTGTGCATCTGCCCCTGCCCACCCACTAGTTCTATGTGACAATGCAACTTTCTGAAAAAATAAAGTCTCTATGAGAATGCATGCAGGCTTAGTATGAATATACCCTTGGTTTTATCATTTATATGTATAAGGTACAACTAATCAAGATTACTTTTTTGATTCATCATATTTCAGAATTAAAAGCTAGTGGGTATACCCTGTTATTGAGTGGGATTTAGTAAAAATTTGAACTTGTTTTCTTCACAAAGCAGGAGTACAAGTGGTAGAACTTGTCTTAGTGCTTACAAGTACTACTTCCCCAGATTCATTTTCCCCTAGTGCGTCTGCAGATTACTTATTGAAAAATGCGCTCGTGTTTGTTTGCTCTACTTGTATAGGAGTTGGAGACAGGTGGTTTACTCTCAATAGGTGGATTGGAGTGGCACTTTGCGATGCACAACCGAGGAAATCCTTCTATCTGCCTTTACTAATCTGACTTGAGATCAAATAACTTAGTTATTTTAGTTAATTTTTAAACTTTTAGTACTATGTATGTATGAATCATTGACTAAGTTGGTTTGCTTTTATCATCTTTTCCACAATGTGGCTTGAGATGAACTATTTGTTGTTCATGTATTGCTTTTTTGATTGGTGTAGGTGGGAAAAGTGCTATACTTACAGCATTATGTGTGGCATTTGGAAGTCGTGCTAGAGGCACACAGAGGGCCAATACACTAAAGGACTTCATAAAGACTGGCTGCAGGTTTGTTATTGTTTGATTATCCTTATATCTTGCTATTTTCCAAAGAAGCATTTATTGTCCCCTATTTTGTGGATTGTTTTAAAAGTCCTGTTTTTGCCGAAAGATTAGTTGTGAGTTATCATACTAATTCGTTCCCCCTTCCCCCACAACCACCCCCACCCCCACCCCAATGTGTTTTATCTTTATTTCCCTCGGGTGAGGAGAGGGTGAATTGCAAGATGGTGTTTGGAATTTCTGTTGACTTTAAACTTACTACACGGAGAGCTGAGTGTATTGCACATGTTAGATCAATAGGGTAATGAAATTAAAAAAGATGCATGGTTTCTAATTGAACCATATGTTAGTAATATATTCTTTTCTGTTAGGTTACCTTTGAAGATAACTGCATGACAAACTACTCTTAAGTTTTATAATATGCAATCCAAATTAATCCAATTGGGAAGCAAATTTGCTGGATTATCTTTTATATCTTTATGCTCAATCCTGGTGGAAGAAGGTTTTTTTTTTTTTTTTTTTTTTTGAGAAAGGTAACAGTTACTTATATATATATACATAGGCACACTACCACAAAGAGGGGGGTAGTGTCCCACAAAAGTTAGTACATACTAGGATCCCAGTAAGCTTCTTACAACCAGTTAATACTAGTACTACCAGTAACATCATTGTTTACAACTATTTGTTTACACCAAAAATAAAATAATGCAAGACAGTCCTGCTTAAGATTCTGTATGGTCCTCTATTTTCCAGCAAAACATCTTTGATTTCTTTCTAGCCATACTGTTCACCAAAGACAAGAAGGGATAATTTTCCATCTCTCCTCCTTCCTACTAGCATTTTCACCCCTATTCCAGCATTTTAGAGCCTCTTTAATCCTAACTGGTTTTACCCAAGTGATTCTCCTCTTGGATATGAACATTTGCCACAGCTGCTCAGTCTATGTGCAATGTAAGAAAAGATGTTTAACTGGCTCTCTTTGTTCGTCACACAAAAAACATCTAGAACACAATTGATACCCTTTTTTGTTCAGGTTCTCATGAGTTGGTATGACTTCCTTGGCCAGTAGCCAAGTGAAACAATTTACTTTGAAAGGAACCTTGGTTTTCCAAATCATCCTCCATGGCCAATCTACTGGTTCACTTCCTGTTGGACTATAATATCTATATGCAGAACTCACTGTGTGTCCCTTGTTACTGTCACACTTCTATACCAGACAATTCTCCATCCCTGAAAGCTCTTTGAATTGATTGATACTTACCAAAAAGTTTGCAATAATTCCCAATTCCCAGTCATTGAAGTCTCTTCTAAAGTATAGATTCCAGCCCTGCCCATTCCACAATTCTGCAATACTAGCTTGTTGATTCTGACTCATATCATACAACTCAGGATATCTTTGTCTAAGGGATAGCTGACCACACCATCTGTCCTTCCAGAAACTAATCTTCCTCCCATTGCCCACTTTACAATAAGTTATTTCTATCAGCAGGTTCCAAAGGTTCCTGATGGATCTCCAAACACTGGACCCATAGGGGGTAGACACCACAGGTGTCATCCATTTGTCTTCCGTTCCATATTTAGCTGTTACCACCTCCTTCCATAGTGAGTTTTCATCAGATGCAAACTTCCGCAGCCATTTCATCAATAAACACTAATTATGGCACTTTAAGTTTCGGATTCCCACCCCCTTGTCCTCATACTGGTGATCAACTCTTCCCACTTACTAAGTGATACTTCCTTTCTGTTCCTTGTCAAAAGAATGTTCTGCTGGTAGCATTTATTCTTTGAATCACCCAAGCTGGGGCAGGAAAAACATACATCATGTAGGTGGGCAATGCATTCAAGACACTATTGATTAGAGTTAATCTTCCACCCCTAGAGTGGTACTGACCTTTCCAGTCGATTAGTTTCCTCTCATAGTTTTCTAAAACCCCACTCCAGATGCTTTTGGATCTGCTTCTAGCCCCAAGAGGCATTTCCAGATAGGTAGTGGGAGGTTGTCCTACTCTGCCCCCCAAAGTGGTAGGCAAGTCCTCAATATTGGCTACTTCATTGATGGGGTAAATGTAGCTTTTTCCCCAATTGATGTGGAGACCAGAAATAGCCTTAAATAAGATAAAGATGGCTCTGAGAGTCAAAAAATTGGCCTTCTCAGCTTCACAAAAAACCAGAATGTCATCAGCATATTGGAGATGAGTGATCTCAAGATTGTTTTCTGCCCTGTCTATCACCTTGAAGCCTCTGAACCACCTTTTCTCCTTAGCTGAATGAAGAAGATTACTCATCCCTTCCATAGCTAGAATGAATAGAAAAGGTGAGATAGGATTACCTTGCCTCAATCCTATTTGAGAATTGAAGAAACCAATGGGGCTTCTATTTATAAGGATTGAAAAACTGACAGTGCTAATACACCATTTGATCCAGCTGATCCATCTTGCTCCAAATCCCATCTTCTGCATCAGATTGACTAGGTACTTCCAATTTAGATGGTCATATGCTTTCTGGATGTCTAGCTTACACAAAATTCCTGTCTCCTTACATTTTTCCCTGGAATCCACCAACTCATTAGCAATCAACACAACATCCATAATTTGTCTCCCCTTTATGAAAGCCATTTGTTGCCTATCCACCAGTGTATGTATCACTCTCTTTAGTTTTTCTGCCAAAAGTTTTGAAATGATCTTATAAACACCTCCCACCAGACTGATTGGTCTAAAATCATTCAACTCTATTGCTGCTACCTTTTTGGGGATAAGAGCCACAAAAGTGGCATTAATACTCTTTCAAAAAGGCATCTGGCATGGAAATTTTGTATGGTAGCCACCAGATCTTGTCTTATAATATCCCAACAATGACTATAAAAAGCCATAGTAAAGCCATCTGGCCCAGGGGCTTTGTCACCAGCACAATCCTTAATACTCTCCAATATTTCCTGTTCCTCAAATGGGGCCTCAAGTGCATTCACATCCTCCATGCTGATTCTAGGACAACCTCTCATCTCCAGCTTTGGTCTCCACTCTTCTGTTTCAGAGTAAAGCTCCTCATAATAGTCACAAATGCTCTTTATGATCTCCTTAAGTTCATTGATATCAGCACCATTTGCTCTCAGCTTGTCAATGGTGTTGACTCTTCTATGGTGATTTGCTATTCTATGGAAGAGGCTAGTATTCTGTCACCCTCTTTCAACCATAAGACCCTAGATCTCTGTCTCCATGTTGTCTCCTCATGCATGGCTATGTCCTCACATTCCAAGGACAAAGCCATTCTAGAGGCAATTTCCCCTCATCTAGTGGCCTCTTCCTGTACTGCTTCCAATTCAGCTAACTGTGACAACACATTAGCTTTATGTAGTTTCAGATTCCCAGAGATGGTTCTGCTCCATTTTTTAATCTTGTCTTTTAAAGCCTTCAACTTGACCATTAAGACATAATCAGGCCTACCTCTAAAACTATAGCACTCCCACCATTCCTTGACTTTATCCTTGAAATTCTCTGTCCGCAACCACCAATTTTCAAACTTGGAAGTATGACTTTGAGTTACTCCATTCTCCGTACTGCAACAAAATAGGAGTATGATACGAAGTCACTCTGTTGAGTGTACTCTGCTTGATGCATCTGAAGGTTGTGTCCCATTCTTCTGACAAGAGGAATCTGTCCAGTCTGCCAGCAGTAGTGTGTTTATCCCCTTTTTTCCAGGTGCATTTGCCTCCAAACTACTCAAAATCCACAAGCTCCATGCCCTCGATGAACTCTGAGAAATCAGCCATAGCTCTAGTAATTCTAGAACTCTCATTTTTCTCAGTTGGGAATCTGACTGTGTTAAAATCCCCACACAACACCCAGGGACCAGAAAACAAACCTCTAGCAGCGCCTATCTCACTCCATGTATCCTCCCTTTCCCCCCGTTATTTGGTGCGTAACACCAATCAAGTGCCATGAAAGGTCTTGAACTTTCCCATTCAAAGAGCAAGTGACAGAGAAAGCTCCCACACTACTAAGCTCCCCTTCCCAGAATCTCTTATCCCAAATAATCACCACCCCTCCCCTTGTTTCGCTGGCCTCTAATTGCACGTAATCTGCCCATCTACTACCCCATATTTCCTTGACAAAGTCATGTATATCCCCTTCTAATTTAGTCTCTTGCAGGCAGACCACATCAGCCTTCCATGTAGACAACAAATTTCTAACTAGCCCCCTTTTGCTAAGACAATTCAGCCCCCGAACATTCCAAGAGACTATGTTTAACTTCATTGGTCTTTAATGGCAAGAAATCCCCTCTTGCTTCTAGTGCCATAGCTCATGAAACTTGTGTCTAGTTCTAAACTCTTCAATTCAATCATTCCTTTCCTTTTCTGTGATTTTTGCGCCTTCTGATTACTTTTGTTTTCCATCTTATTACCATCAATTTTGAGAAGAAGCTCAAGTGCTTTTTCCTCAAAACCATTGAAGTCAACTCCGAACTCCTTCCCCAATTTGATTATATGTTGTTGTATCCAGATAGGAACGTCCGTGCTTGAGCTAAGGTCGTCTGGGAATTGGATTCCCAACGGAACTGCCTCCGTCGGATTCCCATCTTCCCCTTGCCCCCTTGCACAATCATACCCAGGGTCCCCTGATGCCTCAACCTCTTCCAAAACTCTATCTTCGACAATCTCTTCCTGAGCTACACTTACTTGGAAATCTTCTTTATGTGTGAAAATCTTACCCTTGAGACTTGGATTAAAAACAGCCACCGCCTTGTTGAAAGCCTGGACTTCAATATTAACTAAGTCCAAAGAGTTGGGCTGGATATAAGACTCTTGACCCCAATCAGCAATGGGGTCCAGAAATGGGCCCAAAGTCTTATTACTATTAATTTGGCCCACTCGTATATGGCTATTCCCCCTTCCTTCTGTTTCCCTGCCACGTGCCCTATAATTCAAATTTTCCCCTTCTTTCAAAGTACCCACGTGCCCATCCACCTTTTCCACTGCTAAATTCCTTAAATGGGTATGTTCCCCTCCTTTACCCACAGGTCTAATACGCAAACCCTCCTTCCATGTTTCCACTTTTCTGACGGTGACCGAAGCCTCGCACAATACCGGAATAGTATAGACGAAACCCCCATCTATCACTTCAATCTATTTCGGAACCCTCTTCCCATCCCCCTTTACTTTTATTCTAGCCCACTGGAGGGGATTTCTGAGAGACGTTTCCTCCTCAGTCTAGCTGAAACCACCACACACGTCACTGATCTTACTGAAGATTTCCTTTGACCAAAGGGATAACGGCAACCCCATCACCCTGATCCACACCCAGTCTCTAGCGACCTCCGCCGACCAACATCCAGTCAAAGGGCTCCACCATTGCAGATCTATTGTTGTCTTCCTCCAAGTCCATCGACCTGTGAGGACATGTTCAGCGGCTAGCCTTGTTCGAAGTTCGAAAAGGAACTGACCTTCATTCATTGTGAAAACATTGATACCATTCATGACTTCCAGGTGTTGCATACCCACCTCCTTGCTTCATTCAGAGTTGCGAGCTCTTGAGGATGGTTTAGAAATTTACCGACTATGCATCTCCTGAGCAGTTCGTTCTCGTCAATCGTTGACACACACCCTACCAGCCTAGGCGTCGCCACAAATTGCTGAGAAGCCGTCCATCTGCTGATGCAGCAATCCTCCTTATATGAGACCTCTGTCTCCTCAACTTGAAGGCCTGCGAGCTCACCTCCTCACTAGGCTCGTAGATGAATATTGCAATTTTATGCTCAATGTTCCCCCACCCGTCTTTGTATTTAGTTTCAGGAGTGATAATAACAGATTTGTTGGTGCCCTGTATAGCAATAAAGCTAATGTATCTGCCATTCGCATTAAATTTCACAGTGCAGAAATATTCAGAGTAATGTTCCTTTAATTTCCGTCTTTTCACTGCATTAACTTGAACCTTTAACGCATCAATAAATGTTGCCACCATCCACCGCAAGACTTTAATGCTGACTTTGACTTTCCTCAAAAGATTCCTGTTGCGTTTTGTCCATTCAAACCAGTTCCCTAGTCCATCACTACACCTAACTATCTCAAATGATTTAAATCCTACGTTGTAGTAAATGCTCTTCTCCCATCCGTCTCGAGTTCCATCCATGAGCAAATACACTGTTCTGACCTTTTGTACTTAAAAGAAACAAAGACTAGATCCAGGGCCGGAAAGGTGAAAAGAAGGAAAAAAAAGGTTAAGGGAACAAAAGAAGAAGATGGGTAAGATTTCCGGTGGTCAGAAGGACCACCAGAGGTGGGAAGGGAAGAAGAAGAAAACGTTAAGGGGACAAAAGCAGAAGATCGCTAAGGTTTCCGGTGGTCAGAAGGACCACCTGAGGTGGGAAGGGAAGATGAAAGGGAAATTTTGAAATTTATTGAGAATAGTGCCTAGGAAATTTGAACAGTTCTATTTCTGATAAACATTGAACAAAGGAATTGGCAATTACGATTTCTTCCCAGATTAATTCAATTCCAGAAAATTACATATTGCATCAACAGCAAAGGAAAGCTACATATGCTACAGACAAGATGTAATTTATTTGTAACTAAGAAATCCTCCGCAAATTAGCTGATCCAACCCCAGTTTAGTCCTTAAGTTTGAAACTCGGGAGAGTATGGGCACCACCCCTCTGCCTAGCTCCCACTTAAATACCAAGATGCAGCCAGTGGTTGCAGCGTTCAAAACTCATTAAGTGTGTCCTACCCACACATAATGTGCCGCGTCTTTCCGGTGAACCAGAGCCCTTGGAGAAACACCAACACGTAATTCCTAAATCTTCACGAAGGAATCATGATTGTCGGCTTTGGGCATCTTCCAGGGCTAATAGAAGTATTGCAGTTACACATGGACTAGGCAATAGAATTTAAGAGATGTCAGTGTAATGATGAATTGATAATGCTTGCATCTGGAATTAAAAATTAGAGAATTTTGCTGACATAAGGTATAGCTTCATGATGAATGAATATCCAGATAGCAGGACAGAGAACAGTCCCCTGTAAGGATCATATGGACAGCACCCTCATGTATCAAGAAGTAGAGTCTGGTCACAAATTACTAACCTGAATATCTGATCACCCAAACAAATGGCCCTAAAGTCACTACCATAATTTGCATGCATCTCACAATTAGCATGAGCAAAAGGCAAAGGTACCATCCCCCAAGTGCAAATTTTGTAAAATATGAAGCAAAAATTTCCTATAAACATGACAATCAAAAAGATAGACAACTGAATTTTAATTGATTTTTCAAAAAAGGTAAAAAGATGTTTAAAACTGCAATGAGGTTTAGTGTCATCTTTGGACTTTTTCTAATAACCATGGTGTCCGGACCTACTCGCATGCAGTTGAACTAGTTTAACAGGATACCTGCTACATTCCAACAACACAAGTATAGGGTAACTCTGTCTACCGAGGCTTGGGCAGATGAAAAGAAATCACCTGAGACCTCATGGTTCCCAATCCACTTCATGACTACTAGGCTCACACCCTTGGGTTCATGATCTTTATATCCTTGAGAACATCCATAATGTCTGTTTAACCCCTCAGCAGCAAATCAAAAATATGAAAAAAGGATGGGATGAAATTAATTAATTAATAGATAAAAGGAACCAAAGATGTTTGAACCATCGCGGTTTATACAATTTGATGAAAGAGAAGTTTCAATAAAAACATAGAGGTGAAGACATTCTAACTATATACGGAACAGGATTTTAGTGGCTTATTCCTTCTCCCTTTTTTTAGTATGGTAACCCTCCCCCCCCCCAAACCCCACACCCCCTTGGTGACTCAAAAATCCCCACCCTCCTGGTTGATGGTGGAGAGCTCTTTCCCTGAAGCAACCCCATTTAGCAAAGCAGCTTACTCTTTTCTAATCCCTCAAATAGTAAATCGGCTTCCAATATCTAGAGGTGGCAAAAAGCGGTAAATAATTCTGGGTTAAAAATAAGCATTCACATGTACCATTTTGCCATATCTACAGTACATTACATCTGACACAATAATAGGTGGCAGTACAGTACATAACTTCACTTCAGCAAGAGTGGAACTGTTCATGAACTAGTAACTTCCTCCTTTTTTTTTTTTTTGGGGGGGTGG
>JAOTQJ010000091.1:19981622-20002759 GCA_025642045.1 Solanum sejunctum
CGAAGTCACTCTGTTGAGAGTACTCTGTTTGATGCATCTGAAAGTTGTGTCCCATTCTTCTGACAAGAGAAATCTGTTCAGCCTGGCAACAATAGTGTGATTATCCCCTTTTTTTCCAGGTATATTTGCCTCCGAACAACTCCAAAACCACAAGCTCCATGTCCTCGATGAACTTTGAGAAATTAGTCATAGCTCTAGTAATTCTAGAACTCACATTTTTCTCAGTTGGGAATGTAACTGTGTTGAAGTCCCCACACAACACCTAGGGACCAGAGAACAAACCTCTAGCGGCGCCTATCTCACTCCATGTCTCCTCCCTTTCCCCCCCTGCTATTTGGTGTGTAAACACCAGCCAAGTGCCATGAAAGGTCTTGACCTTTCCCCTTCAAATAGCAAGTGACAGAGAAAGCCCCTACACTACTAAGCTCCCCTTCCTAGAACCTCTTATCCCAAATAATCACCACCCCTCCCCTTGTTTTGCTGGCTTCTAATTGCACGAAATCCGCCCATCTACTACCTCAAATTTCTTTGACTAAGTCATGTATATCCCCTTCTAATTTAGTCTCTTGCAGGCAGACCACATCAGCCTTCCATGTAGACAACAAGTTTCTAAGCAACCCCCTTCTTTTACGACAATTCAGCCCCCTAACATTCCAAGAAACTATGTTTAACTTCATTAGTCTTTAATTGCTAGAAATCCCCCCTTGCTTCTAGTGCCATAGCTCATGAAACTTGTGTCCAGTTCTAGACTCTTCAATTCAATCAATCCTTTCCTTTTATGTGATTTTTGCGCTTTCTGACTACTTTTGTTTTCCATCTTGTTACCGTCAATTTTGAGAAGAAGCTCAAGCGCTTTTTCCTCACAATCATTGAAGTTGACTCTGAACTCCTTCCCCAATTTGATAATGTGATGTTGTATCCAGATGGGAACGTCTGTGCTCGAGGTGATGTCGTCTGGGAATTGGATTCCCACCGGAACTGCCTTCGTCGAAATCCCATCTTCTCCTTGTCCCCTTACGCGATCATTCCTAGAGTACCCTGTTGCCTCAGCCTCTTCCAAGACATCTTCTTCAACTATCTCTTCCTGAGCTACGCTTAAGTGGAGATCTTCTTTATTTGTGAAAATCTTGCCCTTGGGACTTGGATTAAAAACAACCACCGCCCTGCTGAAAGCCTGGACTTCATTATTAACTAAGTCCAAAGAGTTGGGATGGACGTAAGTTTCTTGGGCCCACTCGACAATGGGGTCCAGAAATGGGCCCAAAGACTTATCACTATTAATTTGGCCCACCCGTGTATGACTATTCCTTCTTCGTTCTGTCTCCCTGCCACGTGCCCTATAATTCAAATTTTCCCCTTCTTTCGATATACCCACGCGCCCCTCCCTTTTTTCTGTTGTTAAATTCCTTAAATAGGTCTGTTCCCCTCCTTTACCCACTGGACTAATACGCAAACCCTCCTTCCGTGTTTCCACTTTTTTGATGGTAACCGGAGCCTCGCACCATACCGGAATAGTATAGACGAAACCCTCGTCCGTCACTTCAATCTGTTTGGGGACCCTCTCCCATCCCCCTTTACTTTTATTCTAGCCCACTGAAGGTGGTTCTTGAGAGATGTTTCCTCCTCAGTGTCGATGAAGCCCCCACACATGTCGCCGATCTTACTGAAGATTTTCTTTGACCAAAGGGATAACGGCAACCCCATAACCCAGATCCAAACCCCGTCTCTAGCGACCTTTGCCGGCCAACAACCCATCGTGGGACTCCACCATTGCAGATCGACTATCGTCTTCCTCCAAGTCCATCGACCTGTGAGGACATGTTCAGCGGCTAGCCTTGTTGGAAGTTCGAAGAGGAAATGATCTTCGTTCATTGCGAAAACATTGATACCATTTCCTGATTTCCAGGTGTTGCATGCCCACCTCCGTGCTTTATTCAGACTTGGGAGCTCTTGGGGGTGGTTTCAGAATTTACCGACTATGCATCTCCTGAGCAGTTCGTTCTCGTCAACTGGTGACACACCGCCTTCCATCCTAGGCGTCGCCACAGAGTGCTGAGGTGCCGAGCATCTGCTGGTGCAGCAAGCCTCCTTGTATGAGACCTCTGGTCTCCTCAACTTGAAGGCCTGCGAGCTCACCTCCTCACTAGGCTCATAGATGAATCTTGCAATTTTGTGCGCAATATTCCCCCCCATCTTTGTATTTTGTTTCAGGCGTGATAATAACAGATTTATTGGTGCCCTGTATAGCAATAAAGCTAATGTATCTACCATTCACATTAAATTTCAGATGTGCAGAAATATTCAGAGTAATGTTCCTTTAATTTCCATCTTTTTACTGCATTAACTTGAACCTTTGACGCATCAATACATGTTGTCACCATCCACCACAAGACTTTAATGCTAACTTTGACTTTCCTCAAAAGATTTCTGCTGTGTTCTGTCCATTCAAACGAGTTCCCTTGTCCATTGCTGCACCTAACTATCTCGAAAGATTTAAATCCTGCGTTGTAGTAAATGTTGTTCTCCCGTCTTCTCGAGTTCCCTCCATGAGCAAAACACTGGTCTGAGCTAGGCTATATCTGGGGCCGGAAAGCTGAAAAGAAGGAGAAAAGGTTGGGGGAACAAAAGGAGAAGGTGGTATCCGTTGGTCGGAAGGACCGCTAGAAAGGGGAAGGGAAGGAGAAGAGTAGGATAAGGGGATTTCTGGTGGTCAGAAGGACCACCGGAGGTGGGAAGGGAAGGCGATAGGGGAATTTGAAAGCTTTTTGGGAAGAGTGCCTGGGAGCATTTTTTTTTTTCTTTTTTTGTAACAGTTTTTCCTGGTGAAGAAGTTGGTTGCTGAGTTGTTGGCAACATGGAGCATGATGCGTTATCTAATCTATTAGCGGGTGTCCAAAACTAAAAAATCTAGTTGAGCCCTGAACTTTCATGATCGTATGTGTCCATAAATGATGGTGGCACTTAGGGACCTCCTTATCATAATTAAGGGTTAGTAGTTAGTTAATCGTCATAAAGAGTTGCTCTGAACCTTGCAGATCATATAACTCTGATATTTTTTATATATATATCGGCTTGGATTCGTCATGCTCAGAAGCTCCAATAAGCTATATCTATCTATCTATCTGAAGTTCATATTAGTGGCTAAAGATGCTTTTGAGTTTATGTTCCGTTTTTTTTAAAATTCTGTTAGAACGAGTAAAAAAAGAACAAAGAAACTTCTGTTACAACTAATGAAGCAAAGCTTTAGAGGAATTAGGGGAAAAGTTTGGGCAAACAAAAGTTCCCCAGGCACTAGTTCTGGGCCACCTTTCTGAAGTTCCTTCGAGACTTTGGACGAAGTCCACCGGAATACCATTCTCTTATCCTTTTCTCTCTCTTTCCTTCCTCTTCTTTGCCTATCTTTCCGGATTGCTCTTTTTGATGGACAATAAAGGGAAGCTCTTGGTTATACATGTAAGAGGCTAGTATAAGCATCAGAGATCAGACGGAGTCTCTCCAAGTCATGGAGAAGCATGGAATTCTTTACAAATTTCTTTATGTCTCTGAAATCAAATCTAGATGGTAGATACATATCCTTAACTTCAGTGAAAGGCAATGAGAAAGCAGTTATCATAATAAAAGAAAATGCATTCAATGAGGGCTGGGAGAATTTTGCAAATAAAATAGTCCTTCATTAAATTATCAAAAAAGAAGTCCTTCATTAATAGGGTTACAAACCATTAAATACATGGGAGAGGCAAACACAGTTGCTAACAGGGGAAAAGGAGCTATCAGGGTCATTGCAAAATAAAATAAAATAAAATAAATGGATTCAGACAGAAATAGAAATAGCAGAATCTGATGATGGCAATAGGTTGAAGCTTGAGTCCAGCTCAAGGGGCTAGTTCATAGTTGGTGGAGTGAGTTTATGGTGGAAGGCTGCCTTGATTACAAGCTCAGTATGAAATTGAAGTTGTTTGAAACAGAAACACAAAGAATGAAGCAAGCAAGTGTGGGAATCTGGGCAATAAGAAAAACATTCTGTTATCTTAATTAGCTAATATGGATGTGGCACAAGATTCAAGACATTTGACAGAGGGTGAACTGGTGGTGAGGGCTACAATTTTGGTAGAGTTGGAGGAATTGGCAAAAATTGACGAGTCTACATGGAGACAGATCTCCAGGATCTTATGGTTGAAACAGGGAGACAACAATACCATGTTTTTCCAGAGGATCTACTGCTCATAAGAAATATAACAATATAGATAGGCTGATAATCAGAGAAAAGGAAATCAAAGAGCCAGAAGCTATTAAGGTGAATGTGATTAAGTTCTATAAAAAAAGTATGTACCAAAACAGAGTTCTGAGGTCCTGTTTTGAATATGTTAACTGTCTTAGAATCTCCCAGGAGGATCATGAGTGGTTGCTAAGGACTTTCACTGAAGATGAAGTGCTAAGGATATTAAACAACGTGATGGTGATATGGCCCCGAGGCCTGATGGATTCTCCATAAGTTTCTTCAAAGTTTGCTGGAGACTTTGAAGGAGGAGTTGATGCAGATAGTTCATAATTTCCATCAAAAGGAAACCTTTGAGAAATCGTTTAATGCTCCTTTTGTTGCTTTAATTCCTAAAAAGCATGAAGCCGAAGAGTTGAAGGATTTCAAACTAGTAAATTTGATTGGTGGAGCATACAAAATCATAGCCAAGCTTCTCACAGACAGAATGAAGAAGGTCATGAGGGTTTTGGTGGATGAACACCAAGTGGATTTTCTTAAAGGAAGGCAGATAATGGATGCATCAATATTGGCAAATATATTAGTGGACTGCAGGGTGAAGCAAAAGCTACCAGGAGTCTTATGCAAGCTGGACACTGAGAAGACCCATGACCCTGTTAATTGGTCCTTCCTCCTGAAGATTTTAAGAGATATGGATTTTGGAAACAAATGGATCAACTAGATAATGCCTTTATATCTACTGTAAAGTTTTCCGTTAGTCTTAATGGTAATCCTGAAGGTTTTTCACAGCCACAAAGAGGTTCGAGACATGGTGACCCCACGTCACCATTCCTATTTATCTTGGCTATGGTTCTCAACTCCATGATCAGGAAAGCAAGTGAAAATAGGCAGTTGCGGGTTTCTATGCTAATATAAACAGGGGAGATGCTATGAAGATTTCACACCTGTTATATGTAGATGGCTCCTTGGTTTTCTATGGAGCAGAAGTTAATCAAATAACACTCCTGAGGGCCATTGTAACCATCTTTGAGGGCTTATCAGGACTCCATGTCAATTGGCATAAAAGAAGTTTATACCTGGTTAACCAGGTTGTTTATATACAAGTGCTTGTTGAGAACTTAGGTTGTTAGGTGGCCTTGCTCCCAACAAAGTATTTCGGAATGCCTCTTGGTGCGAAAACCAAAGAGGTGGGAGTTTGGAATGAAGAAAAGATGTGAGGGGAAGCTGACAAAATGGAAAAACCAATGTCTATTCTGGGAGGCAGAATGACTCTTATCATATCAATGATGGATGCGCTCCCTACCTATATGATGAGCTTATTCCAATACAAAGAAGTGTAGAGAAGAAAATCAACAAATCAAGAAGAGTTGTCCTGAAGCATGGTAAATGGGATGTAGTGACACTTAGCAAAACTTAGGATTACCCTTGGGCCAGAACTTAAAAAATTTAGTTGAGCCCAGAACTTTCATGATCAAATGTATCCATGAATAATGGTGACGTTGGGGACCTCCTCGCTGTCATTGTTAAGGGTTAGTAGTTAGTTTACCGTCATTAAAAGAGTTGCTCTCAACCTTGCTAATTATAATCTTCTGATATGTATATGTAATCAAAGTTCATAATAGTGGCTAAAGAAGCCCCTGAGTTTATCTTTTATGTTTTTTTTTAAAAATTCTGTCAGAACATTAGAAAAAGAACATAGAAGTTTCTGTTAGAATTGATGAAGAAAAGCTTTAGAGTAAATGCTTGTTTGACATGTTCATGTCCATAAAGAAGTTAAATATGAATCAACATTGTCAGTATATGCCCATGTTATTTTGGCATGAAAAACAAACACTTCTCTTCTTTCTTTAATTTTTCCAAAAAGAGAGAAGAAAGACATTCAATGTGTAGAAACAGACAATTCTGTTCTTTTCATAGTGTATACAACAACAACAATAATATATCCAGTGCAATCCCACAAGTGAGGTCTGAGTGGGTAGGATGTATGCAAATCTTACCCTTACCTTTGTGGGTGTAGAGATGTTTTCGGTAAACCATTGGCTCAAAACACTAAGAATTTGAAGCACGGTTACAAGAAAATGAGACCATAAAAAAACAGGATACAAAGCAACTAAAGCAATTGATAATAATAAATGCAGATGGACAAAAAGACTACATGATTCATAAATATAATTTTACTAATAAGGAGACGCAAAGAGGAGGCTTGCCCCATGCCTCTCCCACGTGAAGTGCGACAACACTTGCTACCTACGAATCTTTTATCCTAATCCTCGACCTCCATACCTTTCTATGTAAGGTCATGTCCTTAGGAAGCAGAAGGTGTGGTATCTCATGTCTAATCACCTCCCTCCAGTTCTTTTTTTTTTTGGAGAATTAGTATTATTGTATGCTTCAGCTTTAGGAATGTTTGCTACCATCAAAACATGTTACAGAGGAGTGATATTCAAATCTAAACTTTACAAAGCACCTAGGAAATCAACCAACTCCTCTACTTCCTCTATACAGTTCTATTTAGACCAAAAAAATAAGGTTACCAGGCAGTTCCGTTTCACATCATGAATGGACCTGATCTTGTCTTAAAAAGCACCTTCCATTTCTCTCCTTCCAAATTGTCGACCATATGCATGAGGGTATTATCCCCTACCATTTTTTCTAACTCTTGCTTCCCTCTCTTCATTCCAATAGCTCATCAGATCAGATGTATGCTCTGGCATTGTTCATATTGTCTTTGTGAGGCTGAAAACAGATTCCACACTTGAGTAGTGAACTTACAGTATAGGAACAAGTGATTATTTGTCTCTCCTGTTTCATTGCACAAAAAACACCTAATCACCACTACTTCCCCCTTCTTTTGTAGTACTTCATGAGTAAGCCAGGCCTTCTTAACTACTAGCCAAGTGAAGCATCTCACCTTAGTAGGAGCTATATTCTTCCATATCCTTGGCTCTTCCTTCTGCATACGACTATTCTCCCTCTTGCACAAATTTTTAACAGAGAAACTTCTGTCTGTAGTTCTTCTTCGGTATACTACTATCCCTCCTAACTTCTGTTATTGCCAACCTTTCTCACTTCCTTACCAGTGTACCCACATACTTCCTCTTCACATGTCCAAGCCATCTCAACTTCGCTTCTCTCATCTTGTCTGCTACAGAATCTGCTGCTGCCTTCCTCCGTAATATATAAAAAAGTGAAACAAACAAATGGATGCATAATCTTTTGAATATAACCAAGAAATTTTCTTATCTTATTAATGAAGAAGGAAATATACAGAGTATTCACAGTAGCTACAGATCTGAAATATGTTCCTCTCAATTTTTTGGACTCTACCGGGTCATGCCCCAAAATGATCAAAGAAGCCTATGCGTGTTGGAGTTGGTAAATCCATCAGGAATATCTTGCAGATGATGCCAGCTTGTTTTTTTGGCGTGTTTAGACTGGAAGAAACTGCAGATGCTTTGATGGGATATCAACTCCAAACCACTCGGGTAAAGGCTAGGTTTACCACACGCCCTTTATGTTTTTGGATTTTGTCATTTTCCTATCTTTAGCGTAGGTCCTTTCTAATGGAGATGTGAACCTCTTTTTTTGCACTCTTTGGATTTGTTCTAATGCATCTTCTTGATGCCACCACTAAGAAAACTAGTCACTTCATAAACAAAGCACTCTTCAATATGGTATCCATCTCGTTAATCACCTTTCCTTAATTCAGCACGACAATCTAAGTTGAAATTCTGTGTTTGAATTTCTGTTAATTTGCTTATAATGTGCTGTTAATTTGTATCTATTCACAGCCATGCCCTTGTTCACGTGGAAATGAAAAACCGAGGAGAGGATGCTTTCAAGGCTGAAACTTATGGTGACCTCATAATGATAGAGCGCAGGATTTCAGAGTCTGCTAGTTCTATCGTGCTAAAGAATTACCAAGGTCTCCTATTGTGATTTCAATAGCTCTTTCTAGTTGATAAATTATGCTAGCATCTGTGGCATATAGAATATGTAAAGGAATACTATCTAAAGTCTAAACTTATGAGATATTGATTATATCTTGATTTTTACTGAAGATATCTGTTACTGTATATGCTATTGTCTTGTGTGGCTGCTTATTTTTTGTTTCCTGAGATGTTTAATTCAGAAATTCTTTAATCTCTACAGAACTGATGTCTTTCGTATTTAATTATTGATTTTCAAAATTTTCTTGGTAAAACAACGCTTTTGTCATAAACCTTCATGTCCAAAGTCCAGCTGAACCTTGTCTTCTTCCTTTTTTTAAAAAAATTATTTTCTCTCTTTTTCTGAATTAGGTTTGGCTGTTTTTAGGGTCTTCTTAAAGGACCTTGATATGGAAATCTCTGTTTGGATCTCGATTTACCTATGCTCAATTATGTTTGAGACTAACTTGGGTCAATATTGGTTGTGTGGCCGGATTAATTTACAATAGAGTAGTTCCTTTTTCTCTTTCTATCTGCCTGTTCCTCCTCCAAGTTCCCAACTTTAGTAGTATAATCCTACTCTTCTGAAATTTAATACTAAGTTGGAGATTGGGGTGTGCAGCATCTATGCATTATGTATTTAGTTTCAAGTTTGCATTCTAAATCATTGCTCATGTCACAATTGATGATTCAGTAAACATTCAAGTACCTAAAAACAAATATTAAAGAAAAGTTCATCAAGCTTCCAATATATGCTTGTGTATACCAGTGCTCAACTAAACTAAGTTACCTTGCTTGTTTTGTTATCTCTTGTCTTATGGGGTAGGACCCTATAGATTTCCGCCTGGACCTTCTTGTTTTTCCCCGTCATTTATCCTTCTTCTAATTGACATTTAACAGGTAAAAAGGTGGCTGCCAAAAGAGAGGAACTCCAAGAGCTGATAGTACATTTTAATGTGAGTGCGTGCCTAAACAGGAAAGTTGTTCTAATGTTACTGATGAAGTTTGAGCTTTACTTTGCCAAGACTGGTAGACTTTTTATTCCTTGAGAAGAATGAATGAGCAAGTGGAGGGCATCATTTGCTGCTTCTTTATGAAATTACAGAGACCAGGTTTCTTGACAGTTTTCATTTTTGATTATGCAGATTGATGTGGAAAATCCATGTGTAATAATGAGTCAAGATAAAAGCAGGGAGTTCTTACATTCAGGAAATTCAAAGGACAAGTTCAAGGTGGGGTGCTTAATTGCTAGCATTATTAGGTGATGGCTGTGTTATTTGATCTTCCACTTGGTAGCCCATTTTTCTGCTTTATTCATATTTCATTTGGAGGGTGCCAGCTTATTTGGTGAAGTTTATGTCTTTTTCTGTTTCATGTTTTTAGTTTATCAATGACATTTGCTTAGTGGAGGGAGATCCTATTTAGTTATTAATCTGCCACTACCATCATCCTTTGCAGTTCTTTTTCAAGGCAACGCTACTTCAGCAAGTGGAAGATCTTCTGATTAGTATTGAGGTTCAATTGAAAAACGCAAATGAACTAGTTGCTGAACTGGAGAAATCGATAAATCCTATAGTGAAAGAGCTTGATGAGTTGCAAGGAAAGATTAGAAGCATGGAACATATAGAGGAAATTTCTAATCAGGTAGAATTATTGAAGAAGAAATTGGCATGGGCATGGGTCTACAGTGTAGATAAGCAGTTACAAGATAAAAGCAAACGGATCGAGGAGCTGAAAGGCCGGATCCCCATTTGTCAATCTCGGATTGATCAGCATATTGTAAGTGCTCCGGTTTTCCCTGATGAAAGTTATGCTAAGAGTTAGAATGCCTTTGCTGGAACCATTCTTACAAGTTTTCTTTTCTTCCATGCATGCTAATGGTGACTTCTTCATTGCCTTGATGTAATGTTTATTAGTATGTCAATCCTGTCTTTGTTAGAAGTGGCTGTGCTGGCGGCGTTTTGGGAGATGGTGCTAGTTTTATAAAAAAAAGAATTGGGTGATAAAAGTGCTCCCTCCCTTCAAATTTATGTGCCATAATTTGACTCGCCCAGAATTTAAGAAAAGATGACTTCTGAAACTTGTGGTCTAAACATCCCATGACATTTATGTCAATAAAAGCTTCTCATTATGTGTAAAATAGGAAGTTCATAGTTAAATTGCTTCCAAATATAGAAACACGTCTTTCTTTTTGGAACTCATTAATAGGTAAAAAGTGTCGTATAAAATGGATCACAATGAGTTGAATGTTATTGCTCTTATTATATTATCAAATCAAATGAGAATGAACATCAGTAAATAGACTATGGAGGTGATTTATTTTTTTTTTCATAATTGTGGTGTATATGTGCCTCTCACCACCAATAAGTACCCGTGACTTTGTCAACGACTAGGGCAAAGGGAAGAAATCACCTAGTGTTTTTGTGTTTCTGGTAGGATTTGAGCATAAGACCTCATGGTTCTTAGCTCACTTATCTACCACTAGGCCACACCCTTGGGTGTGTGAGGTAAGATTTTCTTCAACCAACCACATATCCTAAGCGCAAATATGAATTTAAATAACTTATCAATTGATCATTTTGCTATCATCAAACTTCTGTTTCTTGCTTACTGCAGATTGCTAGTGTAGCTAATGTTCCCCTTTCTCATATAAGGTGTATTCTGGTCTGCCAAAAAATAGCATTGAATTTTGGGAAAAGAAAGAAGACCTACTCTTATCTTCACTTACAACCTCCTCCTTTGTTTTGGAAATTTATTTTTCGTCAAGTTTCTTTTGTTCCCTGGTCTCTCCTACTTAAAAAATCAATGGCAAGTAGTGCTATGACCGCTCCCAGCCATTTTGTTCTGCTTGATTAACCGGCTTCAACGGCTGCTTCAACTTTGTCTTTGTTCTGTCAGGCAGATGGAGCAGAAAGGTTATGTTTACTCTTGGGATTAGGACTTCCAGTGGCCCTTATTTGATTTTCATGTTGTTTGGTTTTTCCAAACTTCCCAGGCTGGTTCTCCTTTCTTAGTGATGCCTTTGAATGGCCTTTTGTGCTGAAAGCTTGGTTTATTTTATTCATTCTGGACCTAACTAGCTTTTGCCTGTGCCTACGGACCTGCTCAATCAATGTTCAAATTTTGAACACCCTATTTGTATTTTGGTACAGTACGTCGTCCTTCCTCTCAACTGTCTTTCTCATCGTTGCCTTGCCTGTGTGACCGTCATCACTGATAATGGCTTCCTAAGGGTTTTTCTTATGGCTTCCTGCAACCAGCTTTCTGTCCTGCATAGAACCTTGATTTCCCATCATGATATTGTTGTGGTTTAAGTGGGCTCCACCAACAACTGAGCTCTAAGAAAACATACTGTTGGTTATTATAACAAATATAGACTGGCTCATCTGTTCCAAATGAGTGGTTTCACTCTCTTGACATGTCCTCTCTTCTGGTGTGGAATTGGAACATTACAACATCTAGAGAAACTATTGGTTAAGGCTGTGATGTCCCATTACTGTTCTTCCCATATAGATATGGCACTTGAGCCTAAATCCTAAAAGCTAGCTCATGAGGGGAAGATTACCCAAGTCCATATAAGCAGACACTGGTTTATTTTCCAACCAATGTGGGATTCTAAACTACTCTAACACCTCCCTCACGCCCAGGTTCAACTGAAGCATGGACCAGAGCCCAAACAAAATGAACTTTGATACCATGCAAAGATATGACACCTGGACCTAACTCAACCCCAAAAGTTAGCTCATGAGGGGAGGATTGCCCAAGTTCAGATAAGCAGACCACCTGGTCCATTCCCCAACTAATGTGGGAACACTTACATTTGGTTATTGTCTCATAAATCCTACTGCCTGTTGATGTTCTAACTAGACTTGCTTTAAGAACTTTTTCCCTTCTACTTCTGCTTTAAAGAATGAGAATTTGAAGTAGGTGTTTAGACAATATTTTTGTTCAAGTTGAAAGGAATATTTGAAATTGAAAGAGAGTTTGTGGAAGTTGAAGTTGTGTTGGGCATGAATTTCACTTAAAAAATAAGTTGTTGATGTATGTGCGGAAATCATTATTTCACTTGAGCTATTTCTCAAATCAACATTTTTACATTCCAAATATAGAAGTTCATCTCTTGCTAATACTGATGGCCGATCAGTATTTGCAAATATCAAAGACCGTAATCATCACTCATTTTTCCACACTGCATTTTTCATCTTAAGAAAGAGTTCGCCATGCTGTCATATCCCTGTACAAAGTATCTGTAGCATTTTCTAATCAGATACTCTGATTCAATAGTTTCTCCTTTTTTGCCCCTTATCTTTTCTTTTCAAAATGAAAGATCTATGTAGCTTTAAGGAAATAAGTGATAGATTCTCTCCCTCTCTCTCTGAAGATTTAACTCTCTTGAAGGAAGTAGGGGATACATATAATATTGTTGCTATACTTTTTATGTACCAACCCCAAATTGCTTGGGATTGAGGCGCAGTTGGTTCTTTTATTGTACGGAAGTCATACAAGTTTTAGGCATGTTGTTAGGTACATGGTAATGTTACTCAAAACCAGAAGAGAACATTGATAATTTGTCCTTGTGTATTCTGTGGTGAAACTTTGGTCCTATCATCTATCCTTTTCTTTCTCTCTTCTTGCATATTTTCAGTTGTCACTTCACATTGCTTGATGTGATGTCTTATTCCTAGAACTATATAACACTAAGCAAAGTTGTTTGTTTTTTCAGAGGAAGATGGAGGAATTGAATGATCAGTTAACCAAGAAAAAAGCTCAAATAGCTCATATGATGGAAAAGACATCAGAAGTGAGGAGGATGACAGAAGAGTTTAAGCAGAGTCTTTCTTTGGTATGTGTGCAATTTCATATGTTTTGTTTCTGATTTGGATGGTGTTATTTGATATGTATGATGATGAGATGATGGTTTCATTGTCGTTCTAGTTTGAGTTGTAGCTGATGCCCAGTTCTGCTACTCTTGTCCTATATGAATCCTCACTATTCCTGTTGTTCCTCCTAACCCATTCTTTATATTGAATTCTTTTTCTTCTCATTTTCTTTGTCTACTTCTTCTATATGTCCATCTAGAGTTAGCAAATAAGTTGGCTGCATGTATATGTTGATCATCTTTAGTGGTGATCTATTAATTCAAAAATAAACTTACAATACTTGCCATATTTTGCTCCTTTGGCTGTATTTCCTTCTGAAGATGACTGAGCACTGTATACATTCAAATGCTCTTTCTCTAGCTTTTATCTTTATCGCCGACACTGCTGATCTTTGTGAATTTCATTTGCTAGGCTACAAAGGAAAAACTTGAGCTGGAGGAGGAGCGGGGTCGTAGATCTAATTACATCCAAAAGATGGCAAAGCGGGTCAAGATACTTGAACAACAAATACGTGATATGGATGAGCAGAATGTTCGAAATACCCAGGTCCTCTACACAGGTTTTCTTTACCTCTATGAATTGGAGTTCTGTATAATTAGTTATTGGTGTACCTTGATATTACAACCCTAGAATCAAACTGTGCTCCTTTTTCTAACTTCAGATATTTTCTTCATGCTTTTCTTGATGTTATGTGGTTCCTAATTTTACAGTAGCATTCCAGTATTTAAGTTAACAGTAGTAAGCCAACTGTACAATTTGGAACTTTTCCGTTACTATCTCAGAGAGCAGGGATGGATGGGGCTTTCTGATGTTATTTGTTAATTTGAGGGTAGCTAGTAATAATGACATAAATCTCCTTTGCGATCACCCAGCAAAGTCACGTTCCATAGATGAGGATAATGCAGGAGCTATAAATTATAGGCATTTCTACTTTTAGGGCTGAAACTTTTGCAATGATGTTGACATTGATATTGACTTCAATAGATCTCGTTTTCTCTGAGTAGCATAGCCTTTTGATTAAAATATGATACTTCAGCATGTTTCCAACCATAGTGAATAAGGTGAGATTTCAGATAAATGTCTATGCCTCTACTTAAAAACTAAATCTATCAGGGACGGAGCTACAATATTAAGTTGGGTTTCAATGAACCTAGTAAATTTTGCTTAACTTAATGAAATCCATTAAATATGTATTAGGGAAACAACTTGAGAGGTGTATGATGTCTCGAGAGGCCGATCTAGTAGGCATAGAGGGGACTGGTGGTGGAATGGAGAAGCACAAGGGAAGGTGAAGACAAAGAAGGTGGCTTACGTGTGAAGTTGGTAGGGATGAGGGTGAGGAAGGTCGTGATTGTCTCCGAGAACTAGTTCGGATTTATGCTAGGACACTTGACTACAAAAGCCATTATCTTGAAAAGACCAAGTATAAGGAGAGAAAGGAGGACTTACTCATGGTGTTCTTTGACCTAGAAAAAGCTTATGACAAAGTCCCTAGGGAGATTCTATAGAGATGCATGCAAGCTAGTGGTGTACCCGTGGCATACACTAGATTGACTAACGACATGCATGATGGAGCCAAGACCTCAGTATGAAAGGTGGAAAGAGACTTAGAGCACTTTCCTTTGTTAATAGGGTTGTATCAAGGCTCGAACCTTAGCCCATATTTATTTGCCTTAAAGATGGATGTTTTGACGCAACATATTTTAGGTGAGGTGCCATGATGTATGTTATTTACGGATGACATAGTTTTGATTGATGAGACTCGCAATGGAGTAAACATTAAGTTAGAGGTTTGGAGATAGACCCTGGAGTCTAGAAGTTTGAGTAGGATCAATATTGAATACTTGGAATGCAAGTATAGTAATGTGCCACATGAGGCAAAGGCAGAGCTACACTATACTAACAGTGTCCAGGCAGACATCCTTCGCCTGATAATTATGTTGTATATATAAGTAAAATGATACTTTAAATGATTAAATAAGCCTTTTGGACACCCTTAAAACAACAAGGTTGCATAACCAAGTGGTTTTGGACGCTCAGGGAAAGCCGAGACTTCAGCGACCCTCGCGCACACGGGTTTGATTCATGTGGCTGCACATTCTTTTTTACAATTTTAAAAGAGTCCTTGTTAACAAATATGATATTTTTGAAATAATTTAAAATTAATATTAACTATTAAATAATCTTGAATTAGAGCTTCGCAACATAAAAATTTAAGGGGAAAAATGTTTAGGAGCCAATTGAATTTTTAATCGATTCTTTTGACTATTGTTTTTGTTCTGTTTCATGAAACTTTTAAGTTTTTTTAAAAGTAATTATGTAATTTAAAGTTAGTAAGTAAATTCTATTTTTTCTATAAAGCTACTAAAGGTGAAAAAGGCTCCATATGAATTTCTTTAAAAAAATTGTTTGATTCTACTCTCTTTTTCATGTCTTATTATTGTTATCATCATCGAAGGTTGGTGAAAGCTTGACGCATAAAAGTGATTTCAATCTAAGCTGAATTTTCTCTCTTTTTTCTTCTCTTGTTGTTCACTTCCTATTAAATTAAACATGAGCGCTAAAGCTAAATATTATGTGGTTTGATTTTAAATTTTTTGGTGCATTCATTGATTAAACAATTAATTATTAATGTTACGTAGTTTGATTTACAAAATTTTAGTGTACCCATTCGCCATTATTTTAACTATATGATTTTGGACATCCTTCATGAAATTTTTTGGCTCCGCCAATGACATGAAGTTGATGTGGAAGTTAGGCTTGATACACAGGTCATCCAAAGCGAGGGAGTTTCAAGTATTTTGGGTTGATTATCCAAGAAAAAGGAGAGATTGAAAAGGATGTCATCCACTGTATTGGTGTAGGGTGGATGAAATGGAGACTCGTATCTGGAGTCTTATGTGATAAAAAGGTGCCACCTAGAATTAAAGGCAAGTTTTACAAGGTTGTTAGATAAGCTATATTGTATGGTGCAGGGTGTTGGCCAGCCAAGAACTCTCACGTTCAAATGATGAAAGTAGTGGAGATGAGAATGTTGGAGAAATAGAATTTAAAATGAAGATACCCGAGACAAGTTGGAGGTAACTTTGGTGGAGGACAAGATGTGGGAAGTGAGGTTGAGATGGTTCAAAGCATATGATGGGGAAATGCACGGATGCCCCAGTGCGAAGGTGTGAGATGTTGGTTATGGATGGATTCATAACAGGTAGAGATAGACCTAAGAAGTACTGGAGAGAGGTGATTAGACAAGATATGACATAGTTGCAACTTATCGAGGATATGACCTTTGACAAGGTGTGGAGGACTCAAATTAAGGGTAAAGGTTAGGTAGTAATGTGTCCATACTAGTAGGTAGGAATGCTTTGTCTTATTGCACTTTGTAGTAGTCGTAGGACGACTCTTGTGGTTACTTGTTCGTCGATTTCTATGACTATTATTTCGTGTAGTTTTCTGCAGTAGTATTTTGTTGTAGTACTATTACGTTCCTATCTGCTGTTTTGTTACTATCTATTGTAGATTGTACTTTCACTATGTCTTTTCCTAGACTGTTTTTGCCTTGAGCGGAGGGTCTATTGGAAACAACCTCTCTCCCTCATCTCCGACGTAGAGATAAGGTTTGCATACACTCTACCCTCCTTAGACCCCATTGTGTGGGACTATACTGGGTATCATGTTGTTAAATATTTAATTGTGAACCCAATAACTAAAACAAGCCTTGAGTTCAGTGGCAAGTTCATAACCCATAATCTCCAAGTCCTCGCTCTACCTTTGGTTATTGTATTGTGAGGTTCAATTGTGTGAAAACTGAAAAGATTAAAACCAGTCATCTAGGAAAAATGCGTGTGTCTCTGAATTCAATTCTTGAGCCGTCTAAGTGTGGGGTTTTATCTTATCTTGTGAAAGTGATTTATGTGCTTCTACCTTCAATTTGCTGTAGGCTGAAGAACTTGATATGGAGGTGAAACTGAAGGAGTTCCAAGCTGAGATTGACAGTGCTAATGTTGTATTTCAAAGGTCAAAGAATATTATGTTACTGTTTGACTCCTTCACGAGTAATGTTTGATTTTTAAGAAATTATTCTCTTGATCCAGCTGAAGTTTTGAAGCTGTAATATGGCAGGTTGAGTAGTGAAGAAGATGCCTTAATAGATAAAATTAATCAGGCGAAGGATCAGATGAGCAAAATTTTTCATGAGGTATGAAGATATTAGCTGAGTTTCTACTGTTCAACCAACATGACATAGTATGCAGAAAGCTCTCCTGACTTTTATAACCTTTTTGATTGATGCTGTGTTCTTTTTTCCCTTGTCAAGCTCCAAAATCGGGTGAGCTGTGACTTGCACTTACTGATCCATTGCCCACTAAACCCTTAAATCGCTTTACTGGACCAATATGTGGAATCATTTAACTCAAAGAACAGTCATATATTGCGTAATACAATAAAAAATCACAGTTGTAAGACAGTGTCCAAAGTAATCAACAGTCATCGTCAATCCTTTATCACCATGGAGTATCTAAATAAAGCAGAGTCAAATAAAGTTGAGACATAGCCAAAGAAATGTAACATTATAAAGTAAACACAGGCTACTGCCTCCCGGAAAATCGAAGGCTCACAGTGACAGATGAAATTATTGCTAATACTCAGACGTCCGTGGCAGGGAATGCTCAAGTTTTGTACACATCCTTGATCTATTCCTAACAATTCCGGACGAGTCTTCTAAAAGAGCTAATGCAATACATCCTGTGATGCAACTGTATGCTGACTGGGTTGGCCAAGTCCACTATGATGTGCCTGAAGGCCTGATCATATTGGTCTCTGTGCATACGCTGATGCAACCGCATGTAGGAACAGTACTGTATACAATTGAACTGGGCTCTCTCTGGCGAGATATGGTACTGCAGTTGGATCTGGCTTCCTAAGATCTTGAATGGCTATACATGCTAATGCGGAACTATGCACTCAAAGTGCAGGCATTCTCTATGTAAAAATGCAATTGTGAGCATGAGACTAGGGAGCGTTCCTTTTACACAACAGCATACATTGGCATCAACCACGACCTACGTTGCTCGGATCTTCCAAAAATGCCACCACACCAGTTTTTTGGAGGATTTAACACTGATACGGTAACATTTTAGGGGAATATTGAATGTTTCCAAGATTTGTTTTTCTTGATAATTAGTACTGTTGTATTCTTCAGCATTAAGGAATGCTGACCACCTCCAAAAAAATTACACGGTAGTAAGGTTAGACTCTAAGATTTACAGAGCACCTAAGAAACTTACCAGCTCATCTACTTCCTTCCTCTATACAATTTCCTTTGCGCCATGGAATAAAACCAGTAGACAAACTCCATTTCACATCATGTATAGACTAGATCTTGTCTTTAAAACATCTCCCATTTCTTTCTTTCCATACTGTCCACCATATACATGAAGGAATTGTCCTCCATTTTTCCTGGCTCGTTACCCCCTCTTTTCATCCAGCAGCTAATCAAGTCAATAGTATGCTCAGGCATTGTCCACTCAGTCTTTGTGAGGCGGAGGAACAGGTTCCCAAATTGAAATTGTTCCACCAGTCTTTGACTCGATCTGTGAACCCTTCAGTGTTCAGCCACCAATTTTGAAACTTGAAATACCTTTTGTTTTTGTTCCAGGTCCCACCTTGTAGGGCTAATAGTACATGATCCGAAATAATCCTTTGAAGTGCGATAAGTTTCAAGTGGTTGAAGCTTAGCCATGTTTGTGTAATAGTAATGTGGCAATTTATTACAACTACCACCATACCTCAATCTCCAAACTTCTTAGGTTTGGCAATCCTCTGTATTCATTCAGTATCATTTGTCATTACTTTCACGTCAAAAGCAAATTATGAATTCTTTGAAAATGAATTCTCTAAATTCTGATGCTCTCTAAGACTGACATATAATTCTCTAAGCAATTTAAAATACTCAAACACCAGACTTACCGCAAGTGTATCGACTATGTGTAACCTGAAATCCAACTTGTTGGTAATGCCTAGGTGCGTTTTTTGTTTCATTAAGTCTGTATATATCTTTAGGCACTGAATCCTGTTGTAATTTTACCTAAACAATGCTTCTTTTTCCTGGTAAAGTATATAAATTTATGAATGATGGGGACAACCCAGTATACAAACTATATACCAAAAAGTAGAGAACTTACAAACAAAATATGATTTTCCACAAAAGAAACTCAATCTTCTATACAAATGGGACCTCATGGGCACCAAATGGAAACTAGTAAAAGTATTCATGCATAGAAGGGTCTATACTTATTTCATTCTGAGTTTGGTTCCTTTAACAACTGTTTGTGACATCCATTTTCAATTTATCTTTTTCTCCTTTTCACTTTGGGCTTGTTTGGAAAGCCCCCATGTAATTGGGAATTGGTGTAATTGAGTGTAATTACACTCTTTGGCTTGTTTGGTAGACCAAGTAATTACTTGGTAAGAGTGAAATTGGGTGGAATTGAAGTAGTGTAATTATACTCTTCAATTCCCAAGGAGGAGCTAGGAATTGGTGTAATTACATGATGTAATTACACATCAAACTTTTTTTACCTTTTATTTTTAAATAAAAATATATTATTTATATTATTTAAAAAAATAATATTATTTATTGAAAATCTAATTTATTAATTTAACTGTGTAATTTACATTTGTCCTTCCAAATAAGACAATGGAAATTACACTATAATTACACTTCGACAAACAAACAAGACAGTGTAATTACCAGAGTGTGTAATTACAGGGTATGCAATTACTACCCTAGTAATTACACCAATTCCAATTACCAGGTGGCTTTCCAAACAGACCCTTTGTTTATATAAGTTGCTTGAACTTGGCATATTAGCTCAACAAAGGTTTCATATATAAACTTCTTAGGCATTTTTCGGCTTGTTGATTTTATCATTAATTGTCATTTGTTATTATTATTAGGATTATTAATGGTAATACTTCTGCTGTGGCACTGCTATTATTGGTTTTTCTTTAGCTTTTGGTGAAAAAGGATAGAATTGGAAAGAGATGCAATGTTGATTATGTAATTTTATTCCAAGGAATGTTCGAATTTAGCTCACGTAGTTTCTTTTATAGAACTTAATAGCCACAGGAAAGTTAAAGGAAAGAACTTAAAAGCCAGAGGAAAGTAAGAGGACTCTTGAGTAATTTCCTAATATATTTCATTTTGCCCTTAATTTCACTTTTTAGATGCCATTCATTTTTTTTATGCTTTGGAACTAATGGATTTATACTTTTATTTTTTGGTTCTTTAAGATTGAGGAGTATGACAAGAGGGATCGTGACATTCGCTCTCGCATTCGTGAGCTTCAACTTCATCAAAGCAACAAGGTATCTTATCTCTAGTATATCGACTAGTGTTTTGCTTAGAGCTTCTTTGTTCTTCTTAGCTTGCTTGAAGGAAGGAAATTCATTTGCAAAGTTCTTAGCTTCCCCAATCCTAATAATTGATACTTTAGTGGTCTTCCAACCTTTATAGTTACGTTTTAATCTTGGCATTACCATATGATTTTTTGTATTGACCTAGATGAACCATCTTGTTTACCACTTTCAACAGTTGTATCGAAGATCACTCGTTAGAATTGTATTTTGGTTATCAAGAGTTCAAATATGGAGACATACAATAGATAAGAGAATTGTTAAACATGAGATACTATATATCTCAGTCACATATAATGCCATTTTCTGCATTCATTTTTTGTTTTTATTTTTGTTGAGTGAATCAAAAGTGTAAATCTTTTCCCTGGTTGTTCTTATGCCTTTTCTGGTACGGATTTACCTCTGTTCTATGACGTATTATAGAATAAGCTATGTTTTTGTCAAAAGAAAAACGAAATTTAGGGAATGAATTGCTTGATTATTGCCTTAAGTATGTTGGGGTTTAAAGAATGTTCACAAAATAGTTCGAGTGTTGTTCAGTTGATTAGACTGATTCTTGGCAGAGGTATCCTGCAGATTTTGGGTTGTTTGGGTCAGCCTTGTGTGGATTTCTTTCGATTTATTTGTGTACCAATGTACATTAGAAGGCGCGCATTCCATATGAGGATTTTCCAATGAGACCATATTGGAGTTTCTCCT
>JAOTQJ010000091.1:20002877-20053318 GCA_025642045.1 Solanum sejunctum
TCTTTTTTAAAGATGATACTCCCTCCTGTCCCATTTTATGAGTTAGTTTGACTTAGCATGGAGTTTAAGAAAGAAAGACTTTTGAAATTTGTGGTCTATAATAAGTGATTAGATGTTTCTATGGCCGTAAATAATTTCATTAAGAGTAAAATGGATATTTCGAAGTTAAATTGTTACTAAACATAGCAATGTGTCATTTCTTTTTGGGATTGACTAAAAAGGATAGTGAGTCATAAACTGGGACAGAAGGAGTATTAAAACAATTGAATCTTATTGTAATTTTCATCTGGTTTGTATTTTTCCCCTGTTATCATAAGAATTTGTATTATAATTTACACACAAATTAACCAACTTATTTGCATTTTTTAAGTGATTATTTTGTCTTTCGTTCTCGCTAAACCTTGCTGGTTGTTACTGATTTTCTTTCTCTCAGGTTACAGCCTTTGGAGGAGGCAGAGTGATGAACCTCTTGGAGGTGATTGAAAGACAACATAGAAAATTCAACAGGGCGCCAATCGGTCCAATAGGTGCTCATGTGGTATGGGATAGAGAAAACTCATTGTACATTAGTGTAGTATATCTTGTCGTGCTTTTTTCCCTGAGCTTACAAGCTAATTTGTGAGGTGCATGACCTTGTCGTCTAATAGGTCAAGTTGTTAGCGAGAGCACACTCTTGATTACTTAATTATGTCTTTACCGAGCCCACTCTTTTGTGCGCATGATATTTTTTTCATGGGCTAAGCATGCAAATTTCTTTTTAGTGATGGATGGGGGTCACTCGAGCCTGACGCCTCTCTCTGCTTGATACTACTATCACCAACAGAATCTTAAATTCCTGCTTGCAACTTATGATTGCTCTCAATTGGCAATCTGCTAGTTTGTAACCCAACCTACCAGTTTCTTTCCTGAGATCCAAAATATTTTTTTGTCTCAGAGATAAAGATTTCCTTTTTGTGATCTGGCTACTTCAATTCTGAAGAAATATTGCAGCTTCCGTAGATCCATGATATCAAACTCCTGAGCCAAGAGCTTCTTCGGTTGAGCCATCTCTTGTTATCACTATCGTCAACATCAATTATAGAAAGAGTGATTATCCTTGTGATGTCTTATAAAGAGAATGATCTGCATTGCTTTGTTTATAACTGAAAAGATCATGGTTTTGCTGTATCTCTAGGATACTGTTTTAACCCATATAGAAGTTCTTTTTGATCTACATAGCTCTCCTCAAGTTTTCTTATCATCAAAGCTCGGATGAATCTTCATATACACTTCTTCTTTCAAGTTTTCTTGCTGGAGTGCAATTTTGAGATCAAACAGCTATTCCTGGCCAAGGTTGGCTGCTTAGGATTACAAGATTCTGTTTATGTTTGTTTTTGCAGTAGAAGCAGTTGTTTGCTGGTTGTCTACTCCATTTGTATGAGTGAATCCCTAAAGCTATCAATGCGGCCTTTAACTTCTCAATCGAGCCATAGGCCTTATGTTTCACGGTGAACATCCACTTGCAGGCCACCAATTTCTTGTATAGTGGATGAGTAACTAATTCCCAACTCTTTTTTTCTGCCAGAGCTTTTCATTCCTTGAGGAAAGCTTTTTATTCCTTGAGCAAAGCTTCTTTCCACCTGGGATTTTGAGCGTGTCCTCTAATTTGGATCGCACTAAAGTAAGGTTCCAATTTTGTAAAAGTAACGTTCATACTAACAAAAAGATTTTTTGATGGTGGATGTTTGTACCAACCACCTTTTGGGTGGGATACCCGTTGAACATACATCAAAGGCCCCTTTAGAATTGCATCCCCTAGTAAGGTTTTGGTGGATTCACGGTGAACTTGCATGATTTAGCCACTTTCAAGACATGTCTATTTTAAATTTTAGTCACTCCATTTTTTGGCACTAGTTAAGGACAACTAGCTTGCTGGATGATCACATTAGACTCCCAAATAGATTGTTTTTGTTGCTTTTATCAGATACCCTAATTGCATTTGCAATAAACACATTTAGCTTTCCTGCTTGTTTAACTTTTGAGAGCTCATGCAAAACATTTATCAATATGTTATCACAGACCTTGGTTGATGGTGACAAGTGGGGTACTGCAATTGAATGTGCTGTCGGCAAGATTCTTAATGCTTTCATTGTAACTGATCATAAAGATTCCCTTTTATTAAGAGCATGCGCAAAGGAAGTGAACTACAATCACTTACAAATTATCATTTATGAGTTCTCTAGACCAAGGTAATGATCTTTCTGTATGTGTTCGACGTTTGTGTGTGTGTTTGATAGGGATGATTTATATTCTTGAACATTGTTGATGGATGATATATACCAGTCACTTCTGTAGAGATAGATACTTGTCTAGTTTATTTCTGATTACTGGATTATTTATTTATCAAGCTTTTGCTTATATTTTTTGGTGTAGGTTGCATATTCCCGATCACATGCTTCCCCAGACTCGTCATCCAACAGCAATTTCTGTATTGCGTTCTGACAATCCTACCGTACTAAATGTCTTGATTGATCTGGTAAAGTTGCTATTTCTGTGGGCAATTTTTTTCCCAATAATTACCAAAGCTTGGGCAATTTTTATTCCCGATAATCACCAAAGCTAAGCTATTCTCTAGTTCTGTAGCTTCTTACTGATCATAATCGGTTTTGAATTTGTATTTAATTTTAGGCATGCTGGCATAGGCATATGATGACAAATTTGCAGTAAACACTCCCTTATTGTCATATCAATTATGATTATGGTAGTTTGGCTTATTCCTTGCAGTTCCACAATTCCGTATTTCTCTAATTCTCCTCACTTCTGGTTTTTCTAAGTTGTTAAGTCATGTTAGAATAAGAATGGATAATACAATCCTACTTAGAATAGGAATAGGAATAACAATAGTATATAGAATCTTTCTTGAAAAAGGATTGTATTATAATATCCTAGTTGGAAAAGAGTCTAATATAGTATCTATAAATAGGGTCTAAATGTAATAATGTAGACAACAATTCAACAATATTTTTTGTCCAATATTTCTCACATGGTATCAGAGCTTGAGGTAGTTGTTAGTGCCTGCCGTCCCTAACAAGTAGAATCAAAGTGAGGCTAAGAACAAGTGTTCATCTTGGCGGGTTCAGTTCTAGCTGCAACCTATTTGATGATAATGAAGATTTTATTGGAGAAATTTTCTCAGAGAAGTTCTCTATGACGAGACATGTAATTTGCTAAGGAGATTTTGCAGAGGAGGTTCAACCTGATGTAGACTGTGTGAAGAAGGTGGAGCAAATTTATTTTGTCAGAAATTTAGGCCAAGGGGGGTGATTTGTTGGATTTTTGCCCTGAGTTTCTTACCATAATTGGGTTTTCCTCAAAAGGAAAACAGAATTTATCCATATTTGACGAATTCTTTTTCTAGTAAGAAAAGGTTTATGACTCTATAAATATAGGTTCATTCCTTCTAGCTTGGTAGAATTCACAATGTAGCCACGGGGGCCTGAGAGTTTTGTGTAGGGAGAGACACGGTGAGTCACAAGTGTATGTTAACACTTGTGTGAAGCTCTTTGTATTCCAAGTGAATTGTTGAGGTTATTTCTGTTGATGTTGTATACTCCCTTTTATATAGTGGATTGCTCATCTCCTCTTGTGGATATAGGTCGGTTGATCGAACCACGTTAAATATTTATGTCTCTTTATGGTATGTTTCTCGTTTATCTTCATACTCATGGGCTTTCGAGGGTTGCTTTGCTAGCTTCCCCATAACACTTGATTCCTGTTGGTCCTAAAAAGTGGTGTCAGAGCTTCTACGGTCCTCGTAGAAAATCAAAGAGCTTCCGCTGCCGGCGGATGGCTATGACCCATATATGCTGCCCGTCTGGGGCGGCCAATGGTTATGTTAATGAAAGTAGGGTCAATGATATATGTATGATTCTCATTCAAAGGAAGAAAACTTAGTCTAAAAGGTCACTGTGTGTCATTTTTCGGTGACTTTCTAGGGTTGTTTTGTGTCAACCCCATATCTGTCTGTATGTGTGTAGCGCCCTGCCATCATTTCTGGTGACTACTTTTTTTATATCTAATTTGTATAGTACCATGTCATCTTTTCGGTGATTATTTTTTTATATTTATCATGTGTAACACCATGCCATCTTTCCGGTGACTACTTTGTTTATTCGATTTGTGTAGCACTGTGCATCTCTTCGGACTACTTCTCATATTCAATTTGTGTAGTTACGTGAATTTTTCGACCTACTTTCTCATATCTGAGTTGCATAACACTGTATGTCTTTTTGGTGATTTAGATTTGATTTGCGTAGTTCCATGCGTCTTTTCGGTGACTTCTCAAATCTAATTTACGTAGGGGTTGTGTTGTCATTCCGACTCTACCCATATATTTCTCTTTCTCAGTAGGGTGTTGTCTCATTCCGGCCCTATCCATATAATTTTATTTCTCTATTTATGACCATTTTCGGCATCAATTTAATAATTCGACGCATGAGCAAGTTTTGACCAGTTTTAAAGTGACTTTCTTGGAGAAATTTTGAGATGATTCATATAGTCATTCTCCATTGACCTTTTGATCTGTTGAGCATTAAGAATGCTTTTCTCCGTGATCATCTCGAGGAAGAAATCTATATGGAGAAACCACCTGATTTTGTTGCTCAGGGGGAGTTTGATAACCTTGAATGTTGTTTGTGTAACTCACTCTGTGGTATGAAATAATCTTCTGAGCTTGATTTGGGAAGTTCAACACTGTAATTCAAGAACTTATCACATTGTGTTTTATCGTCATTGTGCATCAAATCCAGTATTTCATGAGAAGACTAAGCACACTGAGATGGATTGTCAATTTTGTGAAGTTGAGTGATCAACTTGTAGATATGTCACCAAGCTTTTCATCGATCCTCGTATTAATTACATTTGTAACAAGCTAGGTACATATGACGTGTATGCTCTCGCTTGAGGGCGAGTGTTAGAATAGGAATAGATAAATACTATCCTACTTAGAATAGGAATAGAAATAACAATAGTATATAGAATCCGATTTATCAAAGGATTATATTATAGTATCCTAGTTGGAAAAGGAGTCTAATATAGTATCTATAAATAGGGGCTCAATGTAATAATGTACACAACAATTCAATAATATTCTTGTCCAATATTTCTCATTGTTCCGATTGGGTTTCTTATTTGTTGCCTTGAGCTTCAGACAGTTTTTCAGTCTCTTGTGTTGATCTTTAATCACTGTTACATCTGTATTTTACTATTGTTTAGGTTAGTTGTGCTGATTATGCCTTGATATTTACTGTGTCGTAATAGGGTAATGCTGAGAGGCAAGTGCTTGTTAAAGACTATGATGCAGGGAAAACAGTTGCTTTTGAGCAAAGGATTTCCAATCTGAAGGAGGTTTACACGTCTGATGGGTACAAAATGTAAGATTATGTAATCTCTCGTATGCCGCTTGATTTTTTATCTCTATACCAAAGTTATTTTCTGTTATCCCGTGAGCGACTCCCCATATAAGTCAGGTCAACTTATTGGCTAAGTTGCATTGATTAACTTGTACTTGGTGGACAAAATATTTGCCAATTGGCTTTTTATTTTTTCCGGATAGAATTAGATCTATAAATTGCCTTCCATCGGCTTATTTTCTGTGGTTTTGGGATGACTGCCCTGATGCTCTGCCAAGGGAAACAAGTCTGAAAATAGTTTGTTTATTACAAGAGAACACTCTCCTCTTTAACCATCATGTTAATTCAAAGATGGCTTAAAACTTATTAGTATGTTTTTTTATGAGCCTTAACTAATCTAAATTACTTTTTGCATTTCTTAATCTTGGGTTAGATAGAACAGTTCATTTTGTACCGACACAATTGACATACCAAAACTTCCTAGGTTTTCTCGGGGTTCTGTCCAAACTATTCTTCCACCAATGAAGAATATGAGAGGTGGGCGTCTTTCTGGTTCATATGACAATAAAATTAAAACTCTAGAAAGCGAAGCATCTGAGGCTCAGAACAAAGCTCGACAAAGCAAAAGTATGAAGAGGAGGATCGATGAAGAGCTTCAAGGACTCCATGATAATCTGCAAAGCGCTAAGGTACTTTTTTTAAGTTAAATGCAGTCTCCACCAGAGTAATAGTTTATGCTCCTTTTCTAAGGCTGTTGTAGGTTTCACTTTGATTTTACTTTATCAGAAGTAAAAGTGGAAGTTATGAATACTCGATACATAATCCTCAACACCATTTCTAGATAATGATTAGTCAATCTATCAATTGCATCATACTTCTGATATTCCATCCTATAAATTTGTGAAAGAGTATCAAGCGTCATTGACTGTTTGCTCTGACCAGAAATTTGAAGATTTGGAGCAAGAAAAAATTAATGCGTAGCCACTAAGCCCAAAACTGTGAACATCAAATTACAAACTGGCCTTGCAAATTTTTATTAGGTCCCTTGAAAGATCATTCTGCAGAAAGAATGATGCAATGCTATGCAGAAACATTAGTTGTTCATTTGTATGCTTTATTTATATCTTTAGATTGTCTGGAGAATGCCTCTTCATCTGGTTGTTTGAAAACATCTATGTCCACATATATCTGGGAAAAAAATGTGATTTTACTATGCAGAAACAAAGAAATGGTTTATATTTCTCACAGCCATTGGTCAAAATTTGGGAATGCAATGACCACCGGAGGACAAAGAGCATCCATTGCTAAGAATGTAATATGCTTTTTCATGGTTGGTTCTTTCTTGAAGAATCATACAACTGCTTTTTAGTTACAAGAAGAAACCTTGACTTGCAGTCACTTTTCTTCTCACTGAGGTTTATTGCCTCATGAGAGTGATGCAATGCTAAATCTTCTAAAAACAGACGAAATGAAAAAGATCATGTACTTGTACTGCAGAGATGTTGGTGCTATTCTTATTTATAGGATGCATTATTCTTTCAGGAGTATCATTTGTATGGTCAAGACTCAAGACAAAGGAGTGTTCTTGGTAGTCGAAGTGACTGTTATCCATAATTCTTTGAATTTTGATCCTTATGTTTCCTGAGTGACTTGCTATTACAAAATCTCCTTTAATAAGTTGTCATAAAAAAATAATTCAGACTGATATATGTGAATGGGTTTTCCTAAGTGTTGAATGAACCTCTGCTCCTGTAGAAGAGACGCCATGATGCAGAGCGAGTTTTGAGGTCCAAGGAGTTCCGCTTGCAAGATTTTAAAAAGTCATATGTTGCAGAATCTAGCTCCAGCGCTGTATCAACAGTAGATGAGCTTCATGTAGAGCTATCGGTTTGTTCCTCATTCGTCCACCCATGTTTCACTTCCATTTCCAGGGCTTGAGTTTCAAATTCAATGTTCTCTTGATCTTTTAGAAGGCATTCCACTGTAGTTTTATTTTCTTGAAAACAATGTACAGAAAATCCGTGATGAGATGCATGAAAAAGAAAATTCGTTGGAAAAGCTTCAAGTTAGGTTGAAAGAAGCAGAAAACAAAGCTAATGATGTCAAAATATCCTTTGAAAATTTGTGTGGTATGCATATTTTGCTTCTTTGTTAGGTTCAAAATCCTCCAAGTATATTTCCTGCTATACATGCCCTTTTCATAAATTCCTTTCCATTCTGAAAATGTAGAATCAGCAAAAGTGGAAATTGGTGCATTGGAGGAAGCAGAACGTGAGCTAATGATGATTGATAAAGATCTAAAATATGCAGAATTGGTTCAGTCCTACTTTTAATTGACACTTCATAATTTTTTTTAACCTGTTGTGAGTTTATTGAAATTTATGGTATTGTTGCAATTTTAACTCTTATTTCAGAAGAAGAATCACTATGAAGAGGTAATGAGTACGAAAGTTCTTTCCCAACTCAAGGGAGCAGAAGAAGAGTATCAGGACCTTGAGCACAACCGTAGGGTATGAATAATTACTTATATTCATATATTTTGTGAGCGCTAACTGGGATTGATTAGGATATTTATTGTACTACTTACCCGAACAAAAATTATTTATGATAATGCATTATCTGCTTAGCTGGTGAAGTTCAACTAGAAAAATATTAGCCAGAAAAGCTTGATAAAGTTCTTAAACTCAAATGATCTTAATTAAATAGAATATTTTGTTGTATACTGATTGAGACCTTGGGCTTTCCTAGTCCGTTTCCTATTGTAAATGCATTTTCATTTGTGAGTTTGTGATGATTTCAACGTTCTATCACTCTTTTGTTGTTGGGCCTATACTTTTGATTTTTTCTACTGAAATAAAATCTAGTTACTATTAGGAAAAGCATTTATTGGTTTCCAGCAAATTATACTCTTCAGTAAAAGTCAGTGGAAGTATTCATGCAATTGAAAGAAACATCATCTTTAGTTTCTCCTATTATTTTTAAGACCTTTTTTGAGAGTACAATTGTATTGCACATAGACCTACAAGCACTTGGTATTTCTTTCCAGAAATCATTCATCTTATATTGTGAGTTTCATGAAATGTTTTAAATTGGAAACGTTCCAATTAAGATAGCTGTGCAATTAACGAGAAGTATACTTTTGGCAAGCTACTGTATTTAGAGAGCGATTTTTGGAGATGTAATTCAGTTACTGATCAACCTATATGCTAAACTGTGACAACAAATGTTATTGGCTCTTACATTAGTAGTATGATTAACTGCTCACTGCCTTGTTCCCCTTCTCCGAGGTCTACCTTATTGGTGGATATATGCTTCTCTCTCTCTACTTTATTTCTCTTTTCATGTCAGAGATAGCATCTCACGTTACCTTGCTTTAACTGTACCCCTGGCTGCAGGAGAGCTACAAAAAAGCTTCAATCATCTGTCGTGAAAGTGAAATTGAGACTGTAGGAGGCTGTGATGGAAGCACTCCTGAGCTATTAAGTGCCCATTTAACTAGGCTAAGTCAAAGACTTCAGCAAGAGAGTCGGAGGTAAGGATTTGATAATGGTTGATCCTTGACCTATTCAAACTCATTTTGAAACTTCCATGCAGACATCCAGAGTCCATTGAGGATCTTCGCTTGTTGTACAACAAAAAAGAACGCAAAATTTTAAGAAAGCAGCAAACCTACAAAGCATTTCGTGAGAAATTAAGTGTAAGTTGTCTCCTTTATGGTTAATTGTCCACTCTCCTCCATCTGGAAAATGTAAAAGTTGTTTTTTCCCGATTCATAGAAAATGGTAATGAAGGAGTTCTTGTGGATACAGGGGATCAGCAAGTCCTCTCTAGGTCCTTTTATGTGAAAACTGATCTATTTTTGCTTTGTCATCATCCTAGAGTGCCTAGATGTTAAATTTTGTTTTGTGAATAAAAATATATTCTTCTTATTGGTATAAATGACTTGTTCCTCACAGTTACTTGGTGCTTTATCCAGTAAGGAAAGCTTTCTTGAAAGCTGCTTCACATTTTTTGGTATAGGTTTTGCATTATTGGTACCACATATCTCTGCCTGAAGAAGGTACAGATAGATGTTAGGGGGCAATATATCTTACCATAGTTGTGTGATCTTCCTCAGAAGAAGCCAATTTGCTTAAAATCTCCAGTACTTCCTATTAAAATCATATATTATACAAGGAGGAACTTCTTATGGATCTGGATAGTGTTAAGAGTTTTCTGCATTGGTTTAAGGAATATGATGTTGTCTCCTTATATGGTCCTTGTCAATCCTCACTCGAGCTGTAGCATGGAGTTTAGTCATACACAAGGTTCATTATCTTACCATAGCGACAGTGCTAGACTTATACATATTCTTGGTTTGTCAAATGTAGGGCCAATATTGTTGTCCATGCTGCAGACATCTGAGCATAGAGGGGTGTTAAAATTTTCCACATTATTTGGGGGAATGGATGGTTGTCATGTTATATGGTCTTGGACAATCCTCAAAGCAATAGCTAGCTTTGAATTGAGTTTGTCCAAAGTCTTTTTTGTTTTTAATCATGTCAAAGTTGGAGAAACTTCTCATTGATTTGATTAATAAGAATGTACTAGAGATGCTATTATTGCAGGAGCCTAGTCTACCAATAATATGGTAGATAATCAATCTCTATGATAACAAGGTAGTTTATGTATAATTAAATACACAATATTACAAAGTATCCTAGAGTTTTCTATAGGATTTCCTTATTCAAGTACAATGAATTTAGACTTGTATTCTCTTGATTTTCTAAGAGGGTTCCTCAAATTCAAAGTGGGAAACCAACGTGAGGTGTGTTTTTTTTTTTGAAACATTGATGCCAAAATCTCGCTTAATAGTGCACAATTACCAAAAAAAGGCAATGTTTGAACTCTTCCCAGTGGGAATCATTGGTAACTGCTCAATGGAAGAAACTGATTCTAGTACTGCACATGAAAATAATCTATTTTTGAGCACCGGAAAAAAATAAGAGTGTAGCAAGTTTGATGAACAATGTTGGTGTAACTTGAATTGATGACAAATGATCAAGGTTTAGATGAGGGTGCCGGGTCTCTTAAAAAACAGCATTTTTGGCTGTCGAAGAGATAGTGGTACTGGAATGGTTGCCAGACAGATGAGCAGTGATTAGATAATCCTTGAAAGAGCGACGCCTGAAGGTTGTTATACAAGCCATGCATGAATAGTTTCCAAAGTGGAGCTGCGCTCGTATGATCGTCCTGAGAGTAGCAGCATCAGTTGTCGGAGAGAGAGTGGTGCCGTACACCATAAGGAAGAACAAAAGAAGAAAACTTTGGCCGGACTGGAATTGCATGCAAGTGCAGAAGCTACTTGAGTATCACCAAGATCATAGAGGCTCTTATCCATATCAAATTAGAAGAAATTTCTCATTGATTTGATTAAATAAAATGTATAAGAGGTATGCCTTATATAATAGTCTTAGACTATGTACAATTTGATAGGTAATTAATTTCTGTGCTAATAAAGAATATATTATACTTAAATGAAATATCTTAAAGATTCTATAGAGGATTCTACATCCAAGGTAGGTGTACGGTTTGTTATACTCTACCTTCCCCTGACCATACTTTGTGGGATTACACTAGGTGTTATGTTGTATTCTATAGAGTATTTTACCATAGCACCATTAGAAAATTTTGGACGATGATACCTCCTGCTACTTTTTGGAGTATTTAGAATTAAGGGAACAAAAGATGTTTTGTTGGAGTATCTCTTTACTTGCAAATCCCTCAAAGCTACATGTCTTGTGTATCTATTTAGCTGTGCTTCTTTATCTCCTAGACTCCCTGGATGGCTTTTTACAAATTTTGTTTGCTCCCTAGTTCTAATAGGAACATTGTATTGAAGCTAGCAGTCATCCTTTTTTAGCTATACCCCTTGTGTAACTATTTTGCATTTTCTTGATTCCTACAATCAAAATAATTACTCGCTCAATTTAAAAAAGAATGACTTACTTTCTATTTTAGTCTGTTTAAAACATAATGATCTTTTTCATTTTTGACAATATTTTAGTTTCAACTTTCCACATAGCATGTTTGAGGCCACAAGATTACATTTGACATAACTTTAATTAACAACCACAAAATAAAAAAATTCTCTTTATTTTCTTAAACTTCGTGCCAAGTCAAAATAGGTCATTTTTTTTGAAATGGGGGGAGTACTTAATATAAAAAAAGATAATTTCCCTTTGTCAAACACAATGATCTAGACCTATATTCATACATATTCTATTGGCATTCTAACAAATAGTCAAGGAAAAAGGAAGAATTCTGCACCTAATAAGATGGAAAAGGTGATAAAGTTGATACAAAATATTGGTTTGTGTGTAAATTAGCTTAAAATCATAGAACAAAGCCACCTTGAGAAGTAGGTGTAGAGATTTTGCAATGAAAGACAAAGGGTGTGGAGAAGTCTGACAGTGGGCAAGTATGGACAAAAATGAATTAAAGCTGTAAGCTAATCCCTACTTCCTACTAGGTATGTGTGGGAGCAGATAAATAGATATTGGTACAATTCCTCTGAAATACTTAGCTTTAAAGCGAGATATGCGAGAAAAATATGATTCTGGTCTGATACTTGGATCATGCGCCACTTAAGAAAGTGTTCACAGTTTTACACAAATATGTGATAATTATGAGGGTATAAAAGCCTCATACGAAATTGTCAATCTTATTGCTGAACATCAAGTGCAGAAGGCAATGCAATGATTTGGTGATGGGCCATAAGCACCTTACCATGTTTCAAAAGCATTCGCTATGCTGACAAGATGAAATGTTATGAAATTGCTGGAGAAATGGTAGTTAAGCTAGGTCCTTATATTATATGAAGTACCTTTTCCATGGATTTGGCAGACAAAAGTCCCTCCTATAAGTTGCCTTTTCTTTTTGGTGGAATGAAATAACTTGAGCTGCAAATAACTTGAGCTATTGATGACCTGAAGATAAGGGCAGCAAATAAAGCCAAAAGTTCATTGACTAGATTGTCCTAGACTGATAATATATTGACTATCTATTTAGGCTGCTGTCAGTTCTCTATTATCAGAATGTTTTTAAAACATAAACGGAAAGGAAGCATGTTGGTTTTTTCTTTGTGAGGAAAAGGAAGAATATTGTTGCTGGGGCCCATAATGTATTAATAACGTAAGAAGACATTATGGAATCATTTGGTCATATGCTGATTATAGAGGAATTCTATAATACAGGGATTACTTTATGTAGAAAAATAATATCCATATACCCGAGTACTTATATTTGCTATGTGCTCTTGTATCAAGTATCAGATGATGTCTAAAATATTGGAGTGAAGTTAGTCGAGGTATCTGCAAGCTGATCCGGACACCAAGGTCATAAAAAAAAAGATACATAAATTGATCTACCTGAATTTATACCGGAAAGAAAGACAAACAATACCAAATTTGTACTGAGACTATTTTCCCTGATCCCTCCATCCAAAGAACCCTACAGGTCGTTTTGATTTTCATACAGTTGAGTGTTATCGTATAGGTCAACATTCAATACTTTCTGAATTTTGGCCGGTACTCATCTTTGTTTAATTTTTTCCCGTTAATGCTAGAGTTATCTGTAAACAGTAAGACTGACAACTTTTGGTGTTATACATGGATTATGAGCTGTTATCTCCAACTACCTAGTATTTGATTACCTTCTAAGTGATTGTACAAGATTAACTAGTGAAAATTGTACATCTGATTTCTCAGATCTGTACCCGTTTTGAGTTGATTGGAATGACTTGAAAAGTTAGTTATCTTAAAATCATGAATCTGCGCCTCCAGCTTTACTCAAGTTTGGTTCACAGCAGAGTTAGTGAGACAATGCCTCCTTAAGCTATGCATTTTAATTGTTAGTTTAATTGTTGCGATTCAGCCACTATTTATGACATGTGGGAAATTGTGCTATATCAAGTCGGTCTTTTGTTCCTATGCTTTTTTGGATTTCTTGTTGTGTTTCCTCACTTTAATTTTGATTCTTTCCCCTATTCTCTTAGTGCTAATGTATCCATCTTGTTTATTGCCCTTTTGTTTTTTTAACATTAGCTAATATAAATCTTCTTAAACATATTTTCAGGCATGTCATAAAGCCCTTGAGCTACGGTGGAGCAAATTCCAGAGAAATGCTACTCTTTTGAAGCGCCAGTTAACATGGCAGTAGGATCTCTATCATTTACATATCCATATTACGTGGGTTCCTTACTTGGTAGTTCCTTCATATCTCAATTTTCTTGATTGCCAATTTTGCATTAGATTTAATGGCCATTTGGGTAAGAAAGGAATCAGTGGGCACATCAAAGTTAGTTATGAAGACAAGACACTTTCAATAGAGGTGATTTGATTAGCTTGATGTGTTTCTGTTTCTCTAAGCTAGTAGTCCATTATTAGTTATGTGGGCTGGTTCTTTAAATTTTGTTTCCCTCATCTCTTTATTTGTTTCTCTGAAATATTCCTCAGGTAAAAATGCCCCAAGATGCATCAAGCAGCAGTGTCCGTGACACACGAGGACTTTCAGGTTTTTCCTCATTCTTTATAAATACTTGGAAAGTGAATGCGAGAACCAATGGATGATGCCGTAGCATGGAAAATTTGGATGTAAAATCCCTTTTTTTTTTGGTCAAATTTATGTAGATACTCACACCATAATCGATCAACTAAGCCGTAATCCATAAATAGTTGGGTCAGCACTGTGATCACATGTGGTAATGGTGTGGGGCGAAAAGTCTTTTAGATTATTTAAATTGGGAAGTGTGACAAGTTTATTGCTGCAATTACCAGATGGGCAAAAATCTTTTTCTGTCTAGTAAGCGTTACGGATACTATATGAATAAATGTGCACACATGAAGAATATAATGAGTGGTTGCAATTGATTCTTTGGTCATGACTCATCTTACGTAAGCCTGATAAATGATATGTCCTAATTCTCAACCTAAACTTAACTTTTGGCTGAGGGTTCAGTCACTTTCTGATGGGGACAGTTCCCCATATGTTAAAATCCTTATGGGGAGGGGCCTGGCCAATCTCCTGACCCCTAATCCCTACATCCGTTGGTTAGGGGGCAGTCCAGTCATGTTTTTAACTTTTTTCCCTACAGAAAGTAGGTTATCTTGCAAATTGTCTTCCTTGTTACTCAACTACTACAGCATACCCAGTGAAATCCCACAAATTGGGGTTTGGGGAGGTTAGCATTTGTTTATTTTATTACTCTGTAACATTATATGTTTAAAATTGAAAAATATAAATGTAATAGGTGCAAAATTGAATAAATTCCATAAGATAGTATGTTCTAGGAGGAGAACCAATTTCGGCCCTTCTAGGAGGTGTGCCTGCTCAGAGTCCTCAAGCATGGGCTGTGGCTGGTTCCAGCCTCCTTTAGCGCGAGGGGTTGGGCTGTGCTGATTCAGAGAAAATTTGAATAAGTTGACTTGTATGAAGCTATGTGCTAATAACAATGTAAAGATAAATACACCCTTTGTTTCAATTTGTTGTTCTGATTTTGATTTTGCTTGGAGTTTAAGAAAGAAAGGCTTTTAAATCATGTGGTCTTAAATATAAGATATGTAGAATGTTCCACAATGTCCTTTGATCTTGCAATCTTAATCATGTCATGTGGAAAGTTGAAATTCAAGAGTTGCCAAAAAAGAAAGAAACATTCTTTTTGCAACAGACTAAAAAGGCAGGGCTCTTAATAAGTTATTAGTTAAACTAGTGAGGAGTATGAACTGCGCTGCTTGCATTTATCATATGAGTTTGAGTCTCAGATTGTTCTGCAGGACTCAAATTTTCAAATTCTCTCTCCTTTCCCCCTTTCTTTCCACCTGAAGGACGGAGGGGATGTGTTTTTCCAATTCTCATATCCCTAGGCTTATATATGTATTATGATGTTTGCATTTTTGGGGGCCATGACCAGTTGTATCTAATTTGCTTGTTAATTGCATGCTTTATTTGTAACCTCTTCAGTGGTTATCTTCGACCATGAATTCTTTCTCCCGGGAATATGTATAGATCCTTCTTTGAGCATCCTGGTTTCTTTAATCTGATGTGAAACTATATTGGTTTTGTTCTCTTGTAAAATCAGGGGGAGAACGCTCTTTTTCAACTTTGTGCTTTGCACTTGCTCTTCATGAGATGACTGAAGCTCCATTTAGAGCAATGGATGAATTTGATGTATTTATGGTGAGTTTTACAACTTGGCTTTGTTTTTTGACTTTCTTAAAAAATGCTTTTGCTACTATTGAGATATAACAGAGGGATGTTAGATAAATGAAGTAATAAGAAGTCTCCTCTGTTAGATCAATGAATGAAACCACCTAGCTGTAGGCTTTGCTTTTCACAGTTTGTCCACCATAACTGCCATCACCAGGTATCGGATTTCTGGATGAGATTATTATTTACGTTATTCTGATAATTTAATGTAGCTCAAGTGGAGTAATGCAGATGCTGCAAAGAATTGTGACACTTGAGGTGTTGTCTTTTAGATCATATCCTCATAGATTAGCGCCACCCCCATTATCTGGATGGATGGATCTTTTGATGCAAGCATGGTGTGGTGAACTGTCGCTATAGGAGATTGGTTTAGTCATCTGGTCCTAGTCATGAATAAGAATTGAAATTTACTAATCCGTCATTCATCTATACATCCTTATTCTGTGGATTGCACAGGAACAAGTTTAGTTGCACTAACATCATAGAGAAACAGTCGATTGGTTGCAATCTGAACTTTCTGTTAATGTCCAGGATGCAGTTAGCAGAAAAATCAGCTTAGACGCTGTTGTAGATTTTGCATTGGCCCAAGGATCACAGTGGATATTTATTACCCCTCATGACATCAGGTAATCTGAAAACACGGATCATAAGTTATCTGTCAATCTGAATGCCTTCATATGTTATTGATACTTGAATTGATAGATGGATGGATCATGCACTTACTAAACATACTGAGTATGCGTCTCTTCAATTTTTGCATTCTATCTTTTAAGTCTGCTAAGTCAGTTTCTACAGCGCTGACAAATCGGCACCCAACAAATTAAAATGCTTATTTTTCCATAGGCTCATCTGCCTCCCCTTTAAAAGTCCTTTTTTGGTGTTAGCCAAAAGAAAAGCTTTAATCTGGACTAGTTGCTTCCTTTAACAAAGGGAAAGGAAAAAAAGAGTTGGGTAATGGCTGCTTTCATATACAAAGTTGGGTTGAATTTATCAATCACTGTATATGGCAAGCATACACATTGGCCGCTCAGCCAAAAACTATTTGCATCTGCCTGCTATTTTTTCGATGGCCTACTATTTATGTCAATTTCTTCATTCTCTATCTATGCTTCGAATTGGTTGCAACATTGATCCATTAAACATTCTTTTGTATTCAGTATGGTGAAGCAGGATGAAAGAGTAAAGAAGCAGCAAATGGCGGCTCCTCGTTCCTGATTGCTTGTGTGTTTTCTTTTCGTGAGATGTGATTATTTTGGGGGGGTTTCAGGTGGGGCATGATTATAAAAGAGGTCTTTTGGCTTACATGTCCCAAATAATTTCAGAATTAACTTAAAGTCCTTTTTGGGTAGGTAAACTACTGCCATTGGAAATTCTTGTGAAATGTCAATTAGAAGGTGAATTACTTTATAATTTTAATGTGTTCTTTGTCTAAGTCTTGTTTAATGTTCTTGTTGGTGTACCACTATTTTTTTTTAATTAATTGAACAGCACACAAGCTTATATCTTTACATTGTTACTATGCACTTTTTTTTTTGGTTATTCACTTGTGATATGGCCTGGTCTACTAATCCATGCTTGATGTACCAAAATCATGTGTAAACCATGCTTCAACATCTCAATAATGTCATGTCATTGTCTTAAAGTGTGTATAGCATAGCTTTATTAAAGAAAGCCATCTCAAATAGCGTTATCTCAAGATCAGGATACAAGTAGATTGGGCTCATTGCGCAATATACTACTACCTCTATCTCAAATTATATCGTGTTTTTCTTTTTTTATACATTTCTTAAAAAATATTAGGTAAAAAGATTTTAATTGTTTTATCCTCATTTATGTCTTGAAATATAGTTTATTAAATATTTTACTCTATTAAGTTGTTTGTAGAACAATTCCTACTCAAGTAAGATGGAAAAGAAAATTAATTTTGTTTTGAATTTTGACAAATAATTCAAGATAATTATTTCTATTTTTATCTTTTTGTAGAAAATCACTTTTAAGTATTTGTTGGATACCTGTCATGTTATCAAAGTTATCTCAGTATACAACTCAGTCATGAGATTTGCTTGATTGGGTTAATAGTACTTAATGACACCCTTGAGGGATATATAATGATTCATTTTTTGTGTGATGGTAGATGGATTTAAAGGTGTCTTTGAACTTGTTAGCATGCTTGGGTTTGTACAAGGGACTAAAAGGTGATTCAACATCATTGAAACTCATTATGACATTGTAAATTGAGCCTCCTTCATAATCGTAATTATGAGATGCACGTAGGTTGGTCAATACAACGCGATATTTTAATCTACTAATACTGACCGGAGTTTCTATAACAACTAGAGAGGCGGGTTTTTGGGAACTCTTATCTCAAAACTCACAAGTAGAAAGAACTAGATATGACAAAAAGGAAACGGAAGGAAACAAAAAGGGCGACTAATAATGAATAACATATGTCAATATATAAATATGATAAAAAATAATACGACAAATAGAGATAATGCATGAAACATGTCCTCCACCTAACCCTACTATAGCCCAAGGCCAAGCATCCACCTAACCCTACCAATTAGCCTGCTACTCTAATTCGCGACCTTTTAGATCTAGTTTCGCCATATCATGTCTAATCACCTCCCTCCAGTACTTCTTCGGTCTATCTCTACCTCTCCGTGTAGCTCCCAAAACCAATCTCTCGCACCTTCTAATAGGAGCATTGGTACTCCTTCTCTGCACATGTCCAAACATCGCAGTCTGGCTTCCCTCATCTTTTCGGCTACCGGGGCCACCTCTCGCTTCTCTCGAATGGTCTCATTTCTAACCTTATCACTCCTGGTGTGGCCACACATCCACTTCAGCATCCTCATCTACTGACCAGAGTTTTTATATCATCTAACTTTTTTTAAAAATGGATAAAGAGGCATTTGTGAGATATTTTATCATGTTACTATAAGATTTATTGCTTTAATTTTGTGAGAGATATTTTATTTGCATATTACACATTTATTCATCCCAAATATCATCATCTTTTTTATTTTTTGTAATTGTTCTCTCCATAGTTGACATAGATAACAATTATAGTATCTACATGATTGCCAACAAAATTTACTATCCGAGTTCCAAGTTAATATAGTGTGGAGTCCGGAGGAAAAATGTAGGACACTTATTTTCCCATATAACCAACGCAGACAAGTCGTTGTCCTTGCAGCGACTTGATATCAATTTATGTTTGGATAAACTTACTTGGTAGTACTCAAATACTTTTCAGCTTAACGTCAAATTATAAAAGTGAAATATATTTGGATTGTTTTTGTATTAGTAAATGGATAGTTTTTCTAATATTGGCAAAATTAGAAGTAAACCCCCTAATTTTATATTAATTTTTTTTTTAAAAAAAAAAAAAGCTTATTTCTTGCCGTTACAAACTATTAGAAACTATCGTAGCAAGTAAAAGTCGTCTCTACCTTTGTTGTCGCCTTTTAGGAAGTAAGAAAAACAAATGGAAATGAAAGAAGTATTAAAACATAAATTTCTGAACAAAAAAAAAATGGATGGGTAAAATTCGCAACTCGAAATCATAAAATTCAAATTTTGAATCCGCTCCTCATCTGCAGTCCCAAGACATTTTTCTGTATAACGTAGCTCCAACAGGTGACTCTGCCAGCAGAAAATACCGACACACACGAAAACTCTTTGAACGGTAATGTGATATATATACTACCTGATATGCTAAATCGAATATGTTGTAGAATAGAGGAGTTATCATAGAGCTTGTATCTCGAGGTTGGTTTGTTCGGAGTTATTTGCTGAGGAAGGTACAGATTCACGGCTGTCGCTTGCAGCAGCATTCATCTCCTGGATAGGGGGAGGATTGACGACTGTCATCGGCATGGCAGAATTATCTGACAGACGATTCTTCATCTCTCTATGCTCCTGGCACAAGGCACACCAGTGCAAGCAGCAATGTGCTAGGCAAGGGTCACAGGGGGAATTCTGCATCATTTCGGAAAGTGTTTATACAACCTTAAAGGTGAAATCTGGCAAAGAATCATGCAATATTAACTGTAAACGTGAAGTCTCACCCTCTTAAGTCTCTTTTTGAACGTCTCGACTAGTTTATGTGCACCTTAACTAATCAAAACTGGGTACGTGTAACCTTCACCAGCATTGATACCAAGTAACTCTTTCTGACAAGACTCGAGACATCTAGGATAAAAGTACCGAGTATGTCTTTGTGTCTACTAGGATTTGAATACACTGGTCTCCGATGGTTCATTCAAGTTTCTTTCACTGCTACATCACACTACGTAGCTAAGGTCCTGCTCTCAACTCCCAACAGTTAACTTTAAGGCAACCAAATAGACGACAGGCAAAATTGCATTGTACGACAAAAGAACACGAACTTTCTTTATTGAAAAAATAATTAAAAAAGGGCAAAGTATTCCGCATTCATGCAGGGGGAGGACCACACCCCTACGTCACACCCAGAAGCAACCATTAGGTTGATTCCAAGAACTAGTGACCTATAGATCACATCGAGATAACTTAATAAATGTTTGCAATGATCTCCTTCCGCTAGATAATGGGAGCCTAAACCGTTAAGATTTGCCATGCTTCCAAGAAGACAGTAAGTAAAATTGATCAAGGACAAAGGATTTGATCTTAGTTATGCATAAACAAAACATAACACAAAAAGTTGACGTTACCTTGAGATGATACTTTTTCTGCAGCGACTGCCGGAAAAGGCCAGTATATATTCCACACATCCACCAACCAAATAGTAAGCCTTCACCAATGAGGAAGGATGTACCTGGATCAATACCATGACATACTGCTGTTGCAACTGCAAGAGCAATGCCACCCTCAACAAAAATAGCATGACAAACACAAGGGGTAGTCCAAGGAGTATCATCTCTCAGGCTCTCGACATTACGCCCAAACAAAACACATGGGCAGAAAAGTCCTGTCCAACCTATAGAGGTAAGATATAAAAACCAGGTTAAAAGAAGCAGCAACAGCGGCACACAGACCACATTCTAGAATATGATAAGGAGGTTCTTTACTGAGATGGAAGGATCCCAGAAGCCGAACCAGAGTAATAACAACCTAACATAGTGATACGTGTCTGGTTTTTACAAATTGAATAAGGACCGACTATTTGTTGATTATCAATATACTTGATGTAAAGAGAGCTTATTCGTCCATCTCCTACATTTTAGGATAGATCTAAATATTCTCTTCTGCCGGATACGAAACCGCAACCAAAGACTAATCTATGTTCCCTCATTAAGTGTCAGAATAATGAGATGCCGGTTACACAGTTTTTTTATCACCTCCCATTGGTTTCGGCAGAAAATAGTTACTTGACCAACCTGTAAGGACCAAATCTTTTCACTTGGTTAGTCTGAAGATCAAAGAGGTCTATATGGTAACACAGAGACTAAAGGTTTCACTTTCTATGTTAAAGCTACAATACACTATTCTCATAGTTCAAGTGCTTTGTGCCAAAACAGGATAAGGGTAATCGAAAATGATAATCAGCAGTGTCAAATTTGTAATTTTAGACAAGCGGACCTCAGTCCATTTTACATAATGTATAAAATGATTACTTAGTTAGCTTAACCTGACAAATCTAAGTCGTTCCAAAATAATAGTGGCGTGAGCTTCTTTCACTAAAAAAAGGTGAAAGAGAAAAATGAAACGCTTTTGTTAAATTCTTGGAGTGCTGTCTTCCAAACACACTGGTAGCATATGGATAAACACAAGGATCAAACCAAAGTGGAGCAAGGAAAAACTTGGAGACTAGATGCTCATAAATAAGAATATCGTCTGCTATGAGGAACATACGCAAAATGATTACAAGCATTATGCAAATAATGTAAAAAAGAACACTTACAACTATCTTTGTCCTCTGCACATCCAAAAATCCCACTTGTCCAAGGCTCATCTGCAGGAGGCTCAAAACTTTCAGGTAAAACTTGTCCACATTCGTTGCACTTGTGAACGACTAGCTGCTCAATTAGACATGAAATTTGTGATAGAACAAAAAGGTAGAGAACAACCAAACCTAGTACAAAAGTAAAACCAACCAAGAACATACTAATATCTGATAGATATAATGGAATCAAAGTAGTATCCTTTTCGGCAATTTCAATAATTAAGTCAGCTAAACGTTACACCATGTAATGAGTGACAAATAAAAGTTCTATAGGGAAATACTTGTTGCATTCTTCAAGAACCTCATTCAGTCAAACATGTAACTGCTTCCAGTACACTCTTTGTAGAGTAGTTGCCGTCAGTCTGCAGTGATACATTTCAAAACAAGCCCTTGATTATATGTTTTTTATGAAAATATTTATTCAGTATTTTAACCTTTTTTCGGAGGATAGTAGTTAGTGTGCAGTGATGCATGTAGAAAGAAGACATGACTATATGTTTGTGATTCAACAATGAATCTAGTGCGCTACATACTATCTTTGATAATCTTCAATTTATTTTGTAGCATCAAATCCAAGATGGGGACGACATTCAACCTAGATGATGACAGACTAGCTTTCCCCGGGTTCAGCTATTGTTTTTGCCTGCGTCTTCAGTAAAGCCAGTGAAGATTTAAACAGGATTCTGCTCAATCTTCCTAGGTCCTCTTATGCTCGGCCTCAATTTCCTATAAGTATAGACCTTATAAAATTTGACAGATATTCCCTAGCCGGCCTATCCATCTTATGGAAGCCCATATAGACTAGTAACATGAGTCAAACTATACTATCCTGCCCAAACACACTCAAGTTTGGAGTTCAGAGTCTTGATGGTCTCTAGTCACCTAGAGGATCTAATTAATATACCTATTAGGAAATGTACAAAGTTTTTGTCTAGCAAGAAATCAATAAGCAAATATCCGCACACCCGTGCAAGTATCACGTACTTCATCCTGATCTAGTGTTTCGCCTCTGCTCAGATTTGAATCAAAGACCTCATAATTCTCAATGAAATTCAATGCATTTCATTGATCCATATGAACTAGTATTTATCTAATGGGATCCCTGAAAAAATAAATTACTCTTCATTCTACTTGTCGCTATTCCAAAAATAGATTCACTTTTAACAAAAGGACAAATATTTTTCCATGCTTTATCACTAGCGTTAATTACTTATTCTCCAAATTATTTTTCAAAACCCAATACTAAATATTATTAATAGGGGTAATGTAGTAAAATAGACATGTTAATCATTGTTTTCTTAACGCATGTACCAAGTCCAAATGTGACAAATAAAAATGAACGCGGGAAGTAATACCTTAAAACCCCCTAAAGAATTCAAGTTTTATTAGTTTACTACTTAAATTATGGGGTATTGTTGTTAACCCCCTGAAGTATAACATTTTCCATCTAAAACGTCCTACAATGCCAAGTGGCATGGAGAGTGGTCTCAACGTCTTTGTAGCGTGTGGAAGCTAGACAATAGGCCAAAAAGAATCTCTGTGGCATTTTCATTTTTAAAAAAAAAAATCTTTCTTCTTTTTTTATTCATATTTTCTTTTTAAAATCTCTAATAACAGTTGATGAATTGAAACCCGTAACCTTAAAATAGTGTAGTAGAAGAAATATCTAGTTAAAAATCATGGCTGAACTTTATCATAACATTAAACTCAATTAAAAAAGAAAAAGATAACTCTATAATTACAATAATACCAAAAAATTAACAAAAAAATCAACATTGTACCATTAAAGTGTAAAACAATATTTTCCCTATTTGTTATTTCTTCTTGACTTACATTACAAAAATCATTGAATCTAGTTTATTGACTTATCTAAATTGAAGGATTTCTTTTTCTTCTTCAAAATCTAATATATTTTTTTTGCTAATAGTAAATTCCCTTTTAAGTATTACCCTGACAAAATGTGAATCGTTGAGGGGAACTTTGAGGTATTAACTCTAAGAAAGAAACATTAGAATGTAATAGTTGGAATTTACGCAAGTTTAGAAACTCCTTTTCCACTAAATTAGAATTTTCACTCACATTAACGGGATTCGACAGCTCACATAACGAACAAATTTTATATTTATGCTCCTTTTTAAATAGTATAATTTTTTGACCAAGAGAATTCAGTTAAATCCCCTTCCCTCTTACTTACCCTGCCCCAGTCTACTACTCTCACCAGCACATGTAACGCGCAAAATTACAAAAAAAATAACATATGTAATGTAGTCCCACAAGTGAGGTCTGAAGAGGATAGGATATACCAAACTTTACACCTTCCTTTGTAAGGTAAGGAGTTTGTTTCCAATAGAAGCCACGTAATTTATCCAATGAACTAGAACATACTTATTTACCACATCTCCAAGAAATCCCTAAAGTTGAACGAACTTGACCGGCTCCTTTGGGCTGTAGAGTTTCCACGAACGGCAAACTCATAGCCATTAGTGGAAATTCTATAGCCCTAAACTAGCCATTAGTGGAAACTCCATAGCCCTAAACTAAAGGAGCAGGTCATCTTATAGTCCAAGTTTATCACTCGACTCTAAACCAAATTAAAAAACACTCGACTATAAGATGACAAGTTGTCATTGACCACCCTTCACTCCGGAAGGGTAGATTCCACACCGACAAGACCTCCAATGCCAGAATCCGCTCATTTCTCTCAAAAGAAATGTATCCAGTACAGAAGGTATTGGGTGAAATTACCTGATCTTACAGTCACATCTATTAAGGAAATGTACAGAGTTTCTGTCTAGCACACAATCAAGAAGCTAATATCCCTACAGTTTTTTCACACGGAGAAATCCAAAAGATCCAATTTTTATGATTCATACACAATTAATCAAGAAGATAAATTGATCCCCCCCCCCCCAAAAAAAAAAAAAACTCATCCCACACCCATCTTCAATCATTGGCAGATCTAGTAAAACACATTAAGCAAATGCAACCCCACAACCCCACTACAAAAAATTTCAAATCTTGGATTCGCATCTACGAAAGCAAATCAAAAACAGATCAAATCCTGAATTCGCCTCTACGAAACCAAAAAAAAAAATGATCGTATAAGTAAAGCAAATGCAACCCCACAACCAAAAAAGTTCAAATCTTTGACTTCATTCACCTGAGGGACATGAATGGGCTGATTGAGCTCTCCAGGTTTAATGTCTTCTTCAAGAGGTGATTGATCTTTTGTTAATTTTACATACTTTGACTGAGCTCCTCCCTCTGCCATTTCAATCTGCTTATAAACAATCAACCAACAAAACAAAATTATTACCCAAAACATTAACAGAATTAAAGTCAACTGAAATTCGTTTGGAAAATTTGAGGATTCTTCATCGTACCTCGTTGTAATCGATGGAAAAGTTAGAACTCAAATGTAGTAACTGCAAAATAGGAGTATTTGTTTATTACAACGCGGAAATAGTAGATTTGCCTCCGAGAATTGAGGGCTTTTGTTTCGTTAAGTATCAATTAGTCTTTCGGTTTCGTATTATTTCATTTTTTTGTAATATTTTTTAATTTAATATATTATTTAAAAAAAAGTATAATTTTTAAAATATATGATCTAAAATTATTTTAAAATATTTATGCAGTTGAGAATTATTTCATTAACGATAAAAGGAGAATTTTAAAGTTAAATTATTTTTAATTAAAGTAAGATCACATTCTTTAGAACGGATAAAAAAAAGTGATACATAAAATAAAATAAAGAGTAATAATTTTCATTTGGTGCTCAGAATAAATTATGTGATTAACATTGAGTATTATGTTGTTGATCAAATATAGTATTAATACGATTTAAAATTTAATCATGAAATATTATATTTTATCTCATTTAACTTTTGAAATTATTTCATTCTATAATCTCTAAATAATTTAATTCATGTACCAAATGATCTCTTTATATTTTATGTAGTATGTAATATGTGTTATGTTCCTTTCTCTAGCCGTTAACCGTTCGTAATGAGTGCAAAGTTTTAAGCAACAATAATGCGCTTTATTCAATCTTCTATTTCATAAAATTTGAACTTGTATATTTTTCCTCGAGAATCTTATTTTTGAATCGTTGAGGTTTGAGTTCTTCTTAGAGATAAAAATAACTAAATAAATGGATAATGCCTTGATTTTATGGAGGCATGAATTCGATTAACATAAACCTAAGCTATTTGTATAAGAAAACGTACAAATTCAATCTGATATTATGATATCGGTATAGATCGAAATTCTGTTATGGTTTAATCCTGATCGGTAATAAATATCGAGATTTTGCAATATTTGATTGATTATAATTCTATATATTCCTGTTACCGGAGAATTCAATAGAGGAATGTTTCTGATAAAAATTATTTGTTCTTGCATATATCTACTATTTTTTCAAATTAATCCTGCGGATACATATAATTCAAAAGAATATGTGAGTGATTCATACACAGTATCTCTTTCCTTTATCAAGGGTTCAACCAAATGATATGTTTCCACAAATAATTAAAATTTAATTTCTTAATTTATATCTTCAATTTTTGAAAACTTATAAAGTTCTTCGGTCAAACCTCATGAAAATGATCTACAAGGTTCATAACTACTGCTCTCATGCATTATTCTTTTTGAATATATACTCTAATTGAATACCTATATAATTGTATTTCAAGTAAAATTCACTTAAACCATATAATATTATAGATTTATTTTACCCCAAGCAAGAAAACAGTAAAAGAATTTCAATTGCATAGAGCGAATTCGAAATTTAAATTTTTATAGATCATTATAATGGTCAAGTTAACATACAATAACACAACCATGTACATAAATTTAATTGATTTTTTTTTAAGAAAATACATATAGGCAAACACTATTGAATTCACATGAACCCACATGTTACATGACGGATCTCCCCCCGACGCGTAAATTGACACCACATAGATGTTTAGCCTTTTGTGCAGGAAGAATAAAATGCATTCCCAGCTACATATGTTTTAAGAATTACAGTCCTTGTGCACATTACAATCTTCATAGCAGATCTTTCATTACAGTCTATATCCAGTGGTCCAAGAAAACCACAGTTGGTGTTCTAGTATGTTAATGTTGTACCAAGTTTCTAAGAGTACATACTCTTACATCTCAGCAGTAAATGATTTACCACAACCACAAGTTTGCGTAGCGTTTGGATTTTTGAAAGAGAAGCCCCCGCCTATCAACGCATCACTGTAGTCCAGTTGCATTCCGAAGATGAAGAGAAGGCTTTTTGGATCACAAACTGCAAGAAAGAGTCGATGCAATGAAATCTTCAGATTAAACGACAATAACCAATGGAAAAGAAAACAAGACACAAGCAGTTAGCATGCATAACCTACATATATAAGAGAAGTAATACTGGTCTCTTGAGTGAAAAAGTCACACAAGTTGGCAAGGGAAACTTACTGAATCAAGGGCATTATAATTTGTCTCACAGTAAAATTCCATCTGAAAGTGAACTAAATTATCTAAATAGATGGGTATAGCTAGAGACAGCTAGCCTTTAGAAGTATACAAGAGCTAAACATAGGCAATCTTTATACCACAGTCAGCATTACGTAATCAACCAAGCAAACTTTGCACAGCACACAAATCTTGAGAACGAAGCATAGATATATCCTTGATGGGTCGTTTGGTGTGAGAAATAAAAATAAATAGTCATGGGATAAGAAAATAGTGAAGCGATAAGATTTTGATATCTTGTTTGGTTGCCAAGTTTGGGATAACTTATCCCATCATTTGTACCATAGGGATGGGATAAGTTATCCCACATACATGGCGGGATAACTTATTCCGGGATAGCTAATCCCAAGATAACTAATCCTGGGATAAGTTGTTCCCAACCAAACGATGAGAATAGAATTTCAAAGGAGATAAAAAGGGCAGCCCAATGCACTAAGCTCCTGTTACGTGCAGTGTTTGGTGAATATTTCAATGGAGATGCGAAGCGAAATTCCGTGAATTTTTTTATGGCAAAGTTAATACTTCATTTGAGTAGCGATCTTCCCTCTCTGTTTCCCCACTAGACTGTTAAAACCTGAAAACTCTTTGCACCTTCATTTATATGGAGGTCCATCAGATTTAATTGCTAATGCATCTGTCGCCTCTTTCATCTTTCAGGCCAACCAATCATTCAATCCATACTTCCTTTTACTTATCTTACTGTCTTTTCATTAAATGAACATGACCAACTTATCTCATCAACTACAGTGAAGGTTTAGTATCCATGATTAACACAAGTATGTTGTATCACCGAATTTATCTTCTTCCATGCTAAGGATCTAAGGATTTGCGAAGGACACGGATCCAATTGAAATTAACTGCAAAATTGCACGGACGTATTCATTCTCTGGCAAAAACGAACAAACAAAGATTATCATGTTAGAAGGTGAGAAACTAAATTCACGCGTACCAATAACAAATCCACTGTACTCAATGATTGAATCGTCTGGTCTAGCATTTTCTCGTTTTTCAAACTCCATCGTGTATGACATTCCCGAGCATCCCCCTTGTTTGACGCCAATTCTAAGACACAAGTCCTCATTCCGATCTTTCCTCATTTTATTCAAGTGCGTTAATGCATTGTCGGTTAAGGAAATTGCAGGTGCTACTCCTCCAGATGCAGGTGCTGCTGCATATATAAGAACCAAAGAAACTTATCAGAGCCAAGAGAGATTGCCTGTAATGATGTCAATGTCATGCCTTAACAAGTACTTCAGCCTAACTAAAGATGGCATGTTTTATTTCTTGAAAGTCGCTTTTACTATTTTTCACTCTGAAAAAAAGATAGTGATTTAGTTATTGTGGATAAACTAAGTTAGAGCTTAAAAAATCATATTAAAAGTACTATGGCCCATAACAATTTGCCTATAATTATAAAAGAGATAACACCATAAAAGAAAATTGCAATTAAAATGCATCTCCTTTGTTAAAGTAAGAGCAATTAATAATATGCTGCGAGGGTGGTGCAGTGCTTAGAAGTTGGTTAATCCAAGAGGAGTATATGGAACTTCGTCAAGGTAACATGACGATTACTTCCTTCACAAGGTCATGTATCTTATTCTAGTTTTGTTTGAGCAAATAAGATGACTTCAAAGATCAGAGCCCTTTTGAGCAAGCTTTGGTGTTGACAAAGGAGAAATTAGTAAATATGCACTAATGTGAAATGCCATCTGGCAGAAAAAAGAACAAAGCAACAAAAGAATCTTAACTTTATAGGTACTGCGCATGTAATGGGTTTTGCCTTCATGAAGTAAGATGAATAGTTTTCTCGGCAATTTGGTAGGGTATCCCAACTGAAGCCATATTTATATCACTAACGCCATCACTTATATAAACTTCGAGTTTATTTCTTCTTCAGTTTTATAATGTCGAAAACAAGTAAAAAAAGTTAATAAGTTTCATAATTGTAATCCTGGAATAACTACAAAGGTATCTCGTGTCAAAGAGGGTGCAGTATTTATTACAAGACCGTTTGACAAATCAGAATGCTCTATTCAGGCTCGACACCCAAATCCCAAAGTCTTAGATGTTATATTAGATTGTTCCTTTTTCCCTGCAGTTAAAGTTAAGTGCTCTGACAAGCACCGCATAATTTTCTTTCAATGAATGAAAGGTACAAAGCCAGTAAAGTCATCCTCGAGTTTAAGAACAGAAGAGATAATCAGACAAATACAAGTCTTGAGGCCCTTGACCTCCTTTATGATGGTTTTAGTGAGACATTCTGCTACCAGCCGTCTCTTTTTAACTTGTTCATCACTTCATACACGGATAGACCCAAAATAGACATTTCTTATTTTAGAATTGAGGTAACAGAAAAACTAGTTAAATTCAAGCAAGGTGATCAAAGCAGATCAATTTCTTCCCAATGGCACTTATATTCTTTAAAGAGCTTCTTAAATGATGGGAAGTGAAAAGAAATCATATCATCTGAATCTTCCTGATACACATTTTGAAACACTCAAAACTCTTAAGCATATTCTATGGTATTCAAAAAGTTTGGTTAATCTCCTTTATCAAAAAAAAAAAGAGAAAAAAAACCTTGGTCAATTTGGAAAGAGGTGATGGACCTTCCTCAAAGTACCTTGAACGGCTACTTTTCCAAAGAGTTCTCATCTAATGCACACATATTATTCTGACTAGACAGTTATATCAATTTTTGGTCATCTTTTCTTTTATATTCAATTTTCATCTATATACTTCTATATTTTAAATTTTAAATTTTTTATTTATCTCTAAATATTATGCAAAAATTAGTGTTCTTCACCTATAAAAATATCAAAAGCAAATCCCACATTCTAGTACCTCACTGAGAAGTTTGACCCAGACTACTCCAAAATCAAACAATCTATCCTGAATAAAACGTCCAAACACTATCAAACTTAGATACATGTTTTTCCCCATTCCGAAAGGGCAATGTTTCTGTTAGCTAGTAACCAATCAAGTGACAAAAAGTGTCATCATGTACAGTCCATCTAGGAAAATACTATCCCAAATGACCTCTGCAGCAAGAGAAAGAAAAACCAATGTTGTCCAATTTAAACTATTCCCATATATAACTGTCAGGACAAAGTATTAAACCCAAGTTTTCACACACTAACACCATTTTCAAGTCTTATTTTGGGACAGAACAGACAATTCAAGGAAGAGATGATATTCAAAATAGAAATTTAATACGTATTCGCTACTAGAAGCATATTGAAAAATTGCAACAGACTAAGCTCAGCTGCATTTCATAGCTTACAAAAATCAATCAAAAAATTACACCTTATATACTTTGTATTTATTGTAATCAACAAACAACTACTCCTTAAACCCTATATCGACTATATACAAATCTCCTACATCATTCACTATTCAGATGATTTACCATAATGTTAACTAATTCAACTCTAACCATAAATACACCACAAATCTCCTCCTTTATATTTCAAATCGACTATAAACACGTACAAATAATAAATTTAGAACTCAATAACTTAATAAAACTAGAATCCAGAACTCATAAACAGCAAATCCTAACTTCACTCCAAGTGAAGATGAAAAAAAAATACTCAAAATATCAATCATTTCCGTTATTCTTCACTACAATTCTCCTATCCACTCTTCGCCGCTACAAGGAAATAGCTAGAAACACCTCTTATCTATCACAGTGCAAAACCTACTTCTTATATAATTTTAACTACAAATCCTATTTAGATATGAATAAAATAAACCAAAAAGTATCAAATTTTGGCTTAATTGGAAAGAAATACCTATTGAGTCAAAATTCAAGTATGCAAAAGATTACCTTCAAGTGTAGCAGATCGAATAGACAATGATTTTTTGCGATTAAAATGCGAAGGCGAAGATCGAAAGGAGATTGAAGAAGGCGACTGAACCAAAACGCTTGAAATTGTTGAATTCTTCGAAGGGCAACATGGAGAAGATGAGCATCGAAGAGTTGCAGAAAACGCCATTGTTTTTGGAATAAACACCAAGCACCTGGAAATGAGAGAAATGATTTTTTTTTCCTTTTATTTTCTGTGTATGGTTTTTTCTTTTTAATTCTTTTTCATTCGGTGTAATATTCATATTAAAGTAAAAATTAAATTAATTTAAATTTTAATAGTATAGATTTCATTTTTAAAAAATGCTTCTTACAAAAGATATTTTAATAATAAAATATTAATTTAAATTAAATATCTCTAATTACAAAAATAACAAATCTCATTCACGATATCATTTGTGATTTTTTTTCCATCTTATTTGCTAGGTTTATTTATTTATTTATGGCTTATTCACACGTGGTAGTTAAATTGTGATCATTTTGTCAATTTTTATTTTTTGAGGTCCACATTGTGTGTAAGGGGAGATATTTTATGAAAAATAAGCATTTTTTATATAAAATCAAAATTGTTAAAGACAAGTCATACAAAAAATTAGGAAACTTCAATCTACTAATTATATATAAATGCAATAAGCAAGTATATTCGGGTTGATATGTTTATTTTAGTTATCTGTTTAAAAGATAGTTGTCAACTGATATACTTGCTTAAGCAGGCAGTTACAGCAGTTATAAATTTGATATGTTTGCTTAAGTTGATAGCCGCGACATATTTTTATTTTATTATTTATATTGATTATTTCTGCAGCTGTTTCAATTATGATTTTATAATATTATTTTTAATAAATTATTTTATTTTATATGTGCAGCATAAATTGAAACAAAGGTATGAATAAGTAGACACGTCTCGATCGACATGCCTGCTTTAGCCACTGCCGATTGATGTATTTATTTGTTTACAAAACATATTTTAAAAATCTATTAATATCATATAAATTGTAATTAATAAATAATATATGTTGGGCTCATATTAACACGGGTTCTCATAACTAGTGTAATTCTAAATATCAAAATAAAATAAAAAATAAGAAATAAAATAGAAAAATATTCATCTCGAAAAACTCTAAAAAAAAGATATAAGTCAAAAATAGCATAATTGCAAAACTTATATCTCCAAATGTGAGTTTCCTCATTTATTTTTTCCTAGAGTCTTCATCAAGTCTAATAGACAGGATTTATCAATAATTGATGGATATCAAAGTACTATTTTAGATAAATTCAAACAATCAAAATTATATAATAATATATTGAGGAATTTTTACATATAGTCAGTCAAAAATATTTCGATTATATTTCATAGTTATAATTTAGATAATTATATTTTGTAACTATAGTTATAGCAACATTTGTATAATTCGTGCAACATTTGTATATGTTTGCATAATTTGCTATATAATTCGCATTGCTTATATAGCGTTTGTATAATTCACTATACAATTTATGCTCAATATTTGTATAATTTATTATACGATTTGCAGTGTTTTTATATAATTTGATTCACACATAACGTTCATATAAATCGCATGAATTATACAACATTCAAACTGTAATTATAGCTAAATATTTATCGCAAGTCATAATTTTTTAAAACTATAACTAAATTAGTTAATTAACTAATATATATTTACATATTCACGTAATTTAAAATATAAACCATAATGTTAATTACTTATACTTGTCCTTTAATCTAAGAAATTTAAATTCCCAATTTGAAAGGAGACAAAGGTTCTTCAATCCCTAGCGACAAATTTTTGTGATGTTACTTTAGCATACTTGATCCACAAAATTTAATAGCAAATCTCCACAAAATCTAATTTTTGTGTGGTCATTGAAGTTCTAAAAATTACTTATTAAAATAGTTTTTATTTCCTTTATTTAGGACTATAATAAATAATGAGGCTATTGAGCAATCTAGCGATTTTCTCAATAATTTTAGTTATGCATAATTTGTTGCAACGCAACCAATCATATGTAGTCATCTCATTTGAATTTTTTTAAAATATATATATTCAATTGGTCAAATATTTTTTTAAAAAAATGATAAAAGTGACTTTTGTAATAAATATAAATAAATATAGGTAAAAATATTTTATAAGTAATATTTCACATTAGTTATGTCTTTTTGCACTCTACACACACGCATCTACACTCCAACCATATACTTCTTCCTCACACCACCTCACACATCCATGTCTCTCACCCTTCCAATTTTTTATAATATTTATCTGAATTATATATAAATATTTTTTATTTACAAAATACAAAAATAGTAATAAAAATTTATTTTTGATGAAAAATATTTTTCTTTGATACTGTGCAGAGAAGGAGTACTGATGTTCCTGTTAGGAGATGTGAGAGGTTCATTTTGGAAGTTATACGGAGAGGTAGAGGTAGACCAAAGAAATAAGATATGATATGACGGAACTTGATCTCACTGAGGACATGACCATAAATAGAAAGAAGTGAAGGTCGCAAATTAGGGTAGCAGACTAATTGGTAGGGTTAGGTGGCTAATTTGTGCTCTCATTATCTGTTACATTATGTGTTATTTTTATCATTTTTACATACTGCCAGGTGATATTCATTATTACTCACTTTTTTGTTCTCTCCCTTTTGTTTTGTCATATCTGGTTCTTTCTACTTACGGGTTTTAAGATGAGGGTCCACAGAAAATAGTCTCTATACTTCTATGAGATAGTGGTAAGGTCTGCATATACTCTATCCTCTCAATACCTCACTTGTGAGATTATATTGAATATGTTATTATTGTTGTTTGATACTGAATACCATCTAAAATGTTATTTATAACAAAGATAAATTTATATTTATAAAAATTCAAATTCAAAAAGAATAATTATCACTTCACCACAATCATTATAATTCCACACCCATCCTTTATTTTAATATTTTAGACATAAGCAAAGGCCCTACTTATATTCTTCCATTTCTTTTTATACCATCTTTCTTCTTCTTGATAAGCAATAAACACTCCAAAATCCCCTTTTCCTCCCCCTTTTTTCTATCAACTTCCCTATACCAATAACCAATATAATTCTTTCCTTTTTTTTTTTGTATAAATTATAAACTTCACAATAACTTCAAATTATTTGGCTTGCAATGGAAGATCACAAAGAGGTAAAAGAAAAAAATAATTTTTGTTTAATAATCTTTACTCCCCTTTTGCTTTTTACTACTCTTGTATTTCATTTATCCTTCTCCATACAAAAATTTATTGACTTTTCGATTATTTATATCAAATCAAGTAGTTTAATAGTAAGTTTTAATGTAAAATAGTCTACTCATATTTAACCATAGTTATATCATAAATGCTTATATATATAAAACATACATGACTTATATACTCATTCTGTTCTCTTTTATATGTCGTACTTATTATAAATGTATGTTCCTTCCAATACAAATGCATAACACTCTTCTTCCTGTTTTGTCATGTTAATGACTTTGAAAATATATATTCTTTGACCAACTAAAAAATTTAAAAAATAATTACTATTAAATAAAGACAAAATGATAAACTCACTTTTTTTATATATATATTTACTTATTCATATTTTAAATTTTTTAGTAAAATTCTGACTCGATCACTAGTGCATGGAGTTTTTGAGAAGTTATGGGTATCATGACTACAGTTTCCTGATTTATTTTTTGAGAAGTTATGGGTATAATGACTACAGTTTCCTGATTTATTTTCTTCCATTTAATTTATTTTTAAAAAGAAATAAAATTGTGGCTCATGTTTAGTCAAACTTTAGACTTTGAATTGTAAGCTAAATCGCACTAAAAATTTGAAAATGCAAAGGTCAATTGAAGGAAAAAAATATATACCAAATATATGTACATAGCTGTTCCAGCTGGAGGATTTTTTGTTTTTAATATCTTTTAATTAATAAATTTATTAAATGTGATAAGCTAAATAAATAAGTAATACTTGGAGTAATATATATATATATGACTTGCTCTGTACCACTTGGCGTGATGAATTTGAATACTTAAGTTGGACCATATGAAAACGTCAAATATTGAGTACTTTATTTGTATTTTTTAAAGTATAAAATAAATTGAAGCAGTGATCAAAGGATATGGTATAATGAATAGATGAAAAAAAAAATCTAAAGTAAAATAAGTTTAGTAAATCATTTTTTAAAATATTTTTTGTCCTTCCTCTAGAAATCACACATTTTTGCTCCCATAATTCGTGACTCTAACCGATAATCATGGGATTGGAGGTGGAAGTACTACAACAAATAAAGGATTTTGAAGCAATTATTTAGTGATAAGATATTATTGCAGCTATATTATATTTTTTTCGTTTTATATTAGATGAACCTTTCTATGTTGCATGGATTACGAAATCATTAATAGATTTATCATATTTACTATTTTGCCTTTTATTCACATTAATTAGCTTCTTGAAAAAAGAATTTTTATATTGTTAAAGTTTGTTTAAACTTCCAAAGATCATATTAATTGTAGGGATAAAATAAAATAAAAAAATTTAATTAATTTTATCGTAATTAAGTAAGTGATCTAATAAATCTAATCTATGATGGAGGGAATATTTAACCATGAGTATAACCAGTATTCTATATAAATATCACTAATGACTCTAGCTATTCTGGATGAAATTACACTAACTCAAATATCTTTAAAAAGATAATTTTAATACCACTAAATGTCTCTCTTTTTTTTATAGTACCTATCGTCGAAGCTTCCATCATCTTTTTATTTTGTTAATGACTCGAACCACAATCTTAAAGTCAAAGGTGAAGAATGCTTACTTTTCGAACCATTCCTTTTTATCAATTAATGAAGTCAAAGATTTACTATTTTTTAGTTTGAGGTATGATGGAATAAAGCAAAATAACTTTTTAAATTGTCTGCGAAGTAGCAGTTAGTCAATGTAATTTTCGACGCTCATCATGAATCATTCGAAAATAGTCACGCTATGTTTTTAAACATAGGGATCAAGTTGCGTACATCCGATTTTCTCTTACCCTCGAGAGCCTTTGAGGCGGGTAATGTTGTTGTTGTTGTTGGCTTTGTTGATATGCAATTGACCTTAAATTTTGTCAAATTTACCAGAAGGCTGCAACATGGCTATCAGTGCCACAATTTGGGGACTGGGATCAAAAAGGAGCATTGCCAGACTATTCAATGGATTTCTCAAAAATAAGAGAGAATAGGAAACAAAACAAATCAAGAGCCAGTCTTGGAAATGAGGAAGAATTCAATTTCTCCTCAACTACAAGTAATAACAATAATAATGTGAATGCAGGCCATTTAGCACAAGGCAATGATCAAAATTACCATCAAAAAGACTCTCCAACTCATGTAAGATTTTGTTACACTTTGCTTAGACTTGTGCTATAAGTTGCATCATTAGTAACTATGTTGTTTGTGACTCTCTGAAACTGCTACTCTCTTTGTTCGATTTTATGTGTGTCTATAAATCATTTCACTAAGGATAAAATAAATATTTTAAAGTTAAATTGTTACTAAATATAGAAATGTATCATTCTTTTGGAAACTGATTAAAAAGAAAAGTAATTCATAGAACAGAGAAAATACGATCAACTATGTGTCCAATTCTCGGGGGATCTAACACACGAGAGTAAAAATACTTTTTGAAATTCAAGTAACATAGACTAATACTCCACTCCTTTCGTATCAAATTATCTATCATGATTCTTTTTTTACATGTCTTTTTCAAAAATATTAATTAGGAAGGTATAATATTTGAACAATAGTAACATCATTGATAGAATGGGTGCTGGCAATCTAGCCAGGAACCAGGTCCCTCGTTACACTAAACAAACTGGACAGAAGTAAAAATACACAAAATTTTTACCTGGAAAACTCCTTGCTAAAGGGAGTAAAAAAGGACGACTTGCCTTCAGGATTTCAATAAAATTTCATTATCATCTAAGAGCGAAAATAATTACAACCTCTTGTAATTTAAGGATTAAACTCCTAATCTCTTCCCCCTTGCAATGATACCTGAAATTTCAATCTACGCAACAACCCCTTGCTGCCCATTAAACTAATTTTCCAAAACTAGTTTAGACTTTTCTTCTTAGCTAAGGACCCAGAATACAAGAAGAATTATTTTGACCAAAACACCAAGTTCCTTTATAGGGTAGGAATTGATTTACAGATGTAAAGATAAAAAATTACACATTGAAGAAATATCCTTAGAACAACAAAGACAAGAGTAGAACAAAGTAGTAAACAAGTTGTTCTTGAGGATGATTTCTTTCTTCTCACAAAGACTCTTTTTTCCACTCTTTTTCTAGATGATTTTTTTCATTCTTCAAATGTTTCAATATGTAACCTTGTTGAAGCTCCTCGTCATGTGCACCCATGCTGTCTATCATCATTGTTTTAAGCTCCTTGTCATGTGTGTCATACTGTTAAACATGCTTTACAACTCTTATTTCATTTGCCTTCTTCATTGTTAATTTAGAAGATAATGTAGCACAGGTGAAGAATGCCTTCACAACTTTCAATCTAATTTTTTCTTCATTATACAAAGAGAAGAATGTTTGTTACAATTCTTTTTCACTTAGAATAAGAATTCTTTTGATATAGTGGAAACATAAAGGAAGCATAACGAATATTTTAAATAAAAGCTTACACACTTTTCCTTTTCCCATGAAAATATTCCTTTCCCTTTTTGAAGGTATATTAAAATAATAACAAAACATTATTTTAATTTTCACCTGCATTAAACATGTTGTTTGTTAGAAGTGAATGTGATGATTCCAATTAGGCAAGTTGCATTAATTCAGTTAAAGCTTTAGTTGTTTATTTTCTGATATGAAATTTGGTATTACATTACATTCATCTTGAGAAGTAAGTTCGTTAATTTATCAAAACTTCGTCTTAATAATCATCTGAAGTGTGTGAAAATTTAGTCATTGGATAAGTACAATATCACATGCTATTTGTATACAACACAAGTTGCAAGAAAGTGATGTTTACAATGCCTTATTGTGTAAGCAACTTCTCTTGTCCAGAAAAAATTGTTTGAGCAATGCAAGTGTTGTAATTTAAATTTTTGCATGATATATCATTGATCTCAAAGAACTGATTTAAATTTTTGCATATGTTTTTATTCGTTTAATAGATAGTTAAGTTAGTCATATAAGATATATTATGTCTTTTAATATAATTATACATATTTTAATTTGCTTTAATTAGCCGTAAATTCTATGTGTTTTTTATTTGAGGTTAATGAATACAAATAAAGAGATAAAATATATTTTATTTGACCAATTTAAATATCTAATAGATGTATGAAAATATACATTTTTTAAAAAATTTAAATTGAAAGTGTCTTATTGAAACACTTTTATAAAATCTAGTAGTAGCAGAGTTAGGATTTTGATTTAGGAATTCAAAATTTGCTGAAATAGACATACGAATTTGTCGAAGGGGGATCGACATTTACTATATACACCTAAAAAATTATTTTGACCATGTATAAATAGCATAATTATTCGTCGAAAAAAATTCAGATGAACCCCTTGACTAATAGATAGCACTATCGTCATTAAAACCCAGTTTGATGGTCTAAATGAAATATTCTCATAAATTTAAAGGGATATGTATTAAGCCCTTTTAATTTGTTTTCTAATATTGTGTATATCTTTCCAAACATAGACTCTCTTTGTCATGCTCCATTTCATTTATAGGGCTCTAATAATGTCATAATTACCAATGAAACTAAGCTTAAATGGATGAGGTCAGTTAAAAAGTTTATATTTTAAGTCCTCCTAATAGGAAACATTTTTCGTTTCATGGACTTTACCCAACTCGAATCTAGATTAGTCGGGTGAATGACTTTTAAATTTCAAATGATTATATTATAACATAGTCTTCAATCATATTATTTTTATTTTTTTATGATATAAACTCATAGTGAAAATTTGCACCTAAACTTATTGATTTTTTTATATTGATTTTTCTTTTTTTGGACAGACAAGGAGAAACATTTTCAGTTACTTCAACTGCTGTGTGAAAGCTTGAAGATTCATGAGATTGATTTTGGCATTCTATGTAATGATAAATGTATCAATTACCAATATTTATAAGTTGATTTCATTTTGCAGTTTTTACTATAAACGAAATTTGATCATATAATTTTTTGCCGATGCTACACTATTTTTTTTTTACTTGAGTTTGATGCATTTGAAATAAAAATCTTTTGGAAATAGTCTCTATCTGCACGAAATATTGATAAGCTCTGTGTACGCTCTAATTTCACCAGACCTCACTTTGTATAGATTCACTAATTATGTTGTTGTTGACCTTTTGTTAAAAGATGAATCGGAAATAATAAATATAGAAATTTATTATCCAGTTTAGATGATCTGCAAACTGGATATTACTTATATTGTATGCAAATTAGTAACAATTGTTGAGATGGCCGAGTTGGTCTAAGGCGCCAGATTAAGGTTCTGGTCCGAAAGGGCGTGGGTTCAAATCCCACTCTCAACAATAAAATTTTTAGAGGGGGAAAAAGAGTTCAATGTTTAGAAACATTTCAAAAGTCTTCCAAAAATATAATTTTTTGAAATAACACTTATTATTTTAGTAATCATCAGCAAAATCAACCATATATCTATCATAAAATGTCTTCAAGTACTAACTAATTAATCAATTTTACTCAAAATAAAATGAAAATATGAAGAAAAAGAAAACAAATTCACTTGAATGCACGAGTTTTTGTTGAGTTAATTTTGAAGAACTAATGGTTCTACAATCTTTTACTCCTCTACTTTCAATTAGTTTATCTCATTGTTTTACTCGACACAGAATTTTAAAAAATAAAAAAGATTTTAAAATTTTAAATTAAAAATACGCAAAGCGTATCAAAATATCATTTAATTTTGTGATTTTAGATATACCTGTAGACAATAAAATTCGCGTTGAGAAAATAATAATCAAGAACGAAAATATCGCAACAATCATAATATTTGATTTCAATAATGTGAGTATTACAATCTCTACGAATCCTCTGATTCGCCTTTTCAAGTGTAAATTCAAGGGCTCTAAAGCTTGATCTTGAATTTGAAGTCTGTTTTTGAATCCCATCTTGAATCTTGATTTTGATCTTGTTTCTTGATTTTAATCTTGAATCTCGAGTTCAAGAGATTTTAAGTTTGTTCTTGAACTTGAAGGCTTGAATGTTTGAATTCTTGAATTTGTAGAGAAATTATGGCGTTTGATCCACGAGCTCTCTCTAGCTTTTTGTTAGAATTCTTGATTTCAATTCTGAATTATGAAGACCCCTATATATAGTTGTAGAATAGAGGAGTCATGATAGAATCAGATTTTCTCTCGGCCAATCAAATTTAAGTGACATGGCATGTTGGACTTTAATGAAATGGGTTTATCATCTTGACACATGACATGATCCTATTGGCTTCTTTGTTTGACTTGACGTGTCATGTCATTTGACATGTGACATTAAGTGAGCCTCTTGGATGAAGGGATATGGAGCCCAATGGAGTGAGTCCTCTTTTGTAGCTCAAATAATGAATTTGGGCTTTTAATTAAATCCATATTTTATTAGACTTAATTAATTAACTCAATTATATTAATTCATAACATTTATTTGGACTAATATATTTTGAATTTAATATAATTTGAATCATATTATAAAATTTATATTTTAATAAATTTTATATGATTACAATACCGTAGAAAAAATTAAAATTAAAGAGTTGATAGGAACAAAAAAGAATTTTTTTTTGTAATAAATTAAAACGAGAGCACATTATATATATATGTGACCTTTGGAAGTAGCAAACCGACCATTTTCTCTTCTTGTTTGATGATAAGTACACATAGTAATTAATACACTTTTTTCTTCATTTTTATGTGATTTGCTGTTTGGAATATTTGCAAAGCATTTATTCCGAAATCTGCCTAAAGTAAAGTCAATATATGATCAAAAGAAAAGTTTGGAGAGTTATCTAGATTTCTAGTTATGGTATGTTTGGCACGACGAAAATATTTTTTTAAAAAAATAAGTGATTTTTTCTACTAATTTTCTAATATTTAATAAGTAAACAAAAAAAAATATTTTAAGGATATATATTTAAGGAAAATACTATGGTAATAGAGGTGGGATGTGAGGTAACGGTGGATGGCGCGGGGATAGAGGGCGGGCATTATGGGTTGGGATAGAGTTAGTGACGAAGTCAAAATTTTCGTTGACATTCAAAATATGAAGAAGCAAACACACAAATAAGTCTAAGAGAGTTTAAATCTACTATATATACATTAAAAATAATTTTAATCATGCATAAATAATACAATTTTCAATTGAAAGGGATTTAGATGAACCCCTTGAACACTTACTAACTCCGTCGTAGATGGAGTGTGAGAGCATTAGGGTGAGAGAATCGATGAATATGAAATGTCATGTTTTTTACAAGAAAATCATTTTTTGAAAAATAAATACATGGTTTTTATTTACATTAAAATTATTTTATTTTTAAAAAAATAAAAAATTAAGAAGTATTTCGATTAATCAAATATTTTTTAAATAGTATTTTTTCCTACACCAAACACACCCTAATACTTTCTTTTTTTCTCCTAGTACGTACGGAAAATATTATGACTTCGAGCAACAAGTGAAAATCCTTTGTGAATCAACAAATGATAAAGGAATAATTTTCATATATATCCACCAACTTTGCATTGTTCTTTTGGATTTGTGTAATCTTTTTTTTTTCTTCATTAATCCCACCAATTAAAACCTATATATAGATATATATAAATTTATACAAGTTCAATTATCTCATAACAATTCAAGTCTTAAACTCAAACACACATAACCTTTTTATTTTTCTATACAAACTTCCACAATTTCTATAGGTCAATTTTAGCTATCACACTTCTTTTGACGTCTCAAAATGGATACGGTGATGAAGTTGGGAGCAGAAAGTTCAGTCGTGATTTTTAGTAAAAGTACTTGTTGTATGTCTCACAGCATCGAAACCCTAATTCGAGGTTTTGGGGCAAACCCTACAGTTTATGAGCTCGATAAACTTTCGAATGGGAAGGAAATGGAGAAGGCATTGGTTGAACTACTAGGGAGTAAATCAAGTGTTCCAGCAGTGTTCATTGGAGAAGAGTTTGTTGGTGGTTCTAATGAGATTATGAGTCTTAATGTTAGAGGCAAGCTCAAACAATTGCTTCTAAAAGCCAATGCTATTTGGATATAGAGATCACTTTACTAGATAGCAAGTGATGTCGGAATTAGAATTTTTACTATTTAATTTATATACAAAAATAATTACATGAATAAATCAATGCAATTTAAAATATATAATATATATGGATCGTGACAAAACACAAGACATACATGGAATTATAGTAGTTGGAGTGGTTATTGAGTCTTCTATATTTGGTTTTATTTTTATAGCCAATGTATTTTTGTTTTATTTTATGTACTTATAATTTATTTTTCTATTCAATGTTTGGTGTTTACATTGAGCTCCAACTAAATTTAGATCGTACATTATAGGAGGGTGAAAATCTTAATAAATTTTTTCCTATATTCAGAGATCGATTAAGGATGAAGCAGAAAAAACCATCAATAGACTTGTATACCTTTGTAATAGTAGCATATATAGCCACATACACTGACGAGTATTCAGTTGAATATCAGTCATTAAAAAATTATATTATATATATAAAAAATTATATAAAATATATATATAAGTCATAATTATTTTATCGAGCACAAATGCTCTATGAATTTTTGGACACCTTTAATTTAACAAAATTTTTTATTTCGATATTGGACCTCTGACTCTGTTGAAAGGGTCTCGTTATAATTTATATATTCCTTTGGATTGTGTGAATCCTATTGCTGCTGACCTTTCTTTATATCTCTCAATCTCTCAACTTCGATGGAAATTCACTGTATAATTTAAATCGCATAAACTAAAAATTCCGACTCCACTTAATTATATTTTATGGAGGTCTCTTTTGCAACTTAGCTGTTCATTCTTTGGCATAAAAGAGAGGGAATAGAAAATTATAGGAGCATAAAGGCATACAAGGACGCTAGGAATCGATCTCGTTAAACTTTAATGTAAAATGGACAAAATATTTCTTATCAAGTAGCATCAAATTTTATAAAAAAGATGTTACATAGATTTGAATTATGTCCCTGTCTATGAATAGATTAATTAATATCGTGGAATTTCAGTAGCGAAGTCGAAATTTTAATTAAGAGGATTTAAAATTTGAATAAATAAACATACGAATTAGTTAAAGAGGGTTCAATACTTTATTGTTATCATATATGATTGAACTCTTTCTTTAAGATAGGTAAGAACAATTAAGACTTTGTTGTATATGGTATCATATATGACTGAACTTAATCCTTTATGATATTCCGTTAGTATATTGGTATTCTGTTGGTATCATATATTATTGGACTCTTTTTTTAATAAAATAAAGAACAAATAAGAAAAAATTATTAAAATTGCAATCTTATTTGTTAAAGTCATAATTTTATTTATTAAACTCTAAACTTTAGTGGTATCTAACACTTTGATGGTATCAAGTAGTTTCTTCCTCTTTGATACTATCAGAGTATATATATACTTTGATGGTATCAAGCCATTTCATTGAAGCGTTGCCTCTTTTTTTCTTGATACAATCAAAGTATATATATTCTCATAGTATTAAATACGCGAGAATAGTTAAAAACATGAGATATGAAAATAAAGATATAACCGCTTATGAATAATTTTTCTTTTTGGATTACGAGTGTTATTTTCCCAAATAGTTTTGCAACAACTAACATTTCCCTAATTCTTGTCTTTAACACTTGTTGTACAATTAGAGATAATTATGCGCCTAAATCATTCAATTATTTGATTTATAAATATGTACAAAAGTATAGATTTACATATATTTTTACTACATTTACATATACATACTTATAGTACACAACATAGACACTATAACTATACATCACAATAAAAATAACTTCTAGGCATTAAATATGTACATTAACAAACAACATTAAAGCCTTTACTTATATTATTAACTGTCATTGGCTCTAATGGCTCTAATATCATAACTATAGGCTTTATAAGGGCATTTACAAAAAAAGCTAAAATGTAATTGTACCAGTATTCAACAACAACATTACCCCAATGCTCAAAGGCTCCCGTCCATTACGGGGTAAAGGGGGGTGAATGTACGCAGTCTGATCCCTATGTTTAAAATCATAGCGTGACTCTTTCCGGATGACCCATGATGAGCATTCAAAAGTTGCATTGACTAACTGCTACTTCACAATTGAAAGAAACGCTGACAGTTTAAAGAGCCATTTTGCTTTATTCCATCATACCCTAAAGCCAAAAAATAGTGAATCTTTGGCTTCATCCAAGATTGATAAAAGATTGTACCAATATTGCCTTAAAAAATATATATTTAGTGAAATTAACCTATTATCGTTAATTAATTACAACTAAAAATCATTTTTAATATAATGATACATATTAGGTATATTCTCAATATATTCGTAAAGTAGTCGATCAAATTATATATATCATATATTATGGCCTTTCGAAGTTGCAACCGACCCTTTTTGGACCTAAAATTTCACTTTTATGATAAGGAGATCAATATGGAGTATATAGTACAATCTTTTTTGCCCTCATCATGTGATTTAATTTTTGGAATATTTGATAAGAATTTATTCCAATTATATACAGCTAATAACTAAAGCAAAGTCAATTACAAAGTTGAGAGTTATCTAGATACCTCTTCAATTGTACGATTATGGACTTCATGCAATAGTATGTCCTTTATGGATATTGTGGCAATCCGTATTATTCGTTTTTGTGATCAGTAACTTTTATGATTTTCAAAAGGTATAATACATAGATAAACAATTTAATATAGTCAAATGACTACTAAAACTCCAATGCAAATCTAATTAAGCATCTCAATTCGTCCTCATTGATGTGTCAATATAACTGAACCCTCCAATTTATAAATGATTATTTAGACGTCTTTAAAATTTTTTATGTGTTTGATATCGACAAACTCAGCAAGGATGAGCTGAAGTATCTAGATGTACACATATTTACTTGTCATTTGAAACTAAGTTTAGATACCTATTTGTGTATTATATTTTGACAGTACTCTTCAACAACAACATTACCTCAATGCCTCAAAGGCTCCCGCCCATTGCGGGGTAAGAGAAGGTCGAATGTACGCAGCCTGACCCATATATTTAAAAACATACTCTTCAAACAACAACAACAACATACCCAGTGTAATCCCACAAGTGGGGTCTTGGGAAAAACATACTCTTCACTTTTTATTATTTGTTTCAATGTAATTCACTTAATATACCATCTACACTTTTTATTATTATCTAGATGGATGTGATTGAAAAAACATAAAAGGTATATTGGAGAAGATATCTAACTATTTTCACTTGCTAGCTAAGACCAAAAAAGGAAGAACTTTTAACATAAATCCCATTAAAGTATTCGTTTCCACCCTTTTCTACTTATGGATCGGATCATAAACTTATCAATAAAATATTTTTTCTTCAAATAACAATATAACAAATAAAGAATTTTTCGATAATTTAGCAACAGTAACAAATATGAATATGTATAACTCATACTCTATATAAGTGTTGTTAAAAATTTTAGTGACTCTAGATGCGATGAGATTAATCTAATTATTACTAATTACTTTTATAATAATAAATATTGCAGCTAAAAGAAAAATTTATTATCACTATATTTTTTTTTGTATGTGTGTATAGTTAACTTTTATGTATGAACTTAATTATATTTTTCTGACAAAGTAAGCATATGTAAATTCTTTTAAATATAAACGATGATATAAATAAAATTTGAACCTTGAATATATATCTATCTATCTTGATATACACTAATGCACATGATCATTTCATCTAAAAAAAAAAAGTACTTTAATATTTAATTTGTTATAGGATACGATACTTTTGACAAATAAATCATGAGGGAATAATTTGCATATCCATAATCTTGTCCTTTTTGTATTCCTTTACTATTTTGTCCTTTATCATCAATATATATCCCAACCCTTTAAGCCTTATAAATACCCTTCTACAACTTCATGTTTCTCATAACAATTCACAAACCATATAATAGGCTACAAACTTCTTCACACTTGCACATTTTCACACACACACACACAGAGAAAAAACCCTTCTTATATATAGCCTATAGTAAAAACCATATAATTTCTCTTAATCAAGGTCTAAATTATTATCATGGATATGGTGATGAAGTTGGGAGCAGAAAGTCCAGTGGTGATTCTCAGCAAGAGCACTTGTTGCATCTCTCACAGCATCGAAACCCTAATTCGAGGTTTTGGGGCAAACCCTACAGTTTATGAGCTCGATAAACTTTCGAATGGGAAGGAAATGGAGAAGGCATTGGTTGAACTACTAGGGAGTAAATCAAGTGTTCCAGCAGTGTTCATTGGAGAAGAGTTTGTTGGTGGTTCTAATGAGATTATGAGTCTTAATGTTAGAGGCAAGCTCAAACAATTGCTTCTAAAGGCTAATGCTATTTGGATATAGCGAATATTAATTTACTAGCCAGTAAGTAATCAACAGTGAAATCAGAATATTTTATTAATTTGATTTTCTTGATAATTACTGGCGATGAGATTCTAACACATGATCTCTATCTGTTCTAGTATCTTGTTAAAGCATGTGAAAGAATATGAGTCCATTTCAAATTTCTTAGATAAAATATACTTTTACTTATTTAATTAGATTTTCAACCTACTTTCTCACTGGCTTTAATTTTTTGTTCATGAGTCAAGCACGTGATTTTTTTTCTTGACAATTACTAACGGTGAGACTCGAATACACAATCTTTACCTGTTCTAACACGTTAATACATCATCTCATATAAAATTTTAAAATTTTTAGAAAGAGAATACATACTTTATAACAACAACAAAGGGTCAAATATACTCCTGTACTATTGAAAATAGTTTAAATATACTCCTCATTATACTTTCGGTCCAAATATACCTCTTCAGTTATACTTTAGGTCATATACCCTTTAATTATACTTTTGGTCCAAATATACCTCTTCGGTTATACTTTAGGTTCATATATACCCTCTAATTTATACTTTAGGTCCAAATATACCCCTTTGGCTATCCTTTCTTCTGCTTTATCTTTATTTTTTTTATAGACAAATACGTAATGAAGTTACAAACAAATAGTTTATCTCAATTTTAAACACACGATTTACTTTACAAACTCACTTTCCACCTCCGACCCATTCACTTTATAGACTGGATGGGCATAAGCATGTAGTTAATTAGATATAATTTGGTAGAATACCCTTATATATATAATTACATGATGATTTAAATATGTTTGTTGTCATGATGAATAATAATGCTAACATACTGGACGTTTAAGATTTTATTTGTTCAATGCACGAGGCTTTTATTAATTCTTATTATATGCTAGTTATAAGAATATATTCAAAGAATTTACGTTTGTGATAACTTTAGTATAAATTAGTGTAGTCACAACAAGATAAAAATTTAAATAGCATTTTATCTTTCGTCAAACATGACATAGGTGCGCGATCTGTAAAGTAAATGAATCGAATTGAGTTAAATGGGTGGGTTTAAGATGAATCTATTAAAATTGGCGATAAATTGTTTGTTTTTAATTTCGTCATGGATTTGTCCATTAAAAATAAGGATAAATTGACACAAATCATAACTGGAAGGGTATATTTGAACCTAAAATATAACTGAAGGGGTATATTTAAACTAAAAGTATAATGAAAAGTACAAGGTTATATTTGACCCTTTCCCATTATAATTATTTTGAATATACATATAGATTAGGTGCAAAGGCTCTTTATTTACTCCAAACATGCAGATAACAATTGGGCTATTCAAGCATTGGGCTTCATAATGGATTCTTGGACTTGGATTTTGATTGGGCCACGTTTAATTTGGGCTAAATAGACTAGATTTTTGTCTATGATGCTCTCTTTGATGGATCCGCTGGTTATTTAGGTGGTGAATAATGTAAATTCGAATTAATCGAATAAAGAAGTCTATAAAATAAAAATAAAATTTTTGACTTTACCTCTCTTAACAAAATAATTAAATTTAATTGAATAAATAAGTCTATGAAATAATAATAACAACAACAACATACCCAGTTGTATCCCACAAGTGGGGTCTGGAGAGGGTAGTTTGTACGCAGATCTTACCGCTACCTCATCGAGGTAGAGAGGTTGTTTCCTAAAACCCTCAACGCAAAACAAGTCTATGAAATTAAAAAAAAAAAATTTGACTTTACTTGTCTTAACAAAATTAGTCACACACATAGAATTAAGATTTTCACTAAAAAAATTTAAAATATGAAAAAATAAATATATGGAGAAGGCAAAGGGAGTTCAACATCTATTTTATATGCCTAAAAATAATTTTAACCGATAAATAATGTATATAATTTTCAGTCAAGAGGACTTGGCTCTGCCCTGTGCAACATGACTGATCAATATACATTGTTAATGTAAAAAATATTTATTATTATCAGGTCATTCAAAATATCTTTATAACCGAACCCTCTGAAAATATAAAATTTGTAATATTGAAAATAAGACACGTTTTATCCTCTATAACAGGTAAATATAATCTAATAACATAAAAATTATAAATTCTATATAACTTAAACTCTTTCCGATCTGATAGAAGCATTTCTCAAGCTACCCTCTATGAATAAGAATGTATATATTTGTCTCATACACTTTGATGATGATGAAAAAAGATATATTTTCCATATTAGAGGGATTATAATTGAGAAACTCCTAAAAATGAAAAATGCCTACAACTATTGGTTTACATAATTAGTCAATTAGAAATAACAAATTAGGTTTATTATTTCATATAATTTCATATTTCAAAAGAATATTTATTCTTTTTTATGGAGTCAATTTCATATAATATTTGAATAATTTATATTATTATCAATAGTTTGAATATTAAAATTAAAAATAAAAATAGAGTTCAGAATAGAACTATTATGAAAATGTTAAATATCGAGTTTTTGCTACTGTCACTGGTGAGACTAACTATATCCTATATTGCTCGAACTCTTCAAAAATATTAACAGATGTGTGTTAGATTCTCTAAAAGTAGCATATTTTTGAAGACTCTAACATGAGCACGGTATCAAAAGTGAAAACCCCACGCAACGAATGTGCACACACTTCTTCTTTGTAAACCATAAGTGTATTCTTCAAATAAATGGCATATAATAGAATTATAAAATAATACAATTTACTTAAATATTATATTCATTAATACAATACAATACAAACAAGCTAATCTGAAACGATCAACTTGATTCATCATATTTTTATTCGGTGAACCCTACCCCTCTCAAAAAAAACAGAAAAACTAAAATGAGTCCTTTTAAATAATAGTTGATCGAAATTATTTCAAAAAAAAATAAATTACAACCACGTAACAATCTAACAAGCTTCTTTTTTAAGTACATAACCAAAATACCATTTTCAGGAAAACACCAAAAAGTGAAATATTTTTAGGTCAAAAAAATATTTGACTTTATTTATTTATTTATTATAATTAGGTTTAATTATTTATTTTTCCTGTCTGCATACCTGGAGGTTGATGTTTTCCTGGAGGTTTTGGTCCAAGTGCAGGTATCATACCTCCTAGCATTGGAACTCTTTTCACTTTTTCATGTTTTTCCTGTAATTTTGAAGGGAAAAAGTAATATCATTTAATAATATTTGACTAAACATAAAATTTAAGAAATCAAAAATATGTAATATACATTCAAATTGAATAAATATAGACCAAGTATCAAAAATATAAATGACTTTCTTTAAAAAAAAATTTAAAAAATGTTTTCCAAAATTTTCATCCAGTTTCAAATTAAAATATTTTTTTGTCTCATCCCTATCATAACTCTCCTCCACCTCAAATTTTGTTTTAAAATTTTAAAAATTTTAATTTTTTACTTTATCTCGCGCTTCACTCCCACCCTCCATCCCATACCAAATAAATAAATAAATAAAAATTTATTTTTAACAAAATTAAAATTTTAAAAATTTTAATTTTCACTCCAACCCCACCCTCAGCCCCTTCCGGGCATAAAAATTTTAATTTTCACTCCAACCCCACCCTCAGCCCCTTCCAGGCTCCATACAAAAAAAATTAAAAATTTATTTTTAAAAATTTTAATTTTTTACTCCACCCCGATTTCGCACTCACACCCCCAACTCCCAACCCCCTACTCTTGCCCCCTACCCCACGCCCCCCCCCCATTTTTTTTTTACTCTTTTAATTTTTTTTTCCT
>JAOTQJ010000091.1:20102509-20112566 GCA_025642045.1 Solanum sejunctum
TTTTAAACATAGGGGTTAGGCTGCGTACATCCGACCCCCCCTCACCCTGCAATGAGCGGGAGCCTTTTGAGGCACTGAGGTGTGTTATTGTTGTTGTATCAAAGTTTGTTAATGTCCTCTTCTTTTATTCACATTTGTGTAATTCTTTTTTTAATTTTAATATATCTTCTTTTATTTACATTTATATAATTCTTTTTTTAATTTTATATTTTATATAATAATAGTACATGTACATATATTGAGTCTAAAATAATGTTAATGTTTTGAGATCCCTAGGAGCAAGGGAGTTCAATGAGATTTTCTTCACATAAATTGAAATATATATTGAGTAGTATTTTTCGAATTCACAAATACAACTTTTTGATCATTAAAGGGTGATTGCACTTTAAAAAAAAAAATCTAAATTTCAATATGCCTCAACTTCGGGTTAAGAACGAAGGAATAAATAAGAAGATGAATCGAAAACATGAAGCTGAAGAAAAAGACAAGAAAAAAGAAGAAGTTAAGTTGTCTAAGTGAAAAATAGTACAAGTTAAAGTGGTGTTGATGATTTTAGCCAAAAATTAAATATTGATTATATGAGGGGAGGGTAGATATTTAAAAAAAAAATGAAGGCGCCACCTTACTTCTTCCTTCTGAGTATTGCCGCCATCGCCGTCCCTGTCGCCACAGCCGCTGAAGCTGCCGTTGATACACGTAATATCGCCCCTCTTTGTCTTTTAATTTGACTAGTTTTTAGACGTTCATTCAATTGGTTGAGTTGATATTTAGCTTTTATTTTTAATTTTATTTTTTTTGTGTTGATACATAATAGTAAAGCTGTATTGGTATTTAGTTTTGCTCTGATTCGATCTTTTTGGGAAGTTTCTAATATAGGATTTACATGGGTATTGGATATATGTGACTGTTAGTGGATTGTTTATTACTTTCTTTTGAATAATCAAATTTAGATGGAAATTGTGCTTATGATTTTAATAGAGTGTTTTGTTTGTTCGTTTTGCATAAAAAATACACCTAAAGTGTACATTATTGTGAGTTTCATAGCTTAAGTATTAGGTGAGTGAGTTTTCTATCAAAACTATCATCGAATATTTATTTGAAACACAGTTCAACTATTAATTGTTTAGGTAGAAAAAGTAAATAACTGATAGTTAAGTTGTATTTCGATAAATTTCGATGATAGTTCAGATAGGAAACTCACATACCCAATAGTTCATATATGAAACTTAAAAAATGGAAATACTTTAGGCGTGTTTTTGACCCTTCATTTGTTTTAAAAGAAATGTAAGCGAAAAAGAGAAGTTTCTATCTTTACGTTGGGGCATGGACATCTACTCATATCTTTTTCACATACTCAAATCATTTGTCCCGTAGTTCCCTTATCTTGTTTGCTATGGAGCCATTCCCGCCTTGTCCTAAATACTTTCATTCCTAATCTTTTTATCTTTTCTTATATGCTCATGCATTCACCTCAATTTTCATATTTCGACAACTCTCATCTTCTAAATAAGAGAGTTAGCCAACACTACCCCCATACAAATTGATAAATGATATGGTTGTTAGAAAAAGGGAAGATACGAAATTTACATCCCTTTCCTAAGGGATTTTAGGAAATATATATTCCTTTTGAGGTATTACTTTTTTATCATTTGATCTAGTGACCTAGCAAAATAAGATTGCTTTCTATCTCCATGACAAAGAGACATCATTTAGAGATATAAGTTGAGAGTTTCAAAGAAATTTGTGGTGTCATATATGCTATATAAATTAACAACTTATACACCATTGCCGTTGAATTTATCTTTCTTTTCGTTAGTGTTTTTATCTGCAACAAAGCTATTGAACATAATAACAATTTTTGCGAGAGGTTATGACACTACTCAATATCTCACAAACTACACAAAAGAGGTTATCTGCTTACCATACAAAGCAAACTTGGTGCAAGGAGTTCAACTTGGAAGGCAAATCCTTGTTTTCACTGGTAAAGGGTTTCGAACTTGAGACCTCCAACATGAAAGTCCTAAGCCAAAACCATTGGGTCACCTCAAAAATTTGGTTTTTGGGATATTTTAACAAAAGATACTTATAGATATTAGTCTCCAATTTTAGTAGACCTTGTATCTGTTTACACCTTTCCATTTAATGACATGTTCAAGTTTCAAAAGGATAGATGTTCAAATCCTCTAGAATTAGAATAAAAATGCAAAGATCAATTGTCAAGTATACGAAGAATCTACGTCCTACTACGTGCAATATCCATATGGGGCTGCCAGTCTACGTCAATGAAAAGGACTAGTAGTTTAGGGATGAGAATTGCAACTAAAAACTAAAACTCAAGTGGTGAAGGGTGGAAGATTTGTAGCTAAGGTCACAGGTTCAAGCCTCACACCATGCAAAGTGATATTTAAGCGGAGAAGGGTAGAGGGCGGGGGGCCATTATCCACCAAGTTTAGAAGGCTGTGATTGGTCCAAAGAGGCCGGCCACAGATGGATTTCTCAAAGAAAAAAGGTTGTACTTGACTTCATTAGCCACAAGACAATGGCTTAAGACTATTATACATTTTATGGACAAATCGGCGTTCTGTTCGGAATGACTTTGGGGGGCTCACTTGGCTTCTAATAAACACATTTAGATGTTTAGTTTCATTATGTGATTGAAAGTTATCTATTGTTTTAGAATGCTTAATCTACTAATAAATTTTAATTCTTTGTATTCCCTTTCAACCCATTGAAAGTGAGTTTATTGGAAGGGACACAATTGGTTATAGGTGAAAAAAGATGGATGGATGGATGGATGGATCGATCGATCGATAGATAGACAAACAGATAAGCAGCATATTTCATTATGGTGCTAAAGTCGAAACTGTCTTGTTCTATTGGTATTACAACAACATACCCAAGTAGAATCCCATAAGTGTGGTCTAGGGAGAGTCAAATGTACGCAGAACTTACCACTACCTCATATAGTTAGAGAGGTTGTTTCTTGGGAACCCTCGTCTCAAAAATTTATAAGCATAATGAACTACCTATCTACATAGACGCGATTGATTGTTGTTGCCAATTTTCTATCTAGTTGAATGCCTAATAAATTCTTCTGCTAAAACAGTTTCCTCGATTCAGCTCACCAGCCCAATTGCTAGATACTAGGGGCTAAAACGTGGCCAAGTCGTGAAAATTATCAGACCAAGTGAGACTGCAGGCCGTTATGTTACTTATCACTATGTGGTTTGAACTTGTTTTTTGATGTTTTCACCAGTTGAAATGTAAGAAGTTGACAAGAGTGGTCAAGTAATGTAATTGCTTGTTATCTCTGCCCCAAAACAAGAACGATTGAAAATCTCGAGAAACTTCCATTGTCTCTATCCTTTATTTATTTTGTAAACGCAGGAACATTTTACGTTCTTGAAATCAAACATATGTTAGTTAATTAACTTAGTATTTTTTCCATCTGTTGCTGTTTTTCCTGATTTCTTATTTTGACATTTGTCTCAAATTCGATCATGATTTTTAAATATAATTATCTCAAATTATTTATCATTTTAAAGGTTCAAAACAAAATTAATTATTTTTCTCATCTTATTTTCAGTAGTACTTATTTGAAGACTAAAAACTCTTAAAATGGAGTAAATATTTAATAAAAACAGATTATCTCTTAAGATTTGGATAACTAAAATAGTCAAAAAAAATTCTTTATTTACTTAAGATGTATAAAAGAGAAATACAACAGATAATTTAAATCAAAGAAAATATAATTGAGTGTACAATTTCTTGCTTTAAGATTTTATTAAATTCGTAACAAATGAAACTTCGAGGTTTAAATTAGCAAATTGAGAGAATTCTTTATGGCTTGGGTCTAATGAAGCTCGTATTATGTATTTGATGTTTGTATTAAAATTTAATTGAATCTGAATTTACATTAAAACATCTTGCATTAAATGCAAAATACTTTTCAATAAAAGCAATTTCATATTCAAACTCAAAATTAAATAGATGACACTTTATCAGAAGTAGGCTGAACTTAAGAATAAATCGTCCTATCAAAGTATTTATATTGATAATATATTATTATTAATCAAGCTTTTAAAAAACTTAAATAATATTAATATTATATAATGTAAATATTTATCATATCTTTCATAAAAATATAATACAAAACTACGTACAATATACTCTTCTGATCAAACTCTTCCCCGAACCTTCCCGAAAGTTACCCTATGAATGTGTTCTATTGACTTCTATTGTAAAATTATTTTGGCCACTTATTTATTCTAACACTATTTTATACGCCTTGCAAAGACTTCTTATTTTTCTTCCCATAATTTATTCCAAGATACCTACCAATAGCTCTATTTAATTTACTAGTGGTAATATTTAATTATTTTTTCCAACTAAAGATGAAATGAATTTATCTTAAGTAGAGTTGATTTTGAAAAAAATTTAAAATTTAAAGAAAACAAAAATGTCTCATCAGAATGATTCATCTTCTTCTATGATTCCTCCTCTGATCGTTAAAACCAGTGAAGTTGACCTTGAAGCAGTAAACATTGACCAACCTCAATGTCGAATTTGCCTTGAAAATGATGGTAAGTTTTTTATGACCCTTTCACTTTTCTTCAAATCTTAAATTATTGTCTGATATATTAGTTGGTTTTATGTGTGTGGTTATGATTCTGTTTTTGATTTTCAGTGTAAAGTTAGTTGCTTCATGGGTGAATTGGATTTGGGTGTTCAAATATTCTAAATAAGTGTGTTTTTGTTGTTAAAAAATTGTATAAACTTTCAAATATGGTTCCACTGTGTTTTTGATAACTGTGATGTTCGAGTTAGCTTAAATTGTTTAGTACCTGACATAGGTACTGAGTAAAGCATTTTGCCCCTTTTACCAGCTGAAAAGCCCTAAGTGAAGTTTCTGCATTGTGTCAGAGTAGGAAGAAATAGATAAAACATACCCTGTATAGTCCTACAATTGAGGTTTGGGAAGGGTAGAGTGTAAGCAAACCTTATTAGTTATCCCCGGGGGTGGAGCTACCTTTGTTAATGAACTTCCTTCGATGAAAAATTTATATTATTTATACATTGTTTTTGTATGTATATAGTAGACATCAAACCCCCTTTGACTAACCAAGCTTGGTTGGCCTAGTGGTTAGCTCACTAGGTCACTTAAGCAAGTGTCGGGGGTTTGAATCCCCTTACTGATAATCCTGGTTCCACCATTACTTATCCCTACCTTGATAGGTAGAGAGGTTGGCAGGTAGATAGACTGTTTTCGATTGATCTCAGCTCAACAAAAGAAAAAACATAAGAAGGTAAGAAAATTGAGGCATAAAAGACAACACGTAGTAACAGAAAACTAGAATGTGAAATACAAAAATAGTAAAATAATAAAATACCGAAAAGAATAATAATACTACTATCACGAGAGACAAGACGTAAAGAAGTAAACACATGAAGAATATTCACCTAAGGGAATTCAACATCAACTGTAGGTACATAAAAATCATTTTGAGCTCTTTGTATATGCAGTGTAATTATCTGACGGGGTTTGAATGAACCCTTTGCATCCCCCTAGCTCCGCCCATGTTGGAAGGGAGTTGAAGATGTGCTGTTTGGTTTGTTGTGGTATTCTTAGTTTGAATTGCAGATGGTTGGTTTCATTGTCTAACATAACACATAGCTTTTCTTCTATTCGAAATAGTTCAAATCAAACTCCACATATCAGAGCTAATTACAAGTATAGATAAAGAGGATGGTTGCAATAGGTTGAGGTTCGCAAAAAGTTAGTCGAATTATGATAAAAGTAAATCCTAACTAATTTGGGTTATGCATGAGGAAAGCCAGCATAATAGATTTCCCATCGAGGCAGAGTTGATTAATTTGAATCGTTCAACTCAAACGGCCGAAGGAAGAAAGAACATTTTGACTAAGAGGAGTTGTTAGTTTGTTACTATCTTTTATTGAGTTCTTCTAGTTGAATTTTTTTAGTGATTATTTCATTTGTATTTTCAGGTGAGGATTTGATAGCACCTTGTAAATGCAACGGTACATCAAAGTACGTTCACCGAAAATGCCTTGACCAGTGGCGTGCTATGAAGGTATGTTTTCAGCTCGTGTGTTCTTCCGAACTTTTAGCCTCATTACTGCTTAGCTTTGCTTAACTTAGAACTTATTAGACATTACATCAATACTTTAAAGAGTATGACGAGAAATCAAATTGGATACATTCGTACTTGTGTCTTTCTTGAGTAGCTTTCAGATTGACGTAGTTACAAACTGTCATTTTTTTATAGTATTCAATTAGTTATTGGCTTTTGCATCGTTATGGACAAAGGCTTCAACTGCTGTCCGATTACTACTAAATATCCTTATAGTTTAATCATCAAAATTGAATATATATATCTGTCCCTTAATGTTTATCTTTTTACAGGAAGGATTTGCATTTTCTCATTGCACAACTTGCAAGGCTCCATTTTACTTGAGAGTTAACGATCTTCAGAGAAAATGGCGAATCTTAAAATTTCGGTTCTTTGTGACCACGGACATTTTGTTCATCTTTCTCGCAGTTCAGCTTGTGCGTGGGTGATCCTCTTTACAGTTTTTTCTTCATTTGTGGGTATATTTTCAAACAGTACTGTAGATAATATCTTCAATTGATCACTAGCCTTCTGTTTTGCAGGTTATAGCTTCACTGGGATATTTAGTATATGTGATTGATACACACGAGAAGTTTTGGCTTCGTCTGCACTGGGGGTTTGGAAGCAAGCTAGGCTTCTATTACATATGCGGTATCAACATATTCATTTTCTGTAGTTATCGACATATATTTGTGCATTATGTTTGTCAAACTGTTGTTTTACCTCCCTAATATTCTTTTGTCCGATTGAATGAGCAATCCAGATAGATGCACAAAATGAACACACGTCAGATACAGTTGGTGCTTACCCATGTTGACATGTAACTTCGGTACCAATAGGCCCCGGAGACCCAATTTTCCTTCTAGTTGCCTTGCTAAATGAGGTTGGGGAGTGGTGGACGATTATGAGATGAACAATATATACTTAGTTATTTGAAAGTTCTCATGTCATAAATATGCAAAAACCTTGTGCGACTCTTCTATTGGAACATTGGACAAATTCAAGAGAAGGTGCTATGGTGTTGTCCAGCTATCCATTCCTTGGACTGTGATAAGGCTAATTACCACCTACACTCATGGAAGAACCAACGGAAAGAAACTCCAGCGCTTTGGTTTAGTGGTAAGGATGCAATACATAAAGTGTGGGTTAAGTGTACACGATGATCTTAAACTCTATCACTAACTAAAGCCTGGTATTTAATTGGGAGGATGGTAGAGGGGTGGATTCACGCTCCCTTGAGTTTTGAACTTCTGGTTGCTATTGGGGTTAGAAGAGCTAATTCAAAAATTTCATTTTTGATAATCATAGGTTGGGTCACGAGTTCAAGCCGTGGAAATAGCCTCTTACAGGAATGCAAGTTAAGGCAGTAGTCCCTTGTGGTCCGGCTTTCCCCAGATCCCACGCATAGAGGGAGTTGTAGTACACTGGCCTGATCATCTTATTAATGTTGGGTCAGTTTGCTCACACCTCTACTAATTCCAAGGGATACTTGCACTATCATAGATACTAGGTAACTATGTCCATCAAAGTTTGGACCAATGGAAGAAATCATCAAGATCGGAGACCTTATGGTTCTTCACACACTTCATTGACCATAAAGAAATTTTTTCGGTAACTAAAAATAGAAACAGGAATGATAAAACTATGATGAAGTGGCATGAAGTCCGGAGAATGGTTGATTTGTTTCTCTCTTGAAGATTCTGAAGAAAACATATCCTTTTTGTATGTCCATCTGGGCATGAAAGGAACATACTTGATGTATTCTCAAGATGTAAATAGCACGTTATCCGAAATTCAGACTCTTACTATTTGAAGTAGATAGAGTGATTCTTAAATGATTGTATGAGTTAATCTTATCACTATTCGCTGGCTAATCTTGTAGGAGCGCTGTTGTTTTTCGTTTTGATGGGCATATCTGGCTGTTTCTTAACTTGCTTTGATGAAAGTGTGCGCGATGATTTGGATGCGCCCTGCCAGAATGCATTGTCTTGTTGCTGTTGCACTAGGTACAAAAAAATATGTTTTATGTTCGTTTTGATTTGAGACGAGGGTTCCCAGGAAACAGTCTTTCTACCTCTATGAGGTAATGGTAAGGCCTGCGTAAATTCTACCCTCCCCAGACCCCACTTGCGGGATTCCACTTAGTATTGTTGTTGTTGTTGTTATGTTCCTTTTGATTTGACACGAGGGTTCCCAGGAAACAACCTTTCTACCTCTATGAGGTAATGGTAAGGTCTGTACATTCTACCCTTCTTAGACCCCACTTGTGGGGTTCCACTGGGTATGTTTGTTGTTGTTGTGATGTTCCATTTGATTTTCAGTATGTGCTTCTAAAGCATAGTAACCTTAAGTTCCTTTTTCCTGATCTTTTTCCATTATCTCTGCAGTTTGTGTGCAGACTGTCATACGCGTACACCTCGTACAGGTACAACTTATATCTGCATTGATTCTAACATATGCTCCGAGAATTGTTCATGTGAGTGTTTCCCCGAGAATCATTCTTGCACGGACTGTGAATGTGGGAGTTGCTTTGGAGGCGATGGTGATCAGTCTGGGATATCAGGATTATTCATTGTGGTTGTAGTTGTGCTAGGATTATTCGCGGTCCTTGGCATGTTTTACAGTGTTTTGGTTGCTACAATGGTCGGACAGAGAATTTGGCAGCGACACTACCATATACTCGAAAAAAGAATGCTGACAAAGGTAAATCGATTGTCTAGTAGGGATGGTTATACACCGTGAGCTGTGGCTCAAACTCTATATTTCATTAAGAAATCCACTTTAATACATAGCTCCTATCTTGAATCCTATCATCCTGTCCTACACTCCAGAACTAATAAACTGAAAATCCTGAATCCGTCTTTGCCATTGTCATGTATCTTACATGTTCATTCTTGAATAGGAATACGTTGTGGAGGACGTTGGTGAGGTGGCATCTAACGATTGGTCACCGCCGCCACTTCCACAACAGCATGTTGAGAGGCTGGAATCACTTGGACTTCTATAAAGCTTGAAGGAGTTAACAAAGGAAACAAAAGATGGATTACAATTTTAACAGAAATGCAAGGGTAAGATTATTATACAATAGATGCCTGTGCTCAGATCCTTTTTCAGATCCTGCGTGTAGCGAAAACTTTTGTGTATTGAACTTGCCTTTACATATGTGCATAGTTTATGATGAACTATCGCAATTCACATAAATGTAATTATTGAAAAAATTGATCAATTTATACAAGAAGCATTTCATTTGTTAATAATGAACCACAACTTTGGATAGAATCTAAATTCAGACATTGTGTGAAGTTTCATATAAAGGAAAAGGTATATAAAATTGAAATTTAGACCCCCTCTTTTTAATATAAATTAAAATTTATACCTTTTATATTTTACTTTAGTTGTTATTCCTGTCATTTAAAATTTTTGAACTTCAACTATATGTACATGAACTTTCGATAAAAATAATTGAAATTCTACAAAAATATTAAAGTCTACCATTTTCGTCTGAACTTTAAGCAAAAAGGAGTGTCAAAATTGGAAATCTGAGTCGTTTGGCACTAATATATAAATGACTCTTTTTTCACTAAAAAACAATGAGAAATTATTTTTATGAATATTTCGATTAAATTGGTGGAGGAAGAAAAAATAGTAATTTTTTCATGAGAAAAAAGTTGAAAGTTAATTACTCTTTTAGCAAGAATTTTTTTTCATCATTTATTTGTTCAGTTAACTGATTTAACGATAAATCAATTTTTAAAAAAAGGTTATATTTTATAATATAATTGTTATTGATTCACTATGATTTTCTTTTTAATTTCTCATAATTGTGAATATTTTCAATTATTGACGAGAGATGTGACTAAATTTTTTTAAAAAAATTTAATGACCAATTTGAATAGGTTTTTTCTTCCTCAATAAATTAGAAGATT
>JAOTQJ010000091.1:20141778-20167970 GCA_025642045.1 Solanum sejunctum
AGATAAGTAATGAATATATACTATATATTAATAATTACATTATATTAATAATCATATTTTTTTTGACGTAAATATCAAGCATGAATAAATTACTCTATTATCTCCAAAATAGAATTGTCAATAAGAATTGGTCCAACCCATTCTGTGATTTGATAGGACTAGGGTAAGAATTTAAGAATCCATTCAAGAATGTAAGCCAGCTAGCCTTTACCATTTGAGCAATATGAGTTGGGCTCGTTCGTTTTTTCATCAATTTTAGATGGAGCTAAAGATTTACTATTTTTTGGCTTTGGGGTATGATAAAATAGAGCAAAATGGCTCTTTGCTTTTATCAATTGTGAAGTAGCAGTTAGTGAATGCAACTTTCGACGCTTATAGTGGGTCATCCGGAAATAGTCGCGCTATGTTTTTAAACGTAGGGATTAGGCTGCGTACATACGACTCCCCTTATTTCGCAATAGACGAAAACCTTTGAGACACTGGAATAATATCGTTGTTATTGTTGAGTTGGGGTGATTCGTGAGGTAAATATAAAGTACAATAAAATAAAATACTAACAAGAGGAGTCTAAACTGAAAGTCTCAAACCATGCATCAAAATAGTACAAAGTTTAAAAACTTGAATATTTAAAGTATTTTCTTGTAATTTGTATCTAAAATATTACATAAAATGATAATAATTTCATAGTGAAGTCACACAACTAAACTTTTACTTAAAATCAAACTTAATAAATATTATTAAAATTATTTTATTTATGAATTTGAGATTTAATTAACAAATAGTAAATACTATGTAATATTATCTTGTTGATATTTATGTTATGGATTAAGCTGACTATTTTTTAATCTATCAAAATAATGAACCAATCCATTTTTTTTCTCTGACCAAAAAAAAAATAGACAATTCTCTAAAATTTTGCATGGTAAGCTTTCACTTTATAGTAGAACTCCACTAACAAAGTGCCACTTGTATTTTTCTCTTTTAAACAAAAAATAAAGAAAAAAAAGCTCTATATATACCCTTCCATGGCAGCAAATATTTGATCACACTTAATAATATTTCTGATTTGTTTCTTCTCTTTTTTACAAAATGTTTATTGAAAATTTCAAAGTGGAAAGCCCAAATGTGAAGTATACAGAGAATGAAATACACTCTGTGTATGATTATGAAACCACAGAGCTTGTTCATGAAGAAAAGAATGGAGCTTATCAATGGATTGTTAAGCCTAAATCTGTCAAATATGAATTTAAAACTGATGCCCATGTTCCAAAATTAGGGTCTGTTTCTTCATTCATTCTCAGATTTCATTTTTTTTTTTGAAAAAAATAAATTAAAATTGGGTGATTTTTTTTGTTTGTTTAGGGTTATGCTTGTTGGATGGGGAGGAAACAATGGTTCAACATTGACGGGAGGTGTTATCGCAAATCGAGAGTGAGTTTTTCTGTTATTCTTGAGTTGCATGTTGTTTCTGCTGATGTCGGTATGCACATTGGAGCTTGATTAAATTTGGATCTATGATAACTCTGGTTAAAGATGAAAGAATACTCTCTTGTTGATTCTAATTTCATGTTGTTTCTGCATTTGATGTCCTGTAAGCATTGGAGCCTAATTAAATTTGGATCCGTGATACTGTACGTAGAGGACTCGATCCCAGTAACTCTGGTTAAGAATAAAAGAGTACTTTTTTTTGTTGTTGGTTCTAATTTCTCTGTGTTATTTGTTGATTTTGTGATGTCATTTTTGGAGATTCTAAATCGTGGGTTTTGGTTATTGTTGGCAGAGGAATTTCATGGGCAACCAAAGAAAAAGTGCAGCAAGCCAATTATTTTGGGTCTCTTACTCAGGCATCAACCATTAGAGTTGGATCTTTCAATGGTGAAGAGATCTATGCACCCTTCAAGAGCCTCCTTCCCATGGTAGTCACCTTGTGTTTTTTTTCTTTTTCCAAAATTGGGATAATGGGGTGTGGTTGGGGAGGGGGGAGGGGATTATACAACAACAAATACCACTTGAAATCCTTCAAGTGGGATCTGGAATAGAAGAGTGTACGTAGACCTTATTAATGCTTTGTGAGGGTAGAAAAATTATTTTTGAAAGATCCACGACTCAAGTGTGCAATTTTAGGTATAAAGAAGAATAAAATAGTGATGGAAATATAGCAACTAATAGGAGAAGCAATATAAAGCCTAAAAGAAATATCATAAGGTGGGGAATCAAACCCCTCACCATGAAAGTTTAGATAGCCAGCCAACCAACTGAACTAGGAAGATTCCCCAATTGATTAATCTTCCTTTAGTGAAGTAACTTGTTTGTGGCTTTACATATACTAATAGGATTTACTTGTGAGCACTTACAGTGTCGTTTGGTTTGTGAACAAGTTATACTAGAATTATGATGCGAGATTATCATAGGGGAGGAGATAGGATTTTGAGTTTATGAGTAGTGAAATTGAAAAAAGAGGAAGTTATGGGGTTCTTGATAAATGATTTATACATATTAAGTGAATATTTTTAATACAAATACAGGGTTTGTATCAAAGTTAGTCGTCCTAATGAACTCGTAATCTAAATGTTAGCTCTACCCCTGCGGATAAAAATTGTATAGTTGATATCCCTGTACTGATAAATCTTTGGTTCATTAGACCAAAAAAGAGAGATAAAAATTGTATAGTCGTTATGCTTGCAATGAAACGACCCTGAAAATCTAACGAACTCTTCATAGTATTCGTCATGGAAAGTTACTCTGTCTCATGACCACAATTACTATATTTAATGACTGAAAGAAGTTAGATTCACGCTGATATATTGCTCTGATGGTGAAATAGGTCAATCCAAACGACATAGTGTTTGGGGGATGGGACATTAGCAACATGAATTTGGCAGATGCCATGGTTAGGGCGAAGGTTTTCGACATTGATCTGCAAAAGCAGCTGAGGCCCTACATGGAATCCATGGTCCCCCTTCCTGGTGTCTATGATCCGGACTTCATTGCTGCTAACCAAGAAGCACGTGCCAACAACGTGATCAAAGGCACCAAGAAAGAACAAATTGATCAAATTGTTAAAGATATTAGGTACAAGTTATAATCTTTATCAACCATATTCAATCTTGATCGAAACATGTTTAGTATAGGGTGTAAATAACATGTCTGCTCGGTAACTCAGGGAGTTCAAGGAGAAGAACAAGGTAGACAAGATCGTGGTTCTATGGACCGCCAACACTGAAAGATACAGCACTGTGGTGTTTGGCCTTAACGACACCATGGAAAATCTTTTAGCTGCTGTGGATAGAAATGAGGCTGAAATATCTCCGTCTACATTGTATGCTATTGCTTGTATTCTTGAAAATGTGCCTTTCATCAATGGAAGCCCTCAAAACACTTTTGTTCCAGGTTTGGAATCTCAATTACAATTGTAACGAGTTTTTGAAAGTATAATTGCTGCTGAAAACCACTCTAGCTTTGCTTCTATAACTCAAGTATTTTTTGATGATCCGATTTCTCAGGTCTTATTGATTTAGCCATAAAGAGGAACACTTTAATTGGTGGTGACGACTTTAAGAGTGGTCAAACCAAGATGAAATCGGTGTTAGTTGAGTTCCTTGTTGGAGCTGGTATTAAGGTACGACACGTTTAAAATGTGAAGCACTTTATGTACATATATTAAGCGCACATGCATACTTGTAATTTTCTGAAACTTCTGGTGTTTGTATTACAGCCAACATCAATAGTGAGCTACAATCACTTGGGTAACAATGATGGAATGAATCTTTCTGCCCCTCAAACTTTCCGGTCTAAGGAGATCTCAAAAAGCAATGTTGTCGATGACATGGTTGCTAGTAATGCCATTCTGTATGAATCTGGCGAACACCCTGACCATGTTGTTGTGATCAAGGTAATAATATGACGTGAGAAATTAGAGTTAATGTACAAGAACAGGCATATTAATTTGTTGAAATGGATGTTTGGTTTGGGATTTCAGTACGTTCCATATGTTGGAGACAGCAAGAGGGCAATGGATGAGTACACATCGGAGATTTTCATGGGCGGAAAGAGCACCATAGTTTTGCACAACACTTGTGAGGACTCTCTTTTGGCAGCTCCAATTATCTTGGACTTGGTCCTTCTTGCCGAACTTAGCACTCGCATTCAGCTCAAAGCTGAAGGGGAGGTCAGTTTCATCACATTGTGTGTACACTAAAATGTTGTGCGATCGTTCTAATGAGAAGTGATTCTGTTTTCAGGGAAAGTTCCACTCCTTTCACCCTGTGGCTACTATTGTCAGCTACCTCACCAAGGCTCCTCTGGTAAAGTTTCTATAAGCACTATTCTTGTTCAGTTCAATTAGACTCGAAAGCTATGTTGCTCAGACTCTTCCATAAGTGTTTGTCGGAAACTTCAAAAGTAATGTGTTTTTGGAGGTTCTGGCATGAGTGACATCATTTTTGCAGAGTCCGAGCATCATAAGCAGAGAAAGGTTTTGCAAAAGGATAGAATGTTTCCTCGTATGCACGAGCAGATATATGACTAGTTTCATTAGATCCATTTTCTTAATTACCAACTTCCAATCCACATGCCACCAGTTAAATGTTATTAGCTTCAGATTGTTCTTGATCATTTTAGCTCTATTCTTCTTTTTGCTAGCAATCTGTTGATTCTAAGTATTAGTCTTTCTGTGAGGCCTGCACGAACGCAGGATGCTTTGAGCGCGTGACTACCTTTCTTTCTTTCATTAACTGTGGTTGTGAATTGGAAAACAGGTACCACCAGGCACTCCAGTGGTGAATGCCCTTTCAAAGCAGAGGGCGATGCTCGAGAACATAATGAGAGCTTGTGTTGGTTTGGCACCAGAGAACAACATGATTTTGGAATACAAATGAAAATATGCAAGTCAGTGCACTAAAACTCTCGCTATGCACAAATCCTAAATCAAGGAAATTACTAGAATAGAATGGACTCAAACTCAAGTGTAGTTGCATGTGTAGAGAAGATCATTCTCTATTAGTTTTTGCCTTTTTTGTTTCCTATTTTATCATATGATCATGTAATTAAGCAAAGTGTGGCATGACTCTGAAGTGTAGGAGCTTAAAGGGTCCAAATTCTTGTTTATTGTGATTTCTTCTCTCATGTTCTTGGCCCTCATATCTCCAAATTGTATGCAACATCTTGCTTCTATTGAAAACAACAACAACATGGTGATTTAAATTTTGTTTAGTAATCCACATTTTCCCCTTTATTTCATATGAGTTTAAGTTGTATGCACTGGTGAGGCGGAACCACATTAAGTGAAGGGTGATTCAATGTTCACCCTTTAGTGAAAAGCTATGTGTTATAAAAAAGTTAAATGTTAGCTATTATGAGTGTATTTTTAATATAAGAGATCTAAAAAGTGCATTTTTTTCTATTCAAATTGTAAGTGGGCAAGAGATTTTGCTCAAAACCAGATATGAGTAAGAGTATGTAATTAACACTTTCTCCACCTACTTTTATTTATCCACTATATTAAAAAAAGATCTACACTTCTATTTGCTTTATTTAGAAAATCAAGATTCACAGAGATCTGTTAACTTTATTATTAACTATAATCAATTCCCAAAACATTAAATCTATTATATTCAAAAAATGATATAGTAAAATTATTATTTTATTTATGCTCCTTATAAGGTGTGCCAAGTCAATATTATGAATGTAGGGAGCAAATTTTATAAACGACAAATATATAAAGTCTAATGATGCTCCCTTACTATAGTTTGAGTAATTGCCTTTCGAAACTATAGTATAACAACGTTTGTATAATTCAGGCAACATTTGTATACATATGTATGATTCGCTAAACAATTCGCAGTTTTTGTATAACGTTTGTATATTTCGCCATACAATTCGTGCACAACATTTGTATAATTCGCTATACAATTTACAATATTTGTATATTTAGATATACAATTTGATTTGCGCACAACTTTTGTATAATCACGCACAACTTTTGTATAAATCGTGTGAATTATACAAACCTCAAATTATAATTACAGATAGACGTTTGTCACGAGTCGTAATTAATTCAAACTATAACTATGTTAGCTAATTAACTAATATATATTCGCTTATCCGCGTAATTTTTCTAATCAGCTAATCGCTTGAAAATAACGTAATAAATATTTCATAGCAAGTTAAATTACACTAATAACATAAAAATTATTTACATATTTTTGTGGATCCCACATAATAACAACGAAGAAGCAGGCAGTACAAGCAGGTATGTTGACGAAGAACTGGTCCCATATAATAATAGCGAAGAAGCGAACAGATTAAGCAGACATGTTGACAGAGAGTTGTCTTCTTATTCCGCTCTTCTTAATAATGATACACATATTTTTTTTCTTTTTCTCTCTTTTTTTCCCCAAATTATCCTTCAAGCTGCTGCAATAGTTTTACTCTTGCCAGAATTTTCAGAGGGCAATTCTGAGAAATTATGATGATTTTCAGTCTTCTTTTGAAGGATAAGAAGTTTTGATTTCTCTTTTATTTCATCTTTTTTCATTTGTTGTTCCCTACATTCCACACTACAAAATGCACTATTACCCCTGTTCACATAAAAGAATATTAATCAAACGAACAATAATAATATATTCAGTATAATTTAATAAATGATCAGTTCAAAAAGATTTAGGTGTACATAGAAAATCGTTTTTCAAATTATGATTTGAAAAAAAATGCAAAAATTAGTAATAATGAAATTGAGGAATACTAATGAACAATTTGATTAATTATCTAAAATGTAGAAGATGATGGTATAATATATATACTAAGTATATGTCAATAATAATAATTTGTTGTCCCATAAATTATTTAAAAAGGAATCTTTTGTACCAACTACATTATGCAATAAATAAACCAAATAAGAAATGACATAAATTTGCCACTTGTATTTTTCTTTTAGATTTATATTTTCCAACAATTTAGATCCTTTAAGTTTGGAAAAATTGAGTATACTTTCAACTTCTTTTAAATATTTTAACAAACTCCGATGGTTCAATTTTAATGAAAAATTATATCCTATTTTAATTGTTTTTTAAAATCATTCTGTTGTCTTTTTTATCTTTTTTTTTGTTCAAGTTAATATTATTATATGTTAATACTATGTTCTTTTATTTCTCATTTATAACACAATTACTTCATCACTATATAATTTTTTCCCATATTATTTTTCATATATGCGTTACTTAGGTTATGTATCCATAAAATAACTTTTTTTATCTTCACAATATAAGATTAAAAGTGCATGCATACGTGTATTACCTTTTTTAAGTTTTACTTTCAAAATCAAATTGATTATGTTATTGTGTGAGTAATGCTTTATTTTGATACTTAATATATTTTACTTGATTGAAATTTTGTTTAAGAAAATCAAGATACTGATGTTAGATTTCATGAAATTTTTATTTATGCTAACAAAGTAGATAGCAATGGCGAATTTTGTAAGTCTGAGGGATACAACTAAATTTCTCATCTTTTTGGGGATAAAATATATTACGTTTAGGGTAAAAGACCAAAATGAATATATTTTGTTATACAATAAGGATTATTTCAATCAAGCGAAATATATTAAAGACCAAAATAAAGCATTGCCTATATATTAAGGACCATTTTGATTATTTTCTCATTATTGTTATATTTTTCCATCAATCTTGGATAGAGTCAAAAATTCACTATTTTTTGGCTTTGGGGTATGATGGAATAAAGCAAAATGACTCTTTAAACTGTCTGCGCTTCTTTTAATTGTAAAGTAGCAGTTAGTCAATGCAACCTCTCGACGCTCATCATGGGTCATCTGGAAACAGTCGCGCTATGTTTTTAAACATAGGGGTTAGGCTGCGTACATTCGACCTCCCCTTACCCCGCAATGAGCGGGAGCCTTTGAGGCATTGGGGTAATGTTGTTGTTGTTGTTGTTGTTGTTCTCATTATTGTTATATATATTTGTAATGATCTTTATAACTTTAACCCGTTTAAATATGAGCGAAAAATTAATTTTTGACCTATTTATGCTGTATAAAATTTCAACAAAGTCAGTTGAAATTTCCTTTAGTCAAATTAACTTTGCCCTTAATTATAACAATCTAAAATACGCTATCAATGTCATATAAAAATTCTTTATATTATCCGTGTATATAATAATAATTATTACCTATACATGTAGATGTCGCGAGAAGGTGTCAATCGACTGTTACAAAATCCACAACTTGTCAAAAAATGAAAACTTTGATCACTTGAAATTCTATGGTGGTGTTTCGATGACACGTGTCGATAATCACGACCATCTAATCGATTATTAAATTTGATCATCAGATCAACGGTCATCCCTGTCATGCTCGTTGTTCTCCTCATCACAGGATCAGATCCCCTTTACAAAAAGAGCAATTTTTATTTTTATTTTTTGGTAGATAAAAATTGGGAGGGAAGAATTAGAGAGAAATGAAATGAAGAGACATATATATAGAAAAAAAATGGGGTGTGTGTGTGAGAGAGAGTTTATGTTGACTTTGAGGGTGTGTTAATGATCTTGTGGTTGGTATTTAAATTAAATATATTATTTTAAGGAATTTATAAATTATTTTGATAGATATTATGGGAGGTGAGAGCGACTGAAGATATGAGTGTGGGCTGATCTGGATTGAAAGTATTCGATAGAGATAAAGATGAGATGTGTTGAATATGGACTGAGGTACTGGTGAGGATGGAGAATACGAGGTTGAAATAAAGATGAGGTGTGTTGGATGTGAGTATAGGGTGATGAGGATGGAAAATATAAGATTCAAATAAAGATGAAGTACGTTGAAGGATGAAAAAAATACAAAATTATTTGTGAAATTATTTTCTCTATTTTTACTAGATAAATCAGTTATCTCATATTTAATAAGCTTATTTTGATAATTAAAAAATTTTAATCAATCAAATATAAATTTCTTTGAAAAATATAAGATTTACATAAAGAGCGTTTTTAACCCATTAAATAATAATAAGGATATTTTTAGATCAAAATATTAACGACAAGGATATTTTTAATTCTTTTCCTCTTTTACTATAATTCATATTATATTTCGTTTATTAGTTCCATGAGTTGATCATATTGATCAAATAATTTGATTCCATTTCCAAAAACAATGGAATAAATTTAGTCTATATGTTTCTATTTTTTTTTTTCAAAACACCAAATGTAATTATAATTGTTAATTAGGGCAATATATGTTGTTTTCAAGAACAAATCAACGTAAACAAACAAAAAGTAAGAGTTTTTTTTTAATAGTACTATTCTTTTGTTTTAGCTATTTTTTTCCTCATATTTTTATTATTGTTCCTTCACTTTTGTATTTAAAAATTTATTGATAATAATCTTTCTATTATATTTCATATAATGTGAAGATATTATTTGCATATATATATATTTTTTAAAATTCTACTTATAAAATTATTATTATTGTTATTGTTATTGCTATTGCTGGCGTTTTGTACCTTTTTCTTTTCCTGCTGTTACTTGGACTAATTCAATGGTGATGATGAAATGAGAAAACGATGAATATAATTTTTAAATTTGCTTTTTGTTGCTTTGAATATCTTTAAATAGGAAAATGACATTCCTATTAAATTTAAAAGAAAAGAAAATATCAACCATAGGCTTTGTGGTATTGTGGACCCTAATTTTAAAGTTAAAGATTCAATGGGGCTAAAGATAAGATAGGCTTTGCATATTGATAACTTTGTATGTTGCAGAGGCTCGGAGATATATTCATTTAAGATAATCAGATAAATAATTTTTGTTAATTTTTTTTGAATATATAGATTAAATATAAATATTTTGATATACATCAATGGTTGAATATCCTTGATACATCTATATTCTAAAAGTATGAACACCCTTGATGAAAATACTGGTTTCGTCACTGATATTGTATAGCCTTTTAGTCATAATAAGTAATTACTTATGTTAGTGCTTGTAATCTTTGACTATTTATATTTAATTTTTAGTTCTTTACAATATAGAAATATGACGTATTTATTTGAAAAAGAAATCTTCCAAATGTAGCTTTAGCTGAATCTATTATAGGATAGACTCTTTGGATAGATTACCTTATGGCAATGAAAGCCCGTATATTTTGAATTTCAATGCTCCCCATTGCTTTATGATTTATTATAATGATACTCTGTTTCGTACTTGGTAACTAGCTTTTCGTTTCCTCCTTATACTAGATTTTTTCAAGAATTCCCCCCTCTTTCGATGATGTCTATCCAGATTCTCTTGATCCAGCCAAATTTACTTCGATGTAAGATGGGTTGAAGTCTTATGTATTTGTTCAATCAAAATTCGCAATTTTTAAGAATTATTAATTACATTATTATTTAATTATTCATGTGTTATATGTTAAGCTCATATTATTACTTCATATTTGGTATAAAATACTTCTAAAAATATTTTAAATATATCATATTTTTCTTATAAAGGAACTAAAATCACAAATCTTAATCTGTTGAAGGTGAGATATATTAAGTCATATTATATTACAAGGATCTAAATTTGTTTATCCCAACGATCACTTTCTAAATTTGTTTATTCTTACTATCACTTTCTTAAATTCAAACTTGATAGGAACTAATTGTCCCTATTTTTCAATTGCAACACCTAACTCTCATTTAACAAAAAAAAAATTGATAATTTGAATGGATAAAAATAATTCTACAAAGATTCCTTGTGTTTTGTTTACTGATTTTGTATACAACTAACAATAATAACAATAACAATATATTCAGTGAAATTCTATAAGTGGAGTCTCAAGAGGATAAAATATACGTAAATCTTATCACTATCTCATAGAAATAGAGAATTTATTTCCAAAAAACCCTGACTATTTACTGATTTTGTATATATTTCAATCTTTTTAATTTATCTAAACTTTTTACCTCCAATTTACACACACCATCATATGGTTTTACATATAATTAAATCATACCAAAGTAGGTCATATAGCCTAAGTGCTCTTTGACATAAGACTACTAAAAAGTTATTGCCAAAAAAGAAAAGAAAAAAGCCTTTAAAAAAAGAAGAAGAAGATAAAGATCTTATTTCATTTTCAATTGAAAATAGAGAATTTGAAGTTGAAAATTTGGTTTGATAAGTATGTTTGACTTTAATTCCTCATAAAACTACATGGTATAATTGAATTATAAATAGATAATAACAATCTAGAAAAATCAAATAAAACTTTAAGATATTACGCCATTTATGATGAAGGCATTTAAATGAAAAAGATTTCCCTCTTATATAATAAGAGTAGGCACGTCTTTATTAATGTGCCTGCTTAAGTTGTCTGCTTCCTCTTATAATGCGATGCCCATAAAAATATTTTGTCGATTTTCTTATTAATCTTTTTAAAGTAGCTATTTGCTTCAATTATCATTTTACAATATTGACCCTAATAAATAATTTTCCAATAGCTTCAACTACGATTTCATAATCATTTTCTCAGTAGATTCAACTGTGATTTTACTATATTGCCTTAATTAGTTATATTGAGTTAAGCAAATACTGAAATTAGGATTAAAAAAATCTCTTTAAATTGGATGAATAAAATTAAATAATTATTTTACTATCTTTTTGTGATTATATTTGTGTCAAAAAGGAAGTATTTTAATCAATATTAATAATATTTATTAGATATTAATTTTACACTTAATGAAAAAATTTACTAACATTTAATTATATTATTAAAAAATACATTAATAAATAACTATTGAACTTATGTATTGCACGGACTATTTATAACTAGTTTTAATTATATTAGAAAGTTAGTTGAATAAATTAATGAAAAATATTGTTGATTTCACTCATAAGCAAATCACCAGGATTCTATTCAAATATAAATAACTTTTCTAAAGAAATGAATTTTATTTTCGTTAGACAATGTCAATTGGTTGTAGCTATTAAGAATATTCATATGCTTTATATATAATTTTACAGCTCTTTTAATTATTAATATAAGACTTTTTATTCCCATCCAATAAATATTAAATAAAAGAAATTGTCACCAAGTAATTCCACTAAACGAGTTTCAATTAGTTTAATTAAAAATTATATTTCCCATTAATAAAAATAATTTACTAGGAGAACATACCACTTTTATAAGTGCAATAATTGATGTTCCCTAACAACTTAACGAAAAATGAAATGAGATTATTTTTTATTGAGTGTTTGATTCGTTATATTTAAAATAATATGTATTATATAAATTTTAAGAATAATTTATTTATTTATAAAAATATTTTTTATGAATGTGAAAAGTGATGTATAAAAAGAGTTTAAAAAGATAAATTGACATTTACCTACTTTATCTCGGAATTACTATATCATCTAAGGGGATGGATAACTTATTTCGATACTAATTATCAATCTCAGGATAAGTTATTCCCAACTTGCCAATCAAACAATAAATTGAATGACATTATAATTTAATCCCGGAACTATTTGGTGTTATCCAAGTTGTTGGCGTGAAGTATAAAGTTTCCTAATCAAAGAACAAAATGTTGGATTATTTTATCCCGTGTTTGGTTGGGATGTTAGGTTGTAACAACCCATCTTAAGATGAAAAGTCCCACATCGACAAAACACATGAGAGATGTTGGGTATATAAGTAAACAAACCTTACCTACTTCTGATGCGTTTTAAAGTCGTGCGGGCCGAGGCCCAAAGTAAACAAATCACTAGCGGGGTGGATTATTACCTCCAGATAACTTATTCCCAACAAAACAACCCTTTTATTCAAATTGTAGAAATATACAACTTATGGTTTACATAATTTCATATAATCCATGCTCTTTTAAAAAATTATAAAAATCTCTTAAATGATATAAAATTACAATCCCTACTTCTCCATGTATCATAATGAAAATCCCTTAATGCTTCTATCTTTTCGACATGTATCACTATTTTATTTTTTGTATCAAAAAGAAGAAAGTTTTGATGAATTTAGAAAAAAAAATGATATTAATTAAAACTAACTCTAAAAAATATGAGATTTATATAAAATATCTTTATTCTGTGGAGAAAGACCCAGTCAATAATGTGGTTAAGTAGTTGGGCCAAGATTTAAAGGCCCATTATTTCTACAGCTTTACCAGTCCACATTGAGTTGCGGAATCTAAATTCCAAAAAAAACTATCATCATGGAGTTTCAAATTTCACATGAAAAACTCCAACGATAAGGACAAACATGAATTGTAATAACATCATATTTAAGCAAAGAGATTTAGAAAAAGGGAGGAAATTGCCAACTTTATCGATAGATCGGAGAAGGCCCAAGTTCGTTAATTCTGATAAATTATCATAAAATTCTAAATTTCATAAATTTTGGTTGTGAAATATAAAACATCATGACAAACAACTAAATTCTAAATTCTAATTAAAAGATTTTTAAAAAGCATGTTACTTCAATCATTAGCTGTCTGAACATTCACTAAAATAAAAATAAAAATAAATCAAATAAATATATTCATATAATTTTAAAAATAATTTAAATATACCACTCATTGTATTTTCGATTCAAATATATTCTCTCCCTAAGATTACCAATTGCTTTTTGGGTTTGATCTCAATTGAGTGTAGGGTCAGTTTCATAATTATGAATAATTACAGGGCCGAGTTAGTCAATCTTTACCGCAGAGAAAGTCACTTTGGGCCCCCTCAAGTTTTCAATTATGTCACTTTTACTTCCTTTTTTTTTTCTTTGATCATCATCATATCCATTTCCTCTCTATTTTACATGCCAAGAAATTGTGAAATCGTAGAAATTGAAAAATAGATACACTTAACTTTGAGTTGATAAAAAAAAATGGCAAAGTTTATAGCTTTTTTCGTGATTTTCTTAGTATTATTTGCTTCTAGTATTAATGGTAGTTCTAATTTCATGGACACTTTTCTTGTTGTTGGCAAAGTTTATTGTGATACTTGTCGTTGTGGCTTTGAGACTTCTGCCTCCAAGTATCTTCCCGGTAATATTATCAACCCCTTGACTTCTTTTTTTTATTATTTTTATTATTATCAAACTCGAAGAGGAATTTAAAAGTTAAGTTTGGTGATTCGTGTTGAGACACAAAGTCTCAGATTGATTAATGGGATGGATGATCTTCTTATAAGGTTTAGACAATTTTTCCCCATTTGAGATAATTTTTGGGGTGTGAGTTAGATCTAAAACCTAATTCAACATGATATTAGAGCAGCATGGCTCGTCTCACCCAATGTTGGGCCTCCGAAAAAATTGTCCATGCACCAGATGCTAAGCACTGGACATGAGGGGGTGTTGAGACACAAAGTTTCACATTAGTGATTAATGCGATGAAGTGGTCTCCTTATAGCTTTTTTATATATATAAACTTTATTGAAGAGAGATTAATATTTTAAATAATTAAATATGAAATAGTCTTGATAAATAAAATATAATAGTCAAAACACATAATTTTTAAGAAGTGTTGAAATTAAAAATGTGGCAAGTAAAGTAATTTAAAAAATAAATATTTATATTAATTATATTTCTTAAAATAAAAATTATTGGATTTAGCTTCATGGGAGTGTATCTTTTTTGTCTGTTATTGCATTTCTGCAAATCCGATGTATTTGTCTATTTCTGTCCATTTTGGACTTCAATTTCCTAGGAAATATTCATATTTCCCAAGTCTTGTCAATATTGATCGAATAATTTTATTCATTAAAATTTAAAATATTAAAAAATTATCAAATATTGGGAATTCAAATTTTGGACATCATGATTTTTTTTAATTTTATTAATTACTAGGTAATATTCTAAAAGATATGTATGATCATCTTGTTCATAAGCTTAATTTTTATCTATGATGTATTTCTTTATTAGTCTAAGAATGAAGAATTAAAATATATTTAAAATATTTTGACTTATTGAATTTTATATATGAATTATCCCGTGAATAATTAATATTTTATTTGAAATATTACTAAATATTAATCTAAGCATACCTTAATTAGCATTTGTTTGAGTTTCATGCTTGAAATTTCGGATAGAAAAAGAGAACTAATAGTTCAAATCGAAAACTCACTCATGAATTCAGAAATAAATCTCAAAAAACTTAAAATTGTTTAGATGTGTTTTTTTCGCCCTTTAACTCTTTGATTAATCTATTTTTACCATGAAACATCACATTATTTTTCATTTTTCTTCAAAAGAAAGTAAAAGATCAAGCCTATTTATTTTGATACATAAAATTGTATGATCATCTAATTTAAAAATTATTATATAATATATTTTTATGCAGGATCTAGGGTTAGAATAGAGTGCAAGAAGAGGGACACTAACGATTTGTCATACACAATTGAAGGTGTGACAAACTCTAAAGGAGAATACAAGATCCTTGTGAATAGTGATCGCAACGATGAATTTTGCGATGTCGTCCTCATAAGAAGCTCCGATCCCACGTGCGCGGATCCCAACATGGGTAGGGATCGTGCACGTGTTGTCCTCACTCGTAATAATGGCATGGTCTCTAATAGGCGCTTTGCTAATTCCATGGGGTTCCTTTCTGATGAGCCTCTTTCTAGTTGCACTAAAATTCTCCAACAGTATGAATTTTCAGAAGACCGATTTTAAATTATTATTATTATTATTATTATTATTATTATTATTATTTAATCAAAGATGATGTTTAGATTAATTTAAAATGATAATTATGTTGTCAAAAGTGATGCATGTTTGTGTTTGATTGAGATGTGTTATGTGTAATGTATCTTTTAGGGTGTGTTTGGATTATGAATATGATTTAATTTGTGAAATATATTTTTCCTATTTCCTTCAGGGAATTCTTTTTTTTTTTACTTTCTTTTAAATAAATATTTTTCAAATTGCGCAAATTCACATGTATGCAAAAAAAATCAATAAAAAATTCTCCTAACAGAACTGCAGAGTCATCATTCACCCTTGGGAAGAGTATGTATAGCCACTAAATTTTATATATTTCTCACCGCCAAAATACACCAATATTAGCATTTCCATTTAGTATGTATATCCATATCATGATAACAAATTCAGGATTTTTATTTTGGAGATTCAGAAAGTAAAAACATGATGTTTTAAGAAATTTAGAATTTCAAAGTAAATTTTGAATTGTTTAGATTATTATGTCAATTTTTATACATATCAAAAATAAAAAATATATAATTTTTTATATATACAATGTAACTTTATTATCAAGTGAATTTAGATAAACATCATTACTTCTTTATGTCAAAAATTATAGTTGATTTTAAAGACACTTTTATTTCTTAGCTAAGTCTGCTACGCAAGTATCATGTTCGATCATAACTCAGACTTGGCTCAACCCAACCCCTCATGAGTTTTCTCAGAGGCAGGAAGTTGGTGTTACCTAACAATTTCTCTCCTAACACGAACTCGGCTCTGATATCTCTTATTAGGATCAAGCATTTGCTATTATACCAAAAGCTAAAATTGATAACTTAATTAAATCCACCAAAAATATAATATTTTATCATGATTCAAACTCGAATCACCTTAAACCCCTCATGAACCTTGCTAGAGATAGAAAGTCGGCGTTACCTAACAATATACATATGTGTGTATACGTATATACATGTTCCTTGTTTTGCTTGTTACCCTCACCAATCACCATACTCCTCTTTTTCCTTGTATGACAAATTATGGTGGAATTTGAAGAATACGAGGAGGAAGAACTAAGCTATGATGAACTCAAGAAGAGAATATGGAAGGACCGGATGCAGTTGCAAAACTTCAAGAAGAAGGGGGAGAACAAATTAGAAGAGGAAGAAGAGATTGATCAAGAACAAAATTTATATAGAAAGGAAAACAATGTCCAAAGCTCAAGATTCTATTCTCAAGTACATGGTAATCTTGCCATATATTATAGTTTATTTCTATGTTATAGGCATATTTTGATTTTAGCTGATAAATCAACACTCCAACTTTGAATATGTATATTCAGATCCTTTTAACTTATTTTCACTATATCAATTAAATGCGTCAACTTATATTAAATGCGTCAACTTATAAAATAGATCATTTAAACACTTCCAAATTTGATATGTTATTTCAGCATGAGATGCACGAAATATTTATTGTGTCAGTTGAATATTTCTTCTTTCTCTCTATCTTATGATATTCTTTTCTCTCCAATCATGTGGTGCACCAGACACCCATCATGAAAGATTTTACGATGATAATAGTATAATTGTTCCTATATGATAATAAATAAATATGGATATTTATAATTAAAACTTCATATAAATATTGTTCAAGTATAATGACATTAGCTCAATTGCCTCTCGCAACAATAAATCTTACTTCTAAAATTAAAGAAACATTTATTGCAACTATATCTCTTTTTCTTTGATAGTAGGTTGAACTAAGGTAGCTTCTTTTACACCTCAAAATCTTTTTTCTTGTTTAATTAATAGGTAAAAATCATGGAGGATTGCCAAGGTCAAGGCTTTGTGTATGGGATTGTGTCAGAGAAGGGTAAATTGGTGAGTGGCTCCTCAGATAGTTTGCAAGAATGGTGGAAGGAGAAAGTGAGATTTGAGCAAAATGCCTCTTGCCATTGCTGAATCCTTGCCCAAATTATTAGAGGAAGAGCACATATTGGATCCTAATTCCTCATATATGTGTCTTCTTGAAGAATTGCAAGACACTACTTTGATCTCAATACTTTCTTCTCTAATGCAACATTGTATCCCTCCACAAAGGAGGTTCCCTTTGGAGAGAGGTTTAGTCCCACTTTGGTGGCCAACAGGTAGGTAGCAACGTCATATAACTTTTTTTCTGTTTCAATTTATGTCTTAGTTTAATTCATTAGTATAGTTTAAGTAAACAAGTAAGAGATTTTTTTGCAGTATTGTGACCTTAAACTAATTAAAAAGTTAAGTATATGTATAATAATGTATCAAAAATGTCATTGTCACTCGTGGTCGAATATAGCTAATTGAAGATTAAAATGTGTAATTGTATCAAAATGTCATTGAATCTCAATAGTTTTAAGCATGTAGGCTGTTTGAGCTAATTTAAGAGGTATTAAAGGTAAAAAAATAACATTTCTTTTGAGACAAATTAAAAAGAAAAGTAAAATATATAAATTGAAATATTGGGAGTATTTTGATACGACGTTAAATTCCTTGAAAAAATATTACTTCATCTTATTTTATATAATGCACTTTAATTGCACAGAATTTTAGAAAGAAATAACAACTTTAAAACTTGTGATCTAAAATATCTGTAGATATCTATGTTGTTATGATCATCTTATTAAAAGTAAAACAACAAGCTTAAAATTAAAATTATTTGTATTAAATATGGGAACGGACTAAAAAGTAAAATGCATAGAAATATATTAGGACAAAAGAAGTAGTATATAAAGAGTAGTTTTGAACTCATATCTAATGATTTTAAAAATTCTTAACCTCAATTAACTCATCAAGTTAAAATTCTTTCACTTTAGGGAATGAACTTTTGGTGGGGTGATCAAGGGTTGTCCCAAGAACAAGGTCCACCACCTTATAGGAAGCCCCATGGTTTGAAGAAAGCATGGTAAGTAAGTGTTTTGGCTGCAATTGTCAAACATATGTCTCGTGATTTAGGCAGGATGAGGAGATTGGTGAAGCAATCCAAGAACTTGCAAAATAAGATGACAGCCAAAGAAACATCTACTTGGTCTAAAGTTATTAACCAAGAAGAAGCCGTTAGGTCTCTCAAGATTGTTGGGCTATTTAAGATCTGTAACTTCCTATTTGAAGAGCAAGAAAGAAGAAGAAGATGAATAGTAGCTCGATTTTAGAAAAAAGGCGGAGAAATAATTGTTAGAAAGAGAGGTTTTTTTTTCGTGATAACACCCAATTAATTAATTGGGTAACCTCCACGGCGACAAAGTTATATATATTAATGATATCCGAATATTTACAATTACACAAAATATATGTATACACGGAGAATAAACAGTAGCACCTAAAATTTGGGTCGGGGCTCCGCCCCGAACCACGGCCTTCAAGTGGGGGGCTCTCGCCCCCCCCACACCCCGACAACCTTATAGCAGAGGTTAAAACCGTGACAACTACTAAATATATTATCAGGCTCCACTACTTAAACAAAGATTTCAACATCCAAAGTAGTAAAAATAAGGATAAAGAAGAAGAACTAGATGTTGATTTTGTTCCCAAAAATGACAAGAGGAAGTCCATCTTTGAGGATGATCATGTTAACATGGAGGATGGCCAAAACTTGAATTGTCCACAAAGTGAATTAGCCTTGGGATTTGTGGACAAGAATTCAAGAATTGAACACGAGTCAAGTTGTTCTTATGGTAAAAGATTAAGTCACCAAAATAACCTAGAAAGTACCTATGGTCATGATGAGGAACAACTTAACAACTTTTCTAGTTATTTGATTGGAGCACAAATGAAGTCACAAGAAGAAATGGAAATCATCACTATCCAACAAGATTTTGGAAATTATCATGCACAAACAATATCTCATGGAGTGGTGGAAAATTTTGGAAACTTTTGGGATAATGAAAATATCCTTGAAGAGCTAAATTATGGGAACTTGAACTCCATTACAAGATGTTCTAAATCATGAAGTTGCAATTTCTATTTGGGATTTGGATTGTCATGATAGCTATAGTTAGTTTAGAGATTATGTCATCTAATTTTGTTGTGTTCTTGGTTAATTACCAGTCAGTATTTCTTTTTTTGAAAAATAAAGTTTTTTCATGAACATAAATAAAACTAATTAATGTGTGATAATGTTCTCTTATTAGATATAAATATCAAAATCTATGTATTTTTTGGTTTTGATATATCCTAACATGGACTTAATATGGATCACTTATATTTTACAACATGAAGTTATGGGCTGGCTATGGGACTTTTAAGTAATAAATAAACTTTAATCAAGTGAATTAGTGCACAAATACATACTTTTTATGGTCATTTTAATTTTTACCTCATGTTGTATAAATCTTTATAAGTTTATTCATTTCAAACACAGCTTCATACATTAAATTTAGATCACAAAACAATACTTCAAGATTATTTTAATTTTTGACATGTTAGAATATGATTGATTGACCATGTTTAATTTGCGATTCCATTTTTGATGATCTAATGAATGATATTCTTTGCCTTTGGAGGACAAATATTACTATCTTTCTTGCATTGAACTCTCTTTACTAGGGTCTATTGTACGCAATCTTACCTTACATTTTTGTCAGAGATTGTTTCTAAAGCTTGAATCTGTGATCTTCTAATCACATGACAATAACTTTACTGTTAGGTAGTGAAGCCTGATAATATATATAGCAGCTGTCGCGGTTCAACCTCCGCTGTTAGGTGCTACTGTTTATTCTCCGTGTATACTTGTATTCTGTGTAATTGTAAATATTCGGATATCATTAATATATATACCCTGTTGCCGTGGAGGTTACCTAATTAATTTTTGGGATTTACTACGAAAAATAATACTCTCTCTACAGAAATATTCTCTGTCTTCTCTCTAACTTCTCTCTAAAAGAAGAATTCTTGTTCTTCAATCCTCATCTTTTTTTTTTCTCCTTGCAGAGTGTAGAAACATAATTTTTCAACATTTATCAGTTACTCTAAGTCTCCCCTTCAACATTACATATTTGAGAAATACATATTTGAACTCTCTTCTCTTTTCATCTATTAATTTGGGCCTTTACCAGATAACCTTTAGGGCACACCAATGTTATTGTAGGCCCAACATTTATTACTTGTTTGTCCAAAAACACTCAAAATATTGATAAAGAGAAATGATCATTCAAAGAGTTAAACTTTTGGTTACAAGAAATTATGAAAGCATATGCAAAATCTTAAGATTTAAAGATATAGTGATGGAGTCAAAATTTTTATTTTAGAATTTAAAAATAAAGAAGTAAAATAGAAAGACGATAAAGAAATTCAACATTCATTATATATACATAAACATAAATTTAACCTAGTATACGATGTAATTTTTTGATGAAACTGTTAGGTTGTGGAGCCTGATATTATATTTATGTATTGGCGTAGTTCAACCTTCGCGATGAGGTTGTGGGGGGCGGGAGCCTCCCACTCAAAGGCCGGGCCCCGCTCTAAATGTTAGGTGCTACTGTTTATTCTCCGTATATACATGTATTCTCTGTAATTGTAAATATCCGAATATCATTAATGTATATAATCCTATCGCCGTGGAGTTTACCGATTTGGGTGTTACTACGAAAATATTTCTCTCTCTAAACTCAATATGCTCTACTTTCTCTCTAGAAAGAACATTTGTTCTTTCTTCTTCTTCAATCTTTAGATCGTATTTCCTAACAGAAACAGATTCATCAGATGAACCTCCTTGCGTCCCTAACTTCGATCTGTGGCCCCTATTGTCAAAAGGTCGTTTCGTTGATGAAGAAAAAGGGAAAACTCATTATATTACAAGTTATAACAATGATAGCAATAATGAAAATTCATGCTTCCAAACCATGAATTTAGAAAATCAATACCTATTAGTAATAATTAAATTTCCATGGATTAACCTGTCACTTTTTAATGTGTTAGAAATCTGTTATACATGTATTAGTCACAATCTTGGATTTCTTTGTCAAGTCTTCCACATCAAAATGACAAGTAATTGTCAAATCTTTCTTCAAAATTTTAACCCAACTTTTCATTTCCATTGGCACATGAATAATCAATGACATTATTACTATTTTCTTTTGGTCATCTTCAAGTGCCTTCAACAAATCACTAGGCAATTTCCCATTTGAACCAACATCAAGATTAAGATGAACATTACTTGAACCCAAACCTTTTTGTGAATTTGAAGGATATTTCCCTTGTGCTACATCATTTTTCTTGAAAATAAAATTGGTCTTCCCATCACCAAATGAAACATCCATTCTTTCATTTACATTTTTGATTTTCAAATCGATCTCGAATTTTGAATGTTTATTTTTTTGGTCATGGCCGCGACTATTAGGGTCCATGGAATTGGTGAAATGGACCCCAAGGACAGAAAATTCAGGGCTTTTAGGGGTATACAACATGTGAATAATCCCGATGGTAACACCTATAACGATACCAAGTAATAACAACCCAAATAAGATCCAACAACGACGTCCAATTTTTCTCTTGCGTCGAATATTATCACCGGGTGTACGAGTTTCCACGAGTTTTGGATTTTCAGGTGGTGGCACACGATAAACTTGATCTCTAGGGATTTGGACAACGACGATATCCGATGATCGGTCAGGAGGGGATGCTAACCGGAGGGATGTTGCCGAGGAAAGTCTGATGCTATTTTTCCTGTTCCCGGTAAGTGGGGTCCGCTCTTCCATGCGAGGGGTGGACGTAACTGGAATCGAAGAACAAGAAGAAATGTGACGCTATGAGAATAGTGTATGGTTACATGCATGAAAATTTGGGGTTCTGCATGGGGATATAAGGTCACTTGAGAGGATTTGGTGTTTCTTTACGAAAATTGTTATTGTTGTTGTTGTTATTCTAGAAGTACGAAAGAGAAAAGGTTAATGGTGCCTCATACTATTCGTTTGCACTTTATTGAGTCAGTATTATTGTCTCACGATACGATTTTGATACGAGTAATATTACTACGATAAAAAAGATATTTAGCATCAATATTTATAAGTATTAAGTGGTAATTGAATTAATGTCATTATATTCAGTATCGTTAAACTCCTTAATGGCATTGATATTGAATGGAGGTTATTAATATTTATATTTATTATTGTTGCTAAATATATTATAGGGATAATTATATTATTATTATTATTATTAAATAATAATATTAGTGGTGATATTGATCATCAAGCCTTGACTTAATTAACTAACAATGAATTATGATGATTTCTAGTCAAATTTGTAGTGCATTAGTGTGGATGTTAGTGTGAAACATATCATGTTTATATCTTTGCCTTAAGAAGGACAATGTCTTGATTTCTGTTGATTGATTAAAACTTAAAACTGAATTATGTCGACGTCGCGAACCTGCCTCAGTTCATTTTTGCACTTTGTTCATATATAAAACATAACCTATAAGCGCAATTTATTTTATTGTACATAAAACGCACTCCATGAGTGCGATTTATATTTTGTTTCATAAAATGCATGTTATTAATGTTTTGTTTCATAAAACACATGTACAAATTATTTGTACATAAAACGCACTCCATGCGTTTTATGCGTCGTGAACTTGGTTGACCACAGTATTTCTATGACAATATTAATGAGGAACATTCTGGTCTTTTTTCTATCCCTCCTACACTTAACCCACATCATTTTAAGGCCACTTTGCTCCCATATCAGTTCCAAAGTAAAGTGTGATGTTTCTATCATTTACATGTTAAAACTTTACGAACTAGGGCTAAGGAAAAAGAAGAAGGCTAGGTTCAAGAGAAAACAAATTGATCTTTCAATTTTGAGTGTCCAATTGTTATCCCTGGTATATAGCACTAACACAACATTGGACTAAGCTCTTCCACATGCCCCATCATCTTTATTGATTCGAGTTGAGTTGAGTTTGAGTTTCTGAGTTTCTTGGACTGAATTCTTGACTTATTTATTGTCTTATTGAGTTTCTTGTACATAAATATGCATTGATGATATTCATGAGTTGAGTATTTGATTTAGATGCACATTCTTGTCTTCATTGTGCATCCTACTTGAGGATTATGTTTGATTTTATGCATGAATTGAGTTAATTATTCATTCTTTGAGTCTTATTAAATTATGCATTGAGATTATTATTATTCCTATACTTTGATTCTTGAGATTGTTGTTCATGGTTAATTATATGCTCGTGAATTCAGTTGAGTTAATGATCATAGTTTTTAGTACGCATTATTTTAAATTGAGATTGACATTTTGTTTGTGCACATTGAGGAAAGATGATTTTAATTGACTTGGAATATATTTTATTGAGTCCAAAGGAATATATATATATATATTGACATAAACAATGATTTGAGAGAGATTCTTAACAAGACGTGATTGACTTTTGAAGTATATTTTTAATGAAAGAATATGATGTTTTGAGAAAGGATTTTGATAAGTTTTGAAAGAGTTTGAAAGTATATTCCTTTTGTTTTAAAGAAAAGATTTGATGATTGAAATGAGATTGAACTGATGAGAGTCCAATGAGTCTAGATGAGATGTTTTTGAGTAATTTACTCACTTAATATATATGAGCCAAACAAATTTGACTTTGAGAGGAGTATTAGCACTGATTTGGGTAAGAGTATAATTATCTCAAACTCTATAAACTATATATGTCGCCAACGTAGGATGGGAAAGAGGTCCACACCTCTGAAGTCTCTACAGAGGTTTTGTTAGATCCATTAATTATAATGTCCTTTACCCTGGAAAGGTATTAAATGAATGTAGCAATGACATCACTTCATTGTATCATCACTCACTCATAGGTGATGGTTGTTGGTTAAAGAAAATCCCACTTACGGATTGGTTTGATTTGGCGTGAGTTGCATATTAGCGAGTCTATTTTCAAAGTTTGGGTTTAAGAAACTTGCATGTTTGTCGAGTCTCTTGAGTTGAGTTGATTGTCGAATTGAGTATTTTTGATAATGTCCTTTCCTTTTCAGTTATTTTACATACCATACATTCTATGTACTGATGCTATTTGATGCTGCGTCAATTTTTGATGTAAATATATGCAATAGGGATCCTCAAGAGGCGTTCTTTTGATGATTTATTCCATCCCAAAGATAGCGGTGAGACTTCTTTTCTTTCGGGGTATTCTATTTATGTCATTTATTGTTTCTAGAGTATTTCTTTTCTCGAGGTAGCCATTGGTACCATCTAGATGATTAGAGATAAAGGCTTCATAGACAATGATAGATTAGAGTTGATGCTTTCATTTCTTAGACTTGTACTTTTCAAACTATTCTCACGACATTCAGTTGATTTGGATTGTTGGTTTTACACAGTTTTTCTATTGAGTAAATAATTGATTAGCCCACGAGAACATTCCTTGATATATAAACCGAGTCTTCTGCTGTTGATTGGATGAGTGATTGAGCCAGGTGATTTGCTTGAGGGCCAGCAATGGTTTTCGAGTGTCAGCTATGACCAAGGATATCCTCTCGAGGAGTGACAAAAATAGAACAGGAAAAGTTTGCCAAGTACTTTAATAACTTTTTATTTTATTATTTATGAAATGATTTCAGCTAAAAAAAACTTTTTCTTTAAATGTAGGTGTCTAATCAAACAACATTACATAATATGAAATAGAAGAATATTTAAATTTAACTAAAAAGAGTGATTAGCTATAAGATGAGGACAAAGAAGAGGACGAAGAAGATGGCCACGAACAAGAGAAGAAGAAGAGGAGGAAGAGAAAAAGGATGAAGTTTTTTTTCGGACCGTTAATTGAAAATGATGAAGGATAATTAGTTAGTTTAATAAAGAAAGGATTCAAACTACGCTAGATATGTTATTATTGTTATTATTATTCCAGTGTGGAGCATTAGTTATGTATAAGAATTTTTCTTGAAATCTACAAATTATTGTTGTTCTATAAAAATAATCTAACAATAGTAAACACATCATTATTACTTTCTTTTTAATCCCTAGGACAGTGTTCACATTGTTGTTTTCATGTTCTTTCTAGTTTTATTTAATTGATTAGATCTTAATGCAGGTATCATAGAGAGAGAAATACTACTTTAATTTGTACAATGGGGAAAAAGAGCAACAGGTAGCAGTTTAGACGTGATTAAACTGTAGTAATAAGTAATTCAATAGTATATGTTTACTTAATTGCATAAGTTTCGCTTTTTTAATTTGGACAAATTTTACTTGACTAAATTTTAATTTGATTAATTCAGGGGAATGAACTTAGACTACTATTAATTTTAAAGGAATGAAAGAGTAAATAAATCTTGACTAACATTAATATTCAAGAAATGAACCTAATTAATGAGAAGAAATTGGAGGGTAAAAAATCTTGACTAACATTAATTTTTCAAACAAAATATGGTTAATGAGGGTGAATAACCTTCTTTCCATCAATCTCGGATGGAGTCAAAGATTGACTATTTTTTGGCTTTGGAGTATGATAGAATAAAACAAAATGACTC
>JAOTQJ010000091.1:20168070-20180651 GCA_025642045.1 Solanum sejunctum
CTCATGGATCATCTGGAAACAACCGCTTTATGTTTTTAAATATAGGAGTTAGGCTGCGTACATCCGACCCCCCCTCACCCCGCAATGAGCGAGAGCTTTTTGAGGCACTGGGGTATGTTGATGATGATGATGATGAGGGTGAATAACCTTGACTAACATTAATTTATAAGTCTTTGACTTTACTAATCTGGTTAAAATATTAGTAATTTACCAAGATCAATATTTAGTGAATCAGATAGACTAAATACAATTATATATGGACTTGCTATATATTGTAGTTGAGAGCTATGCACTTAGGTATCAATTCATTCTTCCTTCTTCTGGCTGAATTTTCGTCGAGCACTTCAATTCTCTAAAATAAACACTTTTAACCTCGCAACCATGAAGAGAAGTACTAGAGGTTCATCTGCAGAGATCATTGGCAGCGCTGAAAGTATTGTAAGCATAATTTTTCTTTATTTGCCTATGATGTCCCTGCTAAGATTCAAATCCGTATGCAAAGATTGGTATCGTATGATCTCAGATCCCTTATTTATTCATGCTCACACCACATATAGTATCAAAAAGGATCCAAGTTTTCTTGCCCCTTATGGCTACTTTATTTCGAGTTCATATGATGATCAAATCAAGCATATTTGTTTACCAAAAAGTGGAAGTAAGCCTTCTATGCCTTCTCTTTCTTTTCTTGGTAAGGACTTCAAAATTTTCCAATCATGTAACGGATTGTTACTCTGTCGTTTAAGAAGTGGACGCTTTTGTGTTTGCAATCCTACAACTAGAAAATGCAAGATTATTCCATCCGTTCGTAAGTTGGTTCGTGGATTTTCATGGATTAGTCCATTAACTCTGGCTTTTGATCCTTCTCGATCGCCTCATTACAGGATTGTTTGTTTCAAAGAGATTAAATCAACTGGAAGTAATCCCTATTTTCAGATATCAATGTATTTATCTGAGACAAGAACTTGGAAATGTACCATTAGTACTTTTGAAGCGAATGTATGTCGTTATGTGTTTGAGGGGATCTTCTCGAATGGGGCTGTTCATTGGGTTTGTCATGAATAGTACATTCGCTTTGATATCAATGAGGGGGAGGTGATGTTAAAGACATTGCCATTTATTCATGGAGTTCATGAATATTCATGGCAAGTTGGTAGACTTTGGCAATGGGATGGCACTGTCTATTGTGCCATAGAAAGTGACTTTGATTGGAATTTGCATGAGCTGGATCAGGTGACTTTTGAGTGGACTGAATTTAAGTATGACGTTTCTTGTTATCGTCTTTAGGAAGATGTACTTGGTGAAATTATAGAGGTAGAAGGAGAAAAGGAAGGTCAACGATGTGATCTAATAAAGCACAAGTTCTCTGTACTTGGTATTGTCAAAGGAGACGAGGAATAGTACACTTTAATACTAGCAGCACTCTTTGGAAACATTGTTGCATATCATTTGGCAAGAGGAGAGGTTAAAATTATTGTTGATCTAGGATTATCGGATGCTATTGCAGGAGATGTTTGCTCTAATTGCCTTACTGCTCATCAGTTCATTGACACTCTGTCCGTTGTTTGATAGTACTATAACTTATTCTTCTCTTTTTCTTCTTCTCTATTGTGGATGTTAGCATTAAGCTTATTGGAAATTTTAGTTTCTATTCAACTTTTATCTTGTAGGTGATGGTTCAATTATATGAATATTATTTAAATATATATGAATGAAGTTGTTAAAGAGAGTTTAACAAATTATAATCTCATTCCTTGTTGATATTTTGACATTCGAGAGAGTTCACTCAAAGAAGATAAACTCTCTTGTTCAAACAACTCTCTCAATCGCGATACACAGAATAATTAATTAAAATGACTTCAATTGGAATTTGCATGATTGAATACCTTTTACTTTTACTTATTAAAATGTGGCATCGAATAAAATAGGATATATAGAGACGGCACTTAATCACGGATGCCACATAAGAATCTACAAGAGATCCAAAAATGAAAAGAAAAATCTTATTAAATTTCTGATTTGGGTTGTTATTATTTGAGTAAGTATCAAACCAGTAATGTATGTCGTTGCATTATATGCAGGTTTGTTTGTTAAATATTAGTATCTAGTTGATGATATATTGCTAAGGACATATACTTTCTTGGGTTTACTTAGGATTGAATACTGTTCCAAACATAGACAATCAAATATGAAAGCATTCGAATTTTCTTTATATCAAATTTTCAGATGTTGCTATTGTTTGTTGGTTGTTTGAAAGTGCACATAACTTTCTGGCTGATGGAAAAAGTTTCTTTCTAAAAAGTGCACGGACTATTGAAAAACAAACATGCGTTGTCTCATAAACTTGATGGTCGTACGTGTGTTTCTAGGGTTGGGAATTTGATACAGTTGATTCTTCACGAACCCCTATTGACTTCAAATATTCTATTCATCTGGGCACAGTGAAGATGTATCTCGATTTGAGACAGCATTACTGGTGGAGTGGTATGAGGAGAGATATTATGGAATATGTGTCTCGTTGCTTGTGTTGCCAATAGGTGAAGGCCAAGCGTTTGAAGCCTGGTGATGAGTTTAAGAGATTACCCATTTTAGAGTGAAAATAGGAAGGCATCAGTATAGACTTTGTTATGGGGTGCCTTGGACTCCTTGAATTGTGGATAGTATTTGAGTCATCATGGATCGACTGACCAAGTCAACACTTTTCATCCTTATTTACTTTTCTTTCTATGTTGAGAGGTTAGCTCATTCTTCCTTCTTCTGGCTGAATTTTCGTCGAGCACTTCAATTCTCTAAAATAAACATTTTTAACCTCGCAACCATAAACACTTTCAATTCTCTAGAGGTTCATTTGCAGAGCTCGTTGGCAGCGCTGGAAGTATTGTAAGCATAATTCTTCTTTATTTGCCTATGATGTCTCTGCTAAGATTCAAATCTCTATGCAAGGGTTGGTATCGAATGATCTCAGATCCCTTATTTATTCATGCTCATACCACATACAGTATCAGAAAGGATCCAAGTTTTCTTGCCCCTTATGGCTACTTTATTTCGAGTTCATATGATGATCAAATCAAGCATATTTGTTTATCAAAAAGAGGAAGAAAGATTTCTATGCCTTCTCTTTCTTTTCTTGGTAAGAAATTCAAAATTTTACAGTCATGTAACGGATTGTTACTCTGTCGTTTAAGAAATGGACGCTATTGTGTTTGCAATCCCACAACTAGAAAACACAAGATTATTCCATTTGTTTCTAGGTTGGCTGGTGGCTTTTCTTGGGTTGGTCCATATACTCTTGCTTTTGATCCTTGTCGATCGCCTCATTACAGGATTATTTGTTTCAGAGAGGTCAAATCAACCAGAAGTACTTCCTATTATCAGATATTAATCTATTTATTTGAGACGAGAACTTGGAAATGTACCACTAGGACTTTTGAAGTGAATGTATGTCCTTATGTGTTTGCGAGGATCTTTTCAAATGGGGTTGTTCATTGGGTTTGTCATCAACAGTACATTCATTTTGATACCAATGTGGGGGAGATGATGTTAAAGTCATTGCCATTTATTTATGGAGTTCATAAATGTTCATGGCTCTTTCCGTCAATCTCGGATGGAGCCAATTCACTATTTTTTGGCTTTGGGGTATGATGGAATAAAACAAAATGACTTTTTAAACTGTCTGCGCTTCTTTCAATTGTGAAGTACCAGTAAGTCAATGCAACTTTCGACGCTCATCATGGGTCATCTGGAAATAGTCGCACTATGTTTTTAAACATAGGGGTCAGGCTGCGTACATCCGACCCCCCGTTACCCGGCAATGAGCGGGAGCCTTTGAGGCATTGGGTAATGTTCGTTTCGTATAAATGTTCATGGCAAGTTGGTAGACTTTGGGAATGGGATGGCACTGTCTGTTGTTCTATAAAAAATGAGTTTGGTTGGACTTTGCATGAGCTGGATCAAGTAACTTTTGAGTGGACTGAGTCTGAGTATTGGGTCCCTTGTTATCGTCTTTTTGAAGATGTACTTGCTGAAATTATAAAGGTGGATGGGGAAGAGCATGGTCAACGATGTTATCTTATAAAGTGCAAGTTCTCTATACTTGCTATTGTCAAAGGAGACGAGGAACAGAACACTTCAATACTAGCAGCCGTTTTTGGAAAAATTGTTGCATATAATTTGGCAAGAAAAGAGGTTAAAATTATTGTTGATCTAGGATTCTCGGATCGTATCGCAGGAGATGTTTGCTCTAAATGGTTTACTGCTCACTAGTTCATTGAAACTCTGTCTGCTGTTTGATAGTACTCTAGCTTATTCTTCTTTGTATGTTCTTCTATAGTTTGGATGTGAGCATTAAGCTAATCAAAAATTTTAGTTAGCTCAGTTAGTTGTATATCTGAACTTTTATCTTGTAAGTGAGGATTCAGTTATGTTTTTAGCTTTATCGTAAGAAGAATGATGTTAATGTTATTTAAATATATATAAATGAAGATGATAAAGAGAGTTGAAAAAATCATATTCTGATTCCTTGTTGATGATATTTTAACGTTGAAGAGAGTTAACTCAAACAAGATAAACTCTCTTGATCAAGGATTCCACATAAGAATCTAGAAATTATCCAAAAACGGAAAGAAAAATCTTATTGAATTTCTGATTTTGTGTTATCATGCATGATCTAAGTTAGTATCAAACTAATAATGTCTATGAAGGCATTTGAATCCGACATTGCACCAAAATTTTGATAAACCACGCTCTAGGAGCTTGTTTAAGATGATAGACTGAGTACTTGTGTGCAGTTTGTAAACATGGTTTCTTCCTCTTCTTCTTTGTCCGAAGAAAGCATGTTCATCGATGAGGTTGCAAGTGATATTTCTTCAATTCTCCTCACTTTCATTTTTCATTTCGTCTTGCAAGGCTAGAACAAACTGTTTGTAAGTAGGATAAGGGGATATTACTAGCATACCAGTTTCGAAAATCTTATATTTAGCACCAAGATCCTTTGAAATGTACGTTTTACTTCAATCATTGATCAGTTTTCTGATTGCAGCCAAGTTATCACATAAGCCTTTTGAACTTCTTAAGATATTCATCAAGAGAATGCTTCCCTTTTAGAGGGATATTAATTTTTCATTCACAAGTTGTTCTTTTCCAATCGGAGTTCATGTACCATTGTATCTTCTCCAACAACATTAATACCTCAGTGTCGATGTTTTTTAAAAGACATAATACATAAATATGTCCCTTTAACTTGGCCTAGATCAGCTGTCATCTATGTCTTCAACTTTAATTTGGTTCTGTAGAAGTTGATACTTAAACTTATATAAAGTTGAATAAGTAGACATCTATATCTTATTCCACATATTACACGAAGAATGCATATATATACAAGTGGGATGTCATGTAGGATGCATATGTCTAGTTTGAAGAACTGTCATTGTCGATAGGCTCTTTGCATTATTATCATAATTTCATAAGCATTATCATCAGTTTTGAATTAATGCAATCATCACTTAAACTAATTAATTGGCACTAACTTCAATGACGGACACACATGTCGGTCATTGAATATTTCCAACATGGATCTTACTGGCAAAATTCCTCCTGATTTCGCAATCTCACATTTCTTATTTCTCTTGACTTGAACCGCAACAATTTATATGGAAATTTGCCTCAAGAAATGGCACGTCGTAGGTTAAGAAAATTTTTCCCAAATCTGATTCTTCTCTCCACTATCTTTCTTGCCTTCTTTCATCCATCTGTACAATGTATACATACAAGTATCGAAAGGGAAATTTAAAAAGCAGATTTCCTATACATGTTAATGTATAATTGGCTCTACACAAGATGTCAATTACACAACTATTTGTACTGTTTTGTACAACATAACTATTGTTTTGTTGTTTTTTTAAAAAAATGAGTACCTACAAATTCTATCCATTAGTCATTTGTTTCCCTTCAAGTAGATCAAGTGATTGAGATTGTTTTGATCATTTCTTGGGCGATAGTCTCTGATGTTGCCACATGTACTCTTCTTCTTTAGAATTAAGTTGGTGATTCATTTCCATATCTACATGTCTAGTAGGTTTTAAATAATTCAGTTCCAACACTTTATTCATGCTCTATAACACATAATACAAATAGCTGTGTATTTGATATTTAGTGTAGAGCCAATTATACATAAACATGTATAGGAAATCAACTCTTTTTTATTTCCTTTTGGATACTTGTATATATACATTGTACAAATGGATGAAAGAAGGCAAGAAAGATAGTGAAGAGAAGAATCAGATTTGAGAAAAATTTTCTTGCCTTCTTTCATTCATTTGTACGATGTATATCTAAAGTATCCAAAGAGAAATAAAAAAGAGTTGATTTTCTATACACGTTTATGTATGATTGGCTCTACACTAGATATCAAATACACAACTATTTGTACTGTTTGTTATATGAGAATGAACAAAGTATTGGAACAGAATTATCAAAATCTGCTAGACATGTAGATATGAAAATGAATCACAAGCGTAATTCTAAAGAAGAAGAGTACATGTGGCAACATCATAGACTATCACCCAAGAAATGATCAAAACAATCTCAGCCACTTGATCACATTGAAGGGAAACAAATAACTAATGGATAGAATTCGTAGGTACTCATTTTTGTACAAATACAACAAAAATAATAGTTGTACAAAATAGTACAAATAGTTGTGTAATTGACATCTATTTAGAGCCAATTATACATTAATATGTATAGGAAGTCTATTTTATTTTTTTTAATTTCCATAAAAAAGAGTTGATTTTCTATACATGTGTAACACCCCTGTGAAATGACAAAAATACCTTTAGACTTGACCTTGCGCGTAACTTATCTTTCCATGCTCCATTTGTAAATACGAGACCGAATTTGCGATCAGTGCGAAAAATTGAGCCGAAAAATGATCTCAATAGACAAAAACTCGAAAAAACGCAAATTATTTTTCCTCAAAAAATTTCAGAAAGGGAGAGGAATCCGCATCCTCTCCGCAACGCAGGGGGAACGCAGAACCACATTTAGTGGTTTTCCAAAAAAAATTTGACGAAAAAGTTATTTTCGCAAAAAAGTGCTAAAGAACACTAGTGCGAGTCGCGCACTAGTGTAAATATGGGCCGGTTTTAGTTTTTAAAGGGGAGGGATATTTTTTATTTTTCTACACCTCATATCCTAAACTAAGTCAGTTTTAAGACGATTTAAGTTCAGAAAAATGTTTGTTTCATTCGTTCATTAGTTCAAAACAAGAAACACTCCCTAGAAACTTCAAGCATAAGATCAAGAGCGGGTAGAACTTTCAAGAGAATTTCTTCAATTCTTCAAGAATCAGGTATGAAAGGTCACCCAAAAGTAATTATTTTGCTAATATTTGTAGAAATTGAAACTAGTTTTCACCCATGAACCTTTAAGTATCAAAGTTTACTGTAAACCTTGTAAGTGTGTTAAATTCCATGATAATTTCATATATTCTTGATGGAGTTTTATGAAACCTTGGTCTTATTGGTATCCAATTTGAGGTTTGTTATTAAGTTTATGTACATATATGATAAAGATTTATATTTATTTAGTTTTCTTGAAAATCTTGATATTAATTCAAAAAAAGAAAAGACTAGTTTGAGCATCTTTTAAGCGAAGTTCAAGAATATGATTTAAATATTTACCTTTGCATATTAGCCAAGGAATCTAGCATATTTTGGGATCATTGAGTTGATTCTAATTATCAATAAGTTAAAGATTTCAGTGAGAAAGCCAAGAAAAGTTAAAGTTGGGTTAAGTCCCCGAAAGATAAGATTTCAAGAATTCATTCTTTAAAAGTTATGAGCTATAGCTAGAGCTTTGTTGCTTTTTTCTCTCTTTTCTCTTCGTCTCGCTCGCCTCTCTCCACTTTCTTGCCAGATATACAATTAGAAATGTATACCAACTGAATCTATATAATTATTTTGACAGATATACATTGTCAGATCGGTAGAAACATATATCATTCACCTCTCTCCACTCTCTGCCCTTTCGCGCTCGCCTCTCTCCTTCCTTTCTCGATTTTGCTCGCCTCTCTCCTGCCTCTCCCAATCTCGCTTCCCAGATGTACAAATACATATGTATATTAGTTACACATATACAATTATTTGACAGGTATACACATATAATTTAACAAATATACATATTCCACTCTCTGCTGTCTCTCACTCACCTATATCCTTCATCTCTCAATCTCGCTCGCCTCTCTCCTCTCTCTCCCAATTTCGCTTGCCAAATATACAAATACATATGTATATTAGTTACACATATATAATTATTTGACAGATATACATATATAATTTGACAAATATATATATATATATATGCAATTCACCTCTCTACTCCCTCTCTCGATCTCGCTCGCCTCTCTCCTCCTCTCTAGGTCGCATAACCAACGTCATGCCATATAATTATGTAAGATATAGCTATTTGATGATACCAGGAGTGATAGGATTAGGAATGAGATCATCTAGGAGAAGCTAGTGGTGGCTTCTGTGGCTGACAAGATGAGGGAAGCGAGATTGCGTTGGTTTGGATATGTGTAGGGAAAGAGTACCGATGCTCCTGTTAAGAGGTGCGAGAGGTTGGATTTAGACGTTACATGGAGGGATAGAGGTAAACTAAAAAAGTATTGGGGAGAGGTGATCAGACAAGATACGACGAAACTTCATCTGACTGAAGACATGACCTTAGCTAGAAACGAGTCGAGATCGTGTATTAGAGTAGAAGGCTAATAAGCTAGTAGGGTTAGGTCGATATATAACTTTGTGATTTAGTAGATTAGTTTGAGTAGTGAGGTCTTTACGTCGTTTGTTGTCATTATTAGTCCTAAATATTTTGTTCCATGAAAATAAAAATTAGTGTTAAGGTTTGCATACATTCTAACTTCTTCAAACCCCACTGAGTATGTTGTTGTATTATTAACCTTCTTATGCTCTTCCAAGAAAATAGTGAGTAAAATTTACTCCAAAAAATTTACTTTTACAAAATATGCTATGTTGAAGTTGGCAAAATAATAAGCATAACAAGGTACTAGATTACACAATTAACAAGTCTGTTTTAATTCCACTTTAAACTAATAAGCATATATATTTCAGAACACTACATATCATATCTTTGAAGAAAGAAATTCAACTTCTTTTGGCCACAACAAACATAGAAAGAAGTGAATTTTGTGCCTATCGGATTCCATGTACGTATATAATCTTGTGCGAAGATTCAACTAACTGAAAGAAGTCTTTGCTCATCATTCTCAAGTAAGGCTTGTCGTTGATCAGATGAAGCATTGTCTGTTTGTTCAATCTGTTGCAACCTGGCACGATCTCTGTCTCGTGGATATGTGCAGTAGAGGAATGAGTAGAAGCAGCAGCAAATTGCTATTGGAATGCCCATTGCAGTGTACAGTGCCTTAGCAAGTGAGGCAGCATTCTGTCTATCTGTTTCAATTTCCTCTGAGACTGTTGATCTCGTTGGAACTGGTTTAAAACCAAAAGCGCGTTGAGCCAAAATGCCGACAAGTGGAGGAGCAAATGATGATATAACTGACTCGAAAGAACGATCCAGAGCGTAAATGCTTGTTCGAGCTCTCTCTGGAACAATCTCTGCAAATATTGGACTGCAAAATATATATCAACAATGAGTACTTTTAGCTAAGTATTCTAACAGATGATAGAGTGAACACAAGGAGACGTACTTGTTCGTTGCTGGAGCATTCCACGATGAGCATAATCCCAAGATAAGCATGACTAAACCGTGCATCAAAGCTGTTGAAGGATCATAAGGCAATAGCAGAAGCAGAATTGCAGCTAAAGGAACTACTGAACCGGAGCTTATCTGAGCTAGAATAATTCTACCCGAATTAGGCAAATGCTTGGCTAGGACATCCCCCATCATACCGCCAAACAATGCACCAATTGACTGACCAACATTATACAAAGTCCAGAGGAAGGCTGTTGTCTTGTGAGAGAAGCCAATAAGCTCCAACCACATAGGGGCGAATGACAATGCCGACCAAGGGAATGACCCCGAAATCCCTTGGGCTATAAGTAATTGAAATGAGGGTATTTTCATAACTTCTTTTGCTTCTTTTAGCAGTTGTCTCACTTCTTCTTGAAATGGTGGAGGAGGAGGTTGATCTTTTGCATTGCCATCACTGTCAACATAACGGGGATCGCTAGCTAAGAGACGGACCAAAATTCCAACAGCAACACTTATCATACCAACCAAATGGAAGGAGATTCTCCAGCCTGGTATCCCCATGAATGATGTTTCGGCTAACAGCACAGATATAAGACCTCCAAGGGTAGAGCCAAAATTTGTTGTTAGTTGTAACCATCCAAAAGCAGTACCGCGGTTACTTTCATTAGTTGAGTCAGCAACTAGAGATTGGATTGCTGGAGTGACTATTGCAAGTCCTACTCCATTCAAACCTCTAGAAATTGCTATCTGTCAAACAGGAGATTTCTACTGTGACCATACACCTCAAATTCAAGAAAGATAACACTTCTATCATCGTTCGGCAATAAAGAGTAGCAGATCTAGAAAGGAAACAAAATGCTAATATTTTCCTGTTCCTAAGGTAGAGACTAGCTATAGTCAACTGAAGTACAACAAAGTGATAAATGATAACCAAAGTTTCTGTCATCCAATTAATATCATGTTATCAAATCACTCCAAGCATAAATCCCTCTTTGTTGGTTGGACTCTTCAAAAATATCATCAGTGCATCAGATCCTTCAAAAATAGTGCATTTCTAGAGGATCCAACATGCATGCGACAATATTTTTGGAGAGTCCGCGCAACTTGGGAACCCCTTACATCCCACACATTTGCCCCCTCCCCACAAACATTCCAACAACAATCACCCACTTTATTCCTACAAAATGGAGTGTGAAAAGGTAAAATATACATAGACCTTACCCATACGACAAAGATAAACAGGTTGTTTCCAATAGACCTCGACTCAAAGAAAAGCAATCCAAACCAATCCAGAAAAATAAGCAACAGAGTACCCAAAAAAAAACAAAGTATAACAAAAACAACATATAGTAATAGAACAGAAACTACAACAAAACAATAAGCATATATTATATTGAAAGGGCAATTTGGTAAATTACTCCTATCATTAGAATTCCGTACCTCTGCCCCTTCCCTTTACCCCCAATTTAACAAAAAAAACAACCACCCCCACATCCCTAAAACATCAGCAAAATTCATTAAACACGATATACAAAAGGGATTGAAGCAGAAACCTCAGTAAAATTAGCAGAGACGCCAACAAGAAAAGTAGCAGCAGACCAAAGAAAAGCACCAAGTGCAATGACATGAGCTCTGTTGAAACGAGCGGAGAGATACGCAGCTAATGGATAACAAAGACATTGAACTAATGATCGAAACAGAGTAAGAGAACCAAGACCAGTTGGATCCGTATGCAAGTCTTTGCCAACTTCTTTATAAACACCAGGTAATAAAGATTCATCAGCTTTCTCCATTATACCAGCAATATTCACCAATACAAGAGTCAACGTATTTGATCTTAGGTTCTTGAGCTCCATCATTTTTTCCGTTGATCGAGTTTGCTCAGCAGATGATTCTGGCCGGTGGAGATTGTTGACTAGTTTTAGAAACTTAAAAGGCGTGAAGTTTTAGAAAAATCAAATGAGACTCCACGTTTTAAATTTATGGGAATGGATATTGTGGACCCTTGCTTTTAACTACTCAGGTCAAGTCGTGTCTATCCTAAGTCCATTAGAAATAGTTTTTTTAATTTTTAATATAAAATTAAAATGTGTGCATTCTCCTTTCCTCAACATTTCACTTGTTAGATTTTTTTATTTGTTTTTAGTTGTTATATTATATTTTTTAAAGTAAATTTAATTAATTTATTAAATTATTTTAAAATAAATTTAAATATTAAAAAATTATATAAAAAATACTATAAGTTATATTTCTGTCATGTTAATATAAATAAAAAATAATAATATCAGACAGAGTTTATATTGCTTAACTATATAAACTATGGCCGATATTATTGCATTTTCTATGTTGTAGGATGCATAAATGGATGAGAATCAAGCATCGCATCTTAAGAATGTAAAAATACAAATGGAGCTTAGAGGGATGCTACTATTAAATTTGAGGTAATTTCGTGAAGAGCTGAAAAAGTTGAAATTGTCGAGCTCTTGGTGTTTTTTTAAGTATTTTTAGTATTTTTTTTTAGGAGGGAGCAACAAGAGTACGTTTGATCCAGAATCCAATTAAAAAGTGTCACAATTTGCAAGTTGTTCGAGTGGTTTTGCAAAATCAGAGTTAAAATGGCAAAGGATGAAAAGGTCCAGCCATTAGCAGCCATTGTTGAATTGACTGCTTGTTCAACAATGGCGGTAAAGTAGCAAAGTTGGAATTATATTTTTCTTGCCATTGATGTCATTGATGACATCAAAGGAGGTAGAATTTCTCCTATAAAAGGAGCTATTGAGCTCCTTCATTAGACATCACCAAGAACACCAAGAAAGAGTGTAATGTGTGAGGTTGAGAGTTGTTTTGTAAAT
>JAOTQJ010000091.1:20215317-20239719 GCA_025642045.1 Solanum sejunctum
ACTGTAGAAGTTACATGAAATCTAGCTTCACAGCTAAGGAGACACTGATATCAAGTTTGAAACTTCAGCATGATTTGATGTTTTTACCTTCATTTCATTTTTTTCATGCTAAAACATCTTCTCGCAAAAACTCAAAATTCTTCCTACCATATAATGCTGTGGGGAGTTACATACAAATTGCCACAGTTTCATGAATTGCTACTAAACGTCTTTGCATATATGCAGGTTAGCATCAACTATGACCTAGAAAAACTGAGAATTGAGCTCAGACATATTCAAGGAATGTACGCAATAGCACAAACTGAAGCTATAGATGCTTCTCGGAAGGTAACTTCATTTAAACTGAATTTGTGGCACAAAGTAACACCAATGTGAAGGGGAGCCTTGGAGTAACTGATAAAGTTGTTGCCATGTGACGAAGAGTTCAGGGGTTCAAAACAGCCTCTAGCAAAAATGCAAGGAAAGGCTGCGTACAATAGACCCTTGTGGTCGGGCCTTTTCCTAGACCCTAAGCATAGCGGGAGCTTTAGTGCACTGAACTTGCCCTAGTAACACCAATGCTATTACTTTTTTTATTAGATCATAGCAATATGAGAGTACATAAAATTGTTATGATCTCATGTGGCAACTTATAGTTCGAGTTTGCTTATACTCCTGCTTTCTCTCAGCTGAATGAATTTCAGAAACTTCGAGTAGAGGAAGCAAATAAACTTAAGAAGATAAACCTTAAAGAGGAGGAAGCGAAAGAATTGGCAGAACAAGAGAAGTTAAAATGCTAAGCAGCAAGGAAGGAAGCTGACTATGCAATGGAATGTGTTGAAAGAGAAGTGCAGCAAAGAAGAACAGCAGAGAGCATTGCTAGCGGAGAAGCCAGAACAAAAGAAAATCTGGAGAAATCATTGGTATTACCTTTGCATCAGTACCAGGAATTCACGTGGGAAGAGATTGTGGCGGCTACCTCATCATTCTCCGAGGATCTTAAGATAGGAATGGGATCATATGGAATGGTCTACAAGTGCTATTTGCATCATACACCTGCAGCAGTGAAAGTTCTTCGTTCTGCCGAGTCTCACAGAACTAAGCAATTTCAACAAGAGGTATGCAAAATTCCGAATAACTAAAATAAGCTAATATACATGACGAATACAACTCAAATTTAGCTTTGAATTAAACTAACTACATCCTTTGTTTGGCATTTTTCACAGCTTGAAGTATTGAGCAAAATACATCATCCTCACTTATTATTTCTCCTCGGTGCATGCCCTGAACGTGGTTGCCTAATATACGAGTATCTGGAGAATGGAAGTTTGGAGGATAGGTTGACAAGGAAAAACAACACACCTCCAGTTACATGGTTTGACAGGGTTCGTATAGCTTGGGAAGTTGCTTCCGCTCTTGTTTTTCTTCATAACACGAAGCCAAAACCGATCATACACCGTGATTTAAAGCCAGCTAACATACTCCTTGACCATAACTTAGTGAGCAAAATAGGAGATGTTGGTCTTTCAACCATGGTTCAGTCCGACTCTTCCTCAGCAATGACCGCGTATAAAGACTCGAGCCCTGTTGGCACACTTTGCTATATAGATCCTGAGTATCAAAGGACAGGATTAGTCTCTACAAAATCTGATGTTTATGCTTTTGGGATGGTCATACTGCAGTTGCTTACTGCAAAACGAGCGATAGCTTTAGCCCACATGGTAGAAATGGCTACCGAAGAGGATAACCTGGTGGATTTACTGGATCAAGAAGCCGGTGAATGGCCTCTTGAAGAAACAAAGGAATTAGCTTTACTTGCTCTAAAATGCACTGAACTTCGACGTAGAGACAGACCTGACCTGAAAGATGAAGTTCTCCCTATTTTGGAGAGGTTGAAAGAGGTTGCTGATAGAGCTCGACATTTGAAATATAATCAACCTCCACCTCCTAGCCACTTCAAATGCCCCATACTCAAGGTACAGTCGCAATAAATTTGCATCGTCAAAGCACTAGTAATTTACATGATGCTGTTATAGTATGCAAAGCCTACTTCTTGCTCTTTGCTTTATTTACTAAACGAAAACTCTGCTACAGGAAGTGATTCAAGACCCTTGTGTTGCAGCTGATGGATATACTTATGACCGGAAGGCAATAGAGTCATGGCTCGCGAACAATGATAATTCACCTGTTACAAATTTACCATTACCACATAAACACCTGCTTCCAAACTATGCACTTCTCTCTGCTATCAAAGAGTGGAAGTCAGGGAAACATTGACACAATTTTCATCTATATTCTTGAGCTTCTTCGAGACGCGAAGTTCTATGCTTGTACATGCTATTACTAGTGTTAGTTGATAGATTAGTCTCCCTAGATACATTCATTTTGCATTGCTGCCACCACAAGAAGCCCTCTACAGTGTTTTAAACAACTGATTGGAGATTAAAGAATCGCGGCAAATTCAGCTCACTGATGAGCTACAATGTAAAGAATTTTTTCAAAGAATCACCAAATAAATGCTTGAAATGTTAACTAGAGGTTAAGATAAACATAGAAATGTACATGATTGGAATCACATTCAGTGAATCTCTTTTACTCATATACATAAACAATGCATTTTACTCCAGAATCTTAATTTTTTTTTTCTTGTGTTCTCGTTCTTCTATTATGTAGTTACGCTAATCATATAAAATATTGTAATGAACTCAACTGTCATTTTTATAAATTCTTGAGAAATTACCATTTTATCCCTCCCGTCTGTAGTCCCGAGTATTAATTGGTCCATTTGTGTAACTGGTTTTGGCTTTTTGTTAAAGAGTTGAGGATTGTAGGAGTTTTTGAGTTTTAAGGCTTAAGTTGTTTAAAAAGTGAATTTTGATACCATGTGGAGTTTTGAGTCTCAGAATGAAATTTCGTCAGTTTCATTAGTTCCGAAATATGGAAATTGGTCTAGGAGAGTTGTCGTAATCAGACTTGGTGTTGTTTCATGGATTTGAGATCCTAAGTTGAAAATTTGATAAAAGAATTGACTTTGGCAACGTTTTGAATATAAATGCTTGGATCAAAATTTCGATGGTTTTGTTGGTTTCAGGGGTGATTTCAGGGCTAGAAGCGACTTCGTCATATTCTTTTTCAGAAGGCCCGAGGGCATTTGGGTCTTTTTGAGCTCCTAACTAGTGTGGCTGCGACTAATCAAATTTCGGGTGGAGAAGACCTCAGATCGAATTTTCGACAGTTCCATTAAGTTTGGAACTTTCCAAACAAATTCCTAGGGTCCGATTGGAGACGTAGCAAATTCTTCCAATTCTGATATCTGGTGTCTGCCATTTTGTTCATCACATTCGCCGCTATCACCTTCACATTCGCGATGAGTGATTTGGGCCTTCTCCGCGATCGCAATGGGGTTCCGCGATCACGGTATAGAAGAAAAAATAAGTGTTTCCTAGTTATTTAAAACACAAAACAAAAAGTAGTTACGTTATTTTATTGTTACAGTAAATAAACGTTTAATGACCATACGTGAAATCAACTCGAAACAATATTATACACAAGACTTATGAGAAACTCTGTGATTATGAAGGTGCAAATGAATAAATTTATTTTTTTTAGTGCTTCTGAGTATATTGAGTCCTTGTGTTGTGTACTTGTGTTTGAATCATTTGCATATTTCTTGTAACAGAAACTCATAAAAATGTTGTTTTCATATGTTATATTTGGTTTTTTGCGTAAAGAAACATAGAGCAATAACACAATGGAATAGTAGATTGATGTACTTTCAATCATTTTAGTGATGTAGTCAGAGTCGTTGTCTTTTATTTTTCACCTTCTGGTAAGTCTTCTAAGCATTGAAACCTCAATCAAAATAGTGTGGAGTTTAGAAAGAGATTTATGCTTAGAGATTTTTAACTAGATATATCCCTATCTATAGCGATTCTAACATCAAGAATAGTAGTGGGAAGTTAGTGGTTACCACTAATAGGAGGAGTTGAAGAGTAATGAAGTAGTGGGGTAGCTAAGAAGTAGTGGATATAATTGTAGTGGTACATATAGTGATAGTTGCAACTTTCATAGAAGTTGCAAACCACATCCATGGAGGTTATGGAAGTTACGAACCACATCCATAGAATGTGGCCAACATTTCAACATTCTCCCACTTGGTCCATTACTCTAATCCCATAAGTAAAACATAATACATGAATCATGACGACAACTCCTCTTAAGGCGATTAGTATCTTCCATGTATCATAATATACTATACTTTTAAATCTTAACCCACATAAATTAATAAATAAACTCAATGTTTATTCTAAGTCCATATTTTAATGATAATTCTGAAAATAAAACTAAATATGTGCACAGTTTAAAATAGAGTTTCATGAACATTTATAGTTCCAATGAAATGTCACATAGTGGGAATAAGTTTCGTTGTGATTACATGATCCTTAAATTTATGCGGTGGCATGCCTTTAGTTAAAGGATCAACAAACATTGTTTCAGTATTGATGTGTTCAATGATCACTTTCTTATCTTTAACACGATCTCTTATGGCTAGATATTTGATATCGATATGCTTGCTTCGATTACCACTTTTGTTATTCTTAGTCACAATATAATTTCAATGGCTTAGCTATAGAGTCAACAATTCTAAGCCCCAAAATGAAACTCTTTAGCCATACACCCTATGAGGTAGCCTCAAAACAAGAAACGGACTCCGCCTCTATAGTAAAATTAGTGAGTAGCGTCTGTTTGACACTTCTCCAAAATATAGCTCCACTGGCTAACATAAAAATGTATCGTAAAATTGATTTTTTGTGAATCAACACAATCAGCTACAAAAATTAGTCAATTTAATAATTATGCATATCAAAAAGAAGGAAATACATTTATTAACCAATTTAATCACAAAACTAGAAAATACATGAATGTGAAAAAATAAACATTACTCTTTACTCGTAAAATTATATGACACCATTTACATATTTTTTTTTCTTTTTAAATATTGATAATGATTATAATAATTATTGTAATAATATTTTATTTTGTATAGTATAGAATAATATCTTTCCCCGCCACATCATGATCTTCCTTAATTAACCACCTCACTCTGATAGCTCCTTCCCGGCCCGGCTTTCTATAAAGCGGTTAACCTAACTCCGACGATCTAATTTCCGATCATTTCGCCCGTAATTTGATCTTCCATTTCTGAAAAGTTGTAATACTGAATACGAAAATTCAGTTATCGGAACTGAACAAAGTACTTATTTGAGTTAGGAGGAGGAGAAAACGAAATGGAAAAGGGAGGAGGAGGAGTTTGCTCATCGGAAACTGTTAACGGCGGCAAGGACGTCTTCAGTTTCGAAAATTCCGATGCTTCCTCCGTTGATCATCTTGTAATTATGGTCCACGGTATTCTCGGAAGGTGTGTGTATTTAGGTTGTCATCGTTTTGTATTCCTGTTCCAGTCATTTGCGCAGTAACGGATTTGAACTAATTTATTTTGTTGTTGATGATGAAATGGAAGTATTATGATCTAATTAGAAGGGGAAAACGGAGAATTTTTAGTTTTAGCTCCTACTGATTGACTTTGATTTTTGAGATTCGTAATTAGTCCCCTGTGAAGTGTTATGATCTAATTAGAGAGGGCAAATGGAGAATTTTTTTAATCTTAGCTCCTACTGTTTGATAGTGATTTTTGAGATTCGTAATTTGTCCTCTGATAGTTTTAGTTTCTCTAGTCTTATTATAGTTCCTCTGAAAATGGAGGATATTTGTCTAGCTGTTTCTATTTGTTTGTCTAATTTTGACTTTGCCATAGAGTTTAAGAAAGAATTTGTAGTATCTACCAAAATGATCTTCACCATTTGGTCTTATACATATTATGCGAAGTTGAATTAAAAAGTTCTCAAAAAAGACATTCTTTTTCGAACAGACCAAAAAAGAAACTAAGACAAACAAATTGAAATGGAGGAAGTAGTTGTTATTTTAGATGTTTCGACATGCACTTTTTGGAGTGGTTTGCATTGCTTCATTATCTAGGAAATTTTCAGAACCTGTAATGCAATAACTGATTAACTAGATCATATTCTCCTATGCTATTAACATGACCATATTGAATACTTCACTCAATAGATAGATCATGAAAATTTCCATGGGAATAAGAAAGTTGCTCTTAGACTGTATGTTGTGTTCATTAGTTTTTTTCTTGGATGGGTGGAGGTATCTTCAATTGGAATTCTTAGTTGCTAGCCTTCCGAATTCATACTGCCTGAAACAATTTTCTAATGGTTCTATGGTTTTCACTTAAAGCAAAGGTACTTATACCTTGGTTTTGTAATCCATATATTTCAACAGCACCACAGACTGGAAGTTTGGTGCTGAGCAGTTTGTTCGGAGGTTTCCTGACAAAGTTTTTGTTCATTGTAAGTGCATCTATCCAGAGTGGCATTTCTAATTTCACATGTTTATTTCTGCATACTAAATTCCTCTACACTTCATCCCCCTTACACTTACCATTTTGCTTCTTTGTCAATACATGTCTGGTACCCTTTTTGTTATTCTCTGCCTTTTACATCAATATATGATAAGTGGTTGCACTCTGTGTCCTTAATGGTATATCATCTGTTCTGAGTCCAAGTAAAATGCATATAAATGAGAACAAAGTGTAAGGATTAAATAACCATCCCGACAGGAACTGCATTTTCTTATACATTCGCGTTTGATTATGTTCCAGCAAATTTTCATTGCAAATTAGATTGTCGATTGAGGTTATTTCGTTCATAGTGATAGGCCAAAGTTATTCATCTGAATCTTGCTCTTTGTTTGGTTATATGAAAATTGAAATACCATTTATGCTTCCTAAATACAACCATTTAGTAATCATTTGTTTGCCTTGGTGGAACTTATTCTTTAACTTAGAGATGAAATATGCAAATTAATGCCATTTAGGACTACAACACGTTGCCTCATGAAGTGGAGGAGCTTGTAAGAAGGAAAAGGCTTAATGGATTCTCGTCAAAAAATTATACTGTGCGAATAGGACAAAAATGAACTTTTTTGGTTATATATAAATGGTTGAATCCTATATAAAGGGGAAAATTCTAGTGTAGAAGGGGGTTTAAAAGTTGCTTCAAGTTACAAGTTCAAAATCTGAGGAATGAAATTTATATTTTGAATCCACTTGTATTCGTCTTACTTCCGGTGTAAAGATATTGTGTAAATGACATGATATCTCTATTAGGCTTTATGGTCTTTCTGAGAAGAACAATATCTCTATTAGGCTTTATGGTCTTTCTGAGAAGAACAATGATTTACTTTTAGGCTGTGTTTCTTTCTTGTAAGCTTTAAAGCTGGCTATCAGCACAGCTCCTGTGCTTAAGAAATTATCTAACACTGTTATCTTTATTTTAAAAAAGGAGAAGAAACCACGCATATAAAATCCCCGCCCTGTCACTGGCCTCATGTTTGGGGATGCTTCTTTTTTTCTTGGCCAAGTGAAAATATTTTGTTGATGAGTGGCGGTAACACTGGAATTCAAAACATCTGCCTGCTTTATTATCTATATTGAAATGCATGAACTGCCCCATCTAGAAGTTTAAGTTATAGAAAGGGGATACTTTTATTAGTAGTTCTATACTATGTTGAAACTTGCTTTTGAGTAAAGCAAGTCAATGTGATACCACAAAAGAGTCCTGGCATGCTTGGTAAAATTTGCAAGGTGCAGACGTATATCATAGCTGGTAAATGGTTTTTGGCTGTGCTCACTATTTGTGCTTTTCCACGTGGTATTGGATTTAAAAGCCTTTTCAGTTCTTCTATACAAGTATTTTTTTCTTCATAAGGTGGTGAAAATCATTGTCTACGAAGATAAGACACTACTAAGTTTTCTTTACACTCTCCCCCACCTTTTTCTTATTAAGAGGGGGGAACTATGTGCACTGAATTCTAGTGAAATTACCAACTATCTCTCATTTTCCATAGTTTCATTTGAGATTAGTGCTCATGAGCTACTCACAAGATTGTACCGGTATTTGTACTTTTGTAGCATATCTTGCTTCAGTTTCACATGCGTCCAATATATGCACAGAAAAATGGAATACCAAATGGGGGACTAAAGAAAATGATTTGTTCTGCAGGTAGTGAACGTAATATAGGAAAACTAACATTGGATGGTGTGGATGTAATGGGTGAGAGATTGTCAGAGGAGGTTAATTTCTTCTAATACTGTTCATTCTTCTCTGTTGCTTCTTTTCATTTCCATCCTATCCTTTTTCTGATATGTGCTCCAGATCTTGATATGTCTACCAAATCTACTAACACTATGGAGATGGATTCAGGTTCTTGAAGTGATCAAGAGAAAGCCAGGTCTGAAGAAAATTTCCTTTGTGTCACACTCTGTTGGAGGGTTGGTGGCAAGATATGCCATTGGGAGGTTATATAGACCTCCTAGAATAGAGAATACTGAGGATTTATCAGCCAATGCATGTGTAGAAGGGTTGAAGGGTTGCACAATAGCTGGTTTGGAACCAGTTAATTTTGTGACTGTTGCCACACCTCATCTTGGTTCTAGGGGTAACAAACAGGTACTAGCGCTATTATTCAAATCTTATCAAATACTTGAAGGTAATATAGTTGTGATTGAGGAAATGGATTTTTATCCTCTTTCAATATGCCTTTGTCTCAGTATCGGTAAATGATGCTTATGAGCAGAACAGAGAGAGATTCACACCTCCACGTTTTGATACTTCTAGAGACCAGGTTTAGAGTTTTAAGGGTCATCTGGCATGCCAATATAACTTCTTTTCAGATTGGATTGCTATCCATTACCCTATCCTGTTTATCAGGTCTAGTGGGAATAGCCTGTATCGCTAAATACCCTTGATACACATTTTTTGTTTTCTTTTGTCAATTTTTCTGTACTGGTTTCTGAAAGAAAACGATTCGGTGGTTTTAATTTCAAAATCACGACAAGCTTTCCTGAACCATCTACTCCATTACCAATGCAATCTTCATGCAAAAGCTTTGATATCTGGAGAAGTTACTACTATAAAGGAGACTTTTGGTTTATAGCAACAAAGTGTCACGAACTTAGATTCTTCCCCCTTATATAAGATCAAGTGGTGGGTCATGACAAAAGGCCTGATAAAATGCAGCAAAGTAGGAAAAAGGTCAGGCTGAAGAAGATCGTCTGATATGTGGAGGAGCCAGTTAAAGGAGATCAAAGTGGGGTTGAGGTAGGTCGAGGGAGATGATGTATGTTAGGATGTTGGGGGAATAGACTCATGGGTGGAGGGATGAGTTGATGCAAGATTCTGGGGAGTCAGAGAGAGAGAGGGTGGGGAGAGCATTTGTGCGTGGTTAAAGAGAGCTTCAATTTTTTCATGGGTGGGGGGTTGAAGACGTACTTGACAAAGGCAGGTGAAGTGGCATTGGAGGGGCTTGCATAGCATTTGATGAGTAAAGGAATCAGAAGAGCATCCATGAATTAAAAAGAATGCCTTTCTCCAATTTACACTTGAGGGCGCCATAAAGTCTTTTTGCCTGCTTATAGGGGTAGCATAGTCCTTTATCCTAACTCCATCCATGGACAGTTTTATCTACTTTCAAGTTGAACTAGTCGAAGTGTTCTAAATGCTGCCCAATGTGAAAATCTTTTAATCCAGCCACATTTAATCATATCATAAATCTGCATACTGACCAACTTTTTAGATCTTGTCATAATGGTGTCTGACTCTCCATGTATGTTGTGATTTAGGTTTGGGTTTTCTGAGTGTTTAAAAGCATAAAAGATCTTTGCTCTTTAACCTTGGCACTTTCTGGTAATATACATTGTTTTTCCACAGCTCAACTTCTTTAAGAATCGCAAGTCAGTGACGGTTCTGTGTTGTAATTCTGTTTGGTTTGCTTTGCTATAGCTTAGAATTAGTTTTTTGGGAGTGATAGTGGTTAGCCCTACATAGATTTTGATCCCAGATTCATGCTGGATGACTGTGGATTTATGCTCTCTTATCTAACTATTTGGAAGGATCCAGGTGATTGCCAATCTTTAACATATTCTATTTGTTGCTATATCTTGTTGTATGTCAAAGTGCATTGTTCCTGTTTTCTCAAGTGTGTTCATGTTCGTAAGCTTTTGAAGTTTCTTCCTTGTCTAAAATATAAAATATGCTATATCAGCTGCTGAACCCTTTGGTAATATTAATGTTTCAAGATATTGTCAGGTGCCATTTCTTTTTGGTGTAACTGCCTTAGAGAAAGCTGCTTTCCATGTAATCCATTTGATATTTAAAAGAACGGGGCGACATCTTTTTCTTTGCGATAATGATGAAGGGAGGCCTCCATTACTTAAACGCATGGTGGAAGACGATGGTGAACTACATTTCTTGTATGTTATAGAGATAATAAAGTACATATAGGATTGATTGGTCCTGCATTTGTTGGGACCTGTGGTAAATGTCACTGTATATTGATGCTGATTAGTTGAAAAATTCTTGTATACAGGTCTGCATTGCGTTCATTCAAGCGCCGAGTTGCATATTCAAATGTTGGCTATGACCGTATCCTGATTGAATTGTTGAGTCGGGCATTCCGCAATTATGATACCCTAACTTCTGAAATATACCATTTTTCTTTAACAATAATTCTTTAGATGTTGTTGGTTGGAGAACGTCATCTATTAGACGCAATAATGAACTACCCAAGGTACAATCTTTCTGTGGTATATATTTTATCTTCCACCTATCAGACCTTATGTGAAAAAATGTTTTGGTGTTTATAGTGGGAAGATTCCTTGAATGAAAAGTATCCTCACATTGTCTATGAAGAACATTGCAAGGCCTGTGACGGTGAGCAGGGTGAGTCTGTTGTGAAGGAAGATGATTCTTTGGACAAGTTGGAAGGTCTGTTGCTCTTTCCTTACGAAAAGAAACTGGCTTTAGGTCAAATCATTTCTTGGTTCTTTAGTCCCATCCTCCTCTCCCTTTCTGGGGTCTTTGATATATTTTTGTAATGCTGCTCTCTTGTACATGCATGCATGACTGACTTTTAAGTGTGGATCGGTTTTTCTTGTACATAGCACTGTTAAAAGAAATAACCAATGTGTTTTGATCCTAAAATATTATGCTGCTCTGCGATCTCGTTTAATACGTCTAGGTTTGACTGCAACACGTAGTTTAAGAATACAAAAAGAAAAACTTTTGAACTCTTCGTTCATAAACTAAAGGGTGTGTTATAGCATACCAAAATTACCCTTTCAATCTTGTGTTTGTAAACATGTCTCGTCACTGTGTATAACATACCACAATTACCCTTTGAATTTTGTGGTTGTAAACATGCCTCGTCATTCTTATAAGGGAGTGTCATAAAGGTAAAATTAGAATTTTAGAAATAAAGAATTACTAAATATTGAAAATCGGCATTCTTTCTGAAACAAACTAAATAAATTGGAATGGACGGAGCATTAAGTTTGTAAAACTGAGATGGTATGTACCCCTCCTCTGTGTCACATGAATCCTTCATTTTCCTTTATTTAATCTGTGTCGAACGGAAACTAGTGTATATTGGGTGTTGAGTATTTTTTTAAAATACACTAAAAATTATGAAAAAAAGAAAATCTTCGTGCAATCATACAAATACTTACCTCATGTGCATTGAACGTGTAGCCCCTAAACAAATACATGTAAGATAGGCCCTCAACCTTTTTAAACATTGCAAGTTTTTCAAACTTCCCCTACACTATTTGGTTCAAGTGTTTATTACTTGAGATGATATTTTGTTTTGGTCCACTGGAAATTCTGATTTTCTCCCTTTGTATTGTATGTATGTGTGTCTAGCCTTTCTTCACCTCTAAATATTTCAATACTCATGTTTGGACTTTTATGCAGAAGAATTGGTGACTGGTTTATCTAGAGTGTCATGGGATAAAGTGGACGTTAGCTTTCACAGGAGCAGGCGTAGATTTGCTGCTCACAGTGTTATTCAGGTGTCTCCCTCTCCTGACTACTGATAATTACCAAAGTGATTGCTCAGAGCATTTATAGATGTTTTAGTGGTTCTCCTGGAACCACAGTCAAGGCTCATTTAATTATGTTGATGGAAGTTTGAACTGTACAGTATTTTGTTTAATGAGTAAAAGATAACTTTCATTCATCCACCTCACAGATTTACGACTGAAAAAGTAGTCACGAGACTTATGTCTTTGTCCTGTGTGTTCATGTGTTGTATCCTGGTGCTTGCCTACTTTATAGCCTCAAGAATTAATAAGAAGAAAATACTAACCAGTTATGCAGATGGAACAAGGTTTAAGTTTTGGCGAGAAACTCCACTGACCACAATTTGCGCTTTTGAAGCAGGGGTGTTACGCTTCCATTCCTTCTGTCCTAATTCTCTTGCATACATCTTGTGTATTGCACTATGACCTTGCGTATATGCATTAGTAGAAAAATGAGAGATTTTGGCTTGAACCATGTCTCTTTCTGGACCACTTTGCCACTTTGGACATGTTATGATATAGTGGAGGAGGGCCTGGTGCTAAAAAATGAGAACGTTGTTATAGCCCAATTGGTTGTGGTGGCGGTATCAATGGTTGGGAGAGCTAATCTAAGACATTGCCACTTTAGACATGTAGATAACATAGTGGAGGACTGTGTGGTGCTAAAAAATGAAAACATGATTATAGCCCAAGTGGGTGTGGTGGTGGTAGCTATGGTGGGGAGAGCTAGTGTAAGATATTGACATCCTTGTAAGGTGTGATATATTCTACACTATTCTGTGGTTCACTTAGTCCACTTTGTAAGCCAGCTGGGAGTAAAGTAACACACGTTCCTTTCTAGTCTGTCTCGAAAGATGTCAACTTTCTATATTAAGAACTATTTGACTTAGTGAGATTGATCTATAAGTCATAAAATCTCTATGGCTTGTTTTAGACCACAAGTTTCAGATGTTCTTCTTTTTCATTGTTAAACTCCCTACACAGTCAAAAATTGTCAAATAAAATGGGACAGAGGGAGTACAAATCGAAGCGTTAAATAAAAGTAATTCTCGTGGGTATTGAAATGCAATGTTGCATGTGGAATTGACTGGGTACTGGTGATTGGACTTTGATGTTCTCTTCTGTTTTGTTTAGAAAAGAGAAGAAGGATATGAAAGGCAGAGAGTTCACAATTTTCCTATGAATTTCCGTATGTAAAAGATGAAAAGATGGTGAAAGTAAAAACAGAGGAGTATTCCTTCCTCGAGCTTATAGTTTATCTTCCCAAACAAGGACAAATCTAATGTATCCTTCCATTTTTCCTTTTTACCAGACTAACTGAAGTTGCACAACTTTTGTCAAACTCTTCAATTTTCTCTTCCTGTTCTCTTCCCTGGTGTTGTATCCGTAACTCACTTTATACACCCTGTGACTAGATGCAGTTTGTCATTCACTTAAAAGACCGTGTAACTTGATGCCATTTCCCATTCACTTCATAACCCTGTAACTAAATGTAATTTGTTACACTCAATGCTATAGCTAAATTCCATGAAAAGTATATAAGAGTAAATGAAGATTTTGCAGCACGATTATGGTGTTAGCAGACTGGAAGGAAGCTCAGTATTTCATATAGAACTATTGCGCAAAATTTCAGTATTCAAATAAGGGAACTGTTGGGTTTTCATATTCCCTGCTTGCATTTTCCAGATGGGGTTTGCCATCTTTAATCATTTGCCCTCATATTTCTTGAACCTGTTTTAAAGTTGAAGTTATGGGTGAATGGTGATGTCACTAATTAGCATACTTTAAGGGCATATTTGGCCGCTTTTGCTCATTAATCAGCTAATTAGGTTAAGTGATGGTTCCAGTTAGGTTAAGGACATATCTGGACCAACTATTGAACGGTAATGGTATATGTGAGCTAAACTACTAACAAAGGGTATAGCTGCTCAACTTTGAATACTTTAACGGCGTATTTGGAAATTTTCCATAGCATTTTCACATTTCCGACCTTGTTTACATGTCGTGTGTGCTTAAAACTGCAATACTTGTGTTTACAGGTGAAGGATCGAAAACTGGATGCTGAAGGAGCTGATGTTATACGACATATGATCGAGAATTTTATTGTTTAGAGGCCAAATCAGATCTGAAATTTTCAAGTTGATCAATAATTTGCATCTGTTAGTCTCTATTATTTCCTTTTCAATCCTAGACTTCTAAAATCTTTTGCATTGAAGGCCTGTTGTGAAATGCTGGAAAAGTAATTTGATCTTTTTATCTATGGTTGCAGGGAGGGGCAGATCTATAGGGTTTATATTTACTGCGGTTGAACGTAATAATTTTTTCTCGAACTTTGTATATGTATATATATATTTCAAAAATTGTTAAATATCTATAAAATGATTGTGTAACTCAGTTACTATTATAGTATTAACTTGAGTTTGTTATAGGAACTTATAAAATTTAAATCTTGGATGCGCCTCTAGGCTTGCAGGTAAGTCTCTGTTTGCCCTCGTATGACCACTTTTATTAGGAACGTTATTTAACTCAGTTGAGCTCAACTGCACTCTTTGTTTTAATTTTCTTTCGATTTAGAATACGAGGATCAAACTACCCAATGTCCGACGGGACTTCAAACATATAAGCTTATAACTACTGCTAAAGCAGAAAAGACTCAATGGATAACACCAAAAGTGTAGGAAACAACATATATATATATATATATGCTACGTTTCTATGGCTTAAATAAAGGCTGAGGGAATTAGAATTAATTAATTTAATGACTTTAGTGAGTCCTCAACCCTATTATGAATTATTATTTGTCATTAGAAGAAAGACATGTCATGTGGTTTGCAGAGACAAATTAAGAACAAGTTTTGTCGTGGGTTGGACTTAATTCATTATTTTTAATTCGTAGTATGTTTGGAAAAAACACTTAAATGTATACATCTAATAAGATTACACTCAGTTTTAACATATATGAATTCAGGAATTTTTGTACTGGTTCTCTTGATTTTCTATGTTCAAAACAAAGGAGGATTCAAAATTTTGAATCTATGGATTTCTTACCATTACCTTTCTTTTTGTTTATTAGGTTTTTGATAGATTATTTATTTATATTAAACGAATTCTTTACACAAAATTTAAATAAAACTATTGACTTCATAACAGTAATGTGGCTCCTGCCTTAGATAAGTTTGTACTTATCCAGCTTCTTTTGTTTTAATTAATGCATAAACGATATTTGAATCAACATTGGATTCAACTGAACTCGCTTATTATATGTTATATTTGCCCCCGTGTATGGGAGTAAGTTATTGACTGATACAGTAATGAAGGAAGATGTTATATGGACATAAATAGTGGTGAATTCCGAATTTTTATTCAAGGGTTCACAAATTATGTTTGCACATTTGACAAAGTTTGATTGCTTGAAAAGATAAAGGTTTAAAAATTAGACAACCTGCTCACCCATGAGGATAGTATTTACGGCTCAAGTTGGGTAGTATAGTACCACTTGATTAAGTCTCTCTTTGATTTAGATGGTTCAAAATTAATATATATATAAAAATATAGAAAATTTATCTTATATATATAGTGTAATTTTTATTGAGGAGATTTGGATAAACCTCTAATATCTATGTAGGTTTGCCTTTATACATAAACGATTTATATATATATATTAACAATCTTAAAGTCGCACCTATGATGTAATGCTATGCAGTGATGGAGTTAAAATTTTTATTAAAGAAGTTCAAAAATCTGAATAAAAAGACATACAAACCAGTTGAATAAGATTTGACATCTACTATATATAACAAAAAAATAATTATAATCATATATAAATAATATAATTTTTCTGAAAAATAATTAAAATAGAATCAACTTGAATACGAAGGCGAACTCGTCATCAAAGAGCACCTCCGCCCCTGATGCTATGTCCAGTACTTTGGATAGTTATATAAAAATATAAATTTAATTTGTGTATTGGATAGGATAAAATAAACTTATTGAAAGTTTCTGGATCTGTGCACACATGTAGGTCTCCATTGGCCATAGTATGAAAGCTATGGGCCTTTTGGATTTTTGCGGCTGCTTCCACTTGATATATGTCCCAATAAATGCTTGAAAATAACCAATATCTCTATCACTATTTCAAGTTGTGTTGGTTAGTCAGGTAAGAGATAATTTTTTTAAAAATTAAGTTTGAGATTAATATATTTTTTGTTTGCTTAAAGGTATAAATCAAACAAAACATTAAGTTAACCCAGACTTAATTCTAGATATATCTCATCTTATTTGATGTCTTTTTTATTTTAGTTTATTTGACTTACTTTCCTCTTAAAAGAAATATCTCTTTTTCTTTTTAGCAACTCTTTAGTTTTGACTTTTCATATGAGAGATCATAAGATTAAATAACATTTTGATATCTTTTTAATTCAAGATTATAAGATTCAAAAGCCTTTTATTGTCTATACAAATTATTATTTGATTTTCATTCTAATCATTTGGTTTCATATCTAATATTTTCTGCTTTTGAAGATGATATTTTTTAGACGAGTATCTTTCGAAAACATTTATATCTCTATGAGGTAGTATAATTTCTGCATACCTTTTTATTTTCCGCAGACTCCACTTGTGGAATTTCACTACCTATGTTGTTGTTGTGTTAAGTCAAGTAAAACTAAACCAAACAAATTGAAATAAAAGGGAATGTTGCTCTATCTCACCTTTCAAATAAGAAAAATTAGCTCAAAAATTATAATCTCGAAATAACTTCGTCAGAAAACCAAACAAAAAAATCCCATATTGTTCAAGTGGAAGATGTGCTCAATGTTGTAAAGGCACAACTAAGTGATCCCCATTGATATTGACATTGATGATTTTACCAAACAAATAATTGCATGTGGTCCATGTTTGAGATGTTGAGACAAAGGCCTAGCAACTAGTTATTAAAGGTTGTAGGGAAAGGGACCACTTAGCAAGTAGCACATTAAGTAGTTAATTCATCTTGTAGATTTTTGTGATATACCCTATAGTTTTCATAGATTTGTAAAATTTGTCTATATACATTGTGTTATATCCATATTGTACTATGTTTTGATCTTTTCAACTTGTCATTGTCTGTCTGTGCCTCCGACTGGTATCATATAGTAGTAAATAATAATTATGCATGAACCAAATTTTTGGGGTCCTCTTTAAATGGTCCTTTATTTCCATCAATTTCGGATGAAGTCAAAGATTTACTATTTTTTTATTTTGGGGTATAATAGAATAAAGTAAAATGTCTCTTTAAATTGTCTGCGTTTCTTTCAATTGTGAAGTAACAGTTAATCAATGCAACTTTCGACGTTCATCATAGGTCATCCAAAAATAGTTACGCTATATTTTTAAACATAGGGGTCAGGCTGCGTACATCCGACCTCCCCTTACCTTATAATGAGCGAGAGTCTTTGAGGCATTGGGGTAATGTTGTTGTTGTTGTTTGTTTAAATGGTCCTCTATTTGGTTTGTACAAGTGACAAGTTATAGAATTTTTTGAAATTCTTTTTTAAATTTCATATGGTAAGGAGCTCATTATATTTTATTCCTACTCTTTTTTAGTTTATAAAAATCTCTTAGATTTGGTGGAATTTGAATACATTTCAAAACTTTTTAATATATCACGTCTCGATTTTGAAATATTCCTCAACGTCTCGATACATCTCAATTTCGAATATATCAATCAACGTCGTGATGCATTACAAATATTCTAATGTATTACGTGAAGTGATGTATCTAAACGATACATAGCGTGAGATGATGAATTTGACAGATATAGTGCCTGAAGTGATGTATCCAAGAATATGAGAAAGGAGAAATTTTTGTAATTTGTTCAAATGATGAAAATATTTTGAGAATATAAATTAAGTTGTGTATTTAGGCAATTTTTCCTTCTTTGTTCCGGTGTTGCCTGGCCCATCTTCTTCTTGTTGGAGCGAATTTAGAATTCTAAGTTACTTCCAATAATAATCAAGTACTAAATCAAATATTCATAAACGTTTTGTAAATTTTTCAATAGATACACATAATCTGGTCAAAAGTTATTAAGTTCGTCTATATAATAGGTTATGCTCTAGATTAGTCATTGTCATCTTTTTTAATTTATATGACATCGCTTGAAAAGGCACATATAATAATAATAATTAAAAAAATTAAAATTTATAAAACTTTGTGTAACTATAATAATACAGTATTTGTGTAACTATAAAACTTTTGAAACTTGTGATGTTGATTAACTGATTACAACTAGCCATTTATCAATTTTTTTTACTACTTATGCTTATAAAGAACACTTCAATCAGTAAATTGTACAATTAACATTGTTAGTCTTTGATATTTAAAATAGTATTTTCAACTTATATAACGATAATGTAAATAATTTTTTTTCATACAATTGATATTTTTAATGATCGATCGATAAGATATTATTATCAACTTCTATGTATAGTTGTGACAACAAGGGTGCAATTTAGTCACAACTCATACATCTTATTTAATTTTTAAAGGATTTAAATTTTATATATTATCGAAGTATTAGAAAACAGTCTTTTTACCTTTACGAGACAGTGGTAAGGTTTGTGTACATTCTACCCTCTTCAAACCCCATTTGTGAGATCCCACTGAGAATGTTATTGTTATTATTGTATATCATTAAAGTATTAAGATATTACTGTCTTCTTTAATATAAAATTTTTTTATTAAATAATTAATCAAACTACAAGACAATTTAACCTGATAATGTGAAAAGATCATACATTGTTCTGAGAATTCTTAAAATAATTCATATTATTTTCTCTAGCATCATAATGGTGATTTTCATTAAAGATTTAAAACATAAAGAAGTAAATATACGAAAAACTTAAGAATATTCACAACAACAACTACAATATACTCGATTTATCTACTACTATATACATAAAAAAATTATTATTAAATATACAATATAATTTTTTATTGAAGAGAATTCGATTAAACTCTCTGAATCCAAAGAGAAATAGAGAAGGAGATTACAAGGTTAGAAATTAAACATTTACTTACGAGATAAAAATTTAAATAACCAAGCTACTAATCTTCTCGTATTAACAATATTTAATATAATATTCACCACTTTTAAAATTTAAATTAAGTTGTTCAAAATTTAATTTATGGTATGATATTGTTTATTATACTTTTAACTAAATTTTAATAATATGTGGAAGGAAAAAAATAAACTCCACTATTTTGTTGTTGATTAATTATCATTTTTCATTTTTTTTCTTTTTTCTTTTTCTCCTGCCCTTTACTTTAAGATTTAGCCCACAATCTTAAATTCACGGACGCTTTCTTAGCTAATTACATAACAACATATCCCAGTGTCTTAAAATGCTTTTGCTCATTGCGGAGTGAGGAGGGTCGAATGTACGCAGTCTAATTCCTATGTTTAAAAACATAAAGCGACTATTTCCAGATGACCCATGAGGAGCGTCGAAAATTGCATTGACTAACTGCTACTTTACAAATGAAAAAAACACAGATAGTTTAAAGAGCCATTTTGTTTTATTCTATCATATTCCAAAGTCAAAAAATAGTCAATCTTTGAACCCATCCAAGATTAATGAAAAGTTTTTAGCTAATTACATTAGCTAAATTATCAGTCACGAAATTAGATGAATACATTATTTTAGGGGAAAAAAATTCAACATGGATATTATTGTTACTGTTGGGCTCGAAATTTCGATTGTTGATCAAAAGTAATGAGTTAAAATGTTATTGCGAATCAAGAATTTCCTGAAGTTTTTCAGTGTGAAAATCGAGCTAAAAATTTATTATTTGGTTGATATGAAAATTCAGTTAAAGAAGGAAATTAGAAGCCTCCATTAACAGACAATTTGAAAGCTTGAAGTGAGTTTTAATGAGTTTTGAGTTATTAAACTAATTAGAAAATTTTACTTATCAGAATATATTGAAATTATTATTATTGAACTGATTATAGTCATTATTTGAAACGTAAGGATTATCGAATAAAACTTGGTCACTATTGAAGAATTCATATGAAGCATGATTTGAAATTCAGATATTGAATATGTTGAAATATAATCTATTAGGCGTTATCGAAAACACTCTTTAAAAATTTAATTGTAAATTTAACTAACAGGATAGAATTCTATTTAAAAAATTTCGAAGCTAATTCGATTCATTAGCATCTACTCGATGTAATTACTGAAGTTGGTTATATATATTTTTAGTGCTTGATTTAATTACTAGTTTTGATTATATTTTTCTAAGAACTCATGGTTATGATATGAGCTTAATTGTTGAAATTTTAATTTGATTTGAATCGAATAATTTGCATTTTTTCACGTTTGTCACTAAAAATAAATTTGATTGCATTCTTTTAGTTAAACTTAATTAAATTAACGAAAGCCATTAACTTTTTACATGCATAAATGATCAAAATAATCCGACCCCTACACATTAAAGACTATTTTGATCATTTTTTTGAATTTAATACAACTCTTAAAAACGATTAATTTATTAATTAATAAGTATTAATTATCATATTTGACAGTTGACACAAATTACACATTTAGCATCTTCATTAACTCCATCTTGTTCTCTCTTCTCCGTTTCCGGCCAACATTCGCCGGAGCACCAGCTTTTCCGGCATCCAACGGAAAATTCAGAATAGCTTTTCTTCCCCTCATCTTAAACGCGGCACAATCATAAGCTCTTGCAGCATCCATATCAGTATCAAAAGTACCCAACCAAATCCTCGATCCTTTTCTGCTTGGATCTCTAATCTCCGCAGCAAATTTCCCCCATGGCCTTCTCCTCACCCCTCTGTAATTCTTCTTATTCTTCTTATCGTTTTCATTAGATTCAGCTGAGCCGTCGGAAACTTGGGTGAAGATGGTGTCTGAATCGATTTTGAATTCGGGGAAATCGGAGTGGAGATTGAAGTAACGGGAAATTGGTGAATCGGGTTCGTTTGGGTATGAGGAATTGGGTGAATCTGAGAGGGAATTGGATGTAGATGGCTCTGTTTTTACTGAAGTGAAAACAGGGGAGATGTCGTCGGAAAAACAAGAATTTAGACTGTTGATGAATGATTCTGTAGTTGTGAAATCTTCTAGGAGATGTTTTCGTATGAGTTCTAGTGTTAATCCTTCATCTTGTGTCGACATTTGAAGCAATTTGAGAACTGCACTGAAGGTGTTTGTGTTTATGTCTCTGATGAGAGTTTTGAAAGTTTTGTAGTGAAGGTGTTTGTGCGAGTCCCTGTATATATATGGAGTAGTTGTATTATATATTCTCTCCGTCTTATTTTATGTGTATTTTTATATATTTATGTGATTATATGATAGTAAAATTAGTTGTGTTTTTATATTCAATGTTATTATTATTTGTTTTATATATATTAATTTTATCGTATTTACATAATATCATGTGTTTTTCATTATTAGCCATTCTTTTATGTTTCCTGTTCTTTTCCTTTTTTATTTTTTTCATATCTAAGTATATTTTGCTTATAGGTTTTTGAAATGAAGGTTCTCAGTAAACAATCTCTCTATTTTATAAAGTAAGTGATAAGGTCTCTGTCCATTCTATCTTTCCCAGACTCCACTTCTTGGATTCCATAGGGTATGTTGTTGTTATTATTATGTGATTGTAAATTTTTTTTGAGTCTCATATTAACTTAATTTATGAGATAATACATACATATTAAAAAAAATATTTAAGGACACATTTAAATTATACTTTTTGCTATTATTTTTTATGAAATCATAAATATAATTTTATAAGTAACATAATTTATCTCGTAGAAGATATAAAATTTTAACAAATAAAAGAATAAGTATGGCCTAAGCTTCAAACATAATGTAACTTTGTAAGTAGTATAATTTATCTCCAAAAAATATAGAACCTTAATAAATGAAAGAGCAAATATAAAAAATTTCAAACGTTAATCTTGAACTTTAAATAATTCAATTAGCTTTAATAATAAAAAAACTAAAAAATAAAGTTAATATAAGATAAAAAATATATTATAAAATTAGATTTTTATTAAATTTAATAAAATTAATATAAATTAAAAAAATATCACATAAAATAAAGAGTAGGGATAGGGTTATGGCACTAAGGATAGGGTTTAAACACTGTTTTTTTGAGTGTGTTGAAAATGAGTTTGTGATTAGCTGAAAAAAAGACAAAGCTACTTAATTTAAAGAAGAGTTATCCATTGCGTGTTGCATATTATGTATTTATTGAGTTGGTGCGAATGCACAGTACGATTATAAAAGAGATTTTTATATATAATTAGGAGCGATTCACGTATATTAGTAGTTTAAGATAAAAATTGAATGAAGATTTTAAATTTAAAAAAATTATTCTTTTCGTCTCATTTGATGTAGCACTCTTTCTTTTTTGGTCCGTTCAAAAAAAGAATGTCACCTAATTCTCTTTTTAGCCTTAATGGAATGATTTTCAATCACACAAGTATCTCAAGATGATTTTAGACCACAAGTTTCAAAAGTCTTATTTTTTTCTTAAACACCGTGTCAAGTCAAAGAGTGTCACATAAAATAGGACGAGGGAAGTAATTAATATACTTTCTTATAAATTTTTATCATGCCCAAAGTCCCATTAAGGCGGACTAACACCCATTGCTGATAAGGCTCGAGAGAACCGACCAGTATCCATGTGTTTTCTATACAGATTATAAGGGAGTTCTACATTCAACATGCTTATAAGAAAGTAAATAGTAATAACAAATTAAAAAGAAATGCATATGAATAGGTCGTTGGGGTCACATTGTCTAAAGTATGAGACATGACCACACTTTAATTTATATAGTCCACAAAGCCTCTAGATAAGAAAAAATATCTGATAAAGGTTGGGATAGGCCTCGCCTCGACTAACTATACAAAATAAAAATATAAGTTCTAGACACACAAAGCTCCAAAGCAACCTGGAGATTGGTAACAATAACTGGGTATCTTGTACTCCTATTGGGGAGATCTACTAGCATCTGTACTTGCAGCATAAAATGCAGGTCCCCGTAAGGAACGTTAGTACGAGATAATATACTGAATATGTAAGACAGAAAATACGATATATGAAGTAACAACTCAAATGAAATTATGTACTGGTGTAAGGATAAGAGACTACCTTTAGTCATACTGTGGAATCATGTACTTTATGTTCTTTTTATTAATTATCTTTACTGTAGAATTTATGCACAACATGTATTACAAATGACCAACTAGTTAGTGGTAAATCTATATAGGGATCGGCGCTGGCTTGGCTTTTCCTTTCACCCCTTGGGCTACCCCTCATGATAGGATCGACCCTGGCTAGGTGATTCTTCCACCTCTCTGGTTATCACCCAACAATAGGCAATATACGTTATCTTTCAATTACTTTTAAGATGATTCTTTTGGTGGTTATAACATTAGAGTTGTAGGACAGTAGATGTAGCGTATGATATGTAAATAATCATACAAGACAATACGCCAATGAAAAGAGTACATTACACAATTAATAAAATGTGTATGAAATAAAATAACTCGTGATCTTTTTTAGCAACAAAAATCCACGTAACTTTGTATCCACGTATGTACGTAGATTTGAAGTAAACTTACTTACCATTATTTTCAAGGTGTAGGGTTTCTCCAAGAACCCTAAAAATCTACTTGTGGTTGTTTTGCCAGATTAAGAAAGTGTAGAGAGAAAGCTTGTGAAAGCTGATTTTTTTTCAAGTTAAGAATGACTTAAATGTACTACTTGTAAGCCTTTTTAAAGGAGACTTTGGCCTACTTTCTTGTCGACTAACTATATAAAACAAAAATATAAGCTCTAGACACACAAAGCTCCAAAGAAACCTGGAGCTTGGTAACAACAACTGGTATCCTCTACTCCTACTAGGGAGAGCTACTAGCACCTGTACCTGCAACATCAAATGCAGTTCCCCCGTAAGGAATGTTAGTACGAGAAAATATACTAAATATGTAAAGCAGGAAATACGGTATATGAAGTAACAACTCAAATGAAATTATGCACTGGTGTAAGGATAAGAGACTACCTTTAGTCATACTGTGGAATCATGTACTTTATGTTCTTTTTATTAATTATCTTTACTGTAGAATTTATGCACAACATGTATTACAAATGACCAACTAGTTAGTGGTAAATCTATATAGGGATCGGCGCTGGCTTGGCTTTTCCTTTCACCCCTTGGGCTACCCCTCATGATAGGATCGACCCTGGCTAGGTGATTCTTCCACCCCCTCGGTTTATCACCCATCAATAGGCAATATACTTTATGTTAGACAGCGTAATTAGATCAATCGAAGTAAATCGTTCAATTGGAAAAGTTATGACAATCATGGCGTAATTTAAATTAAGTAAGTTCGCGGTGCTTAATTATAATTGGAGCG
>JAOTQJ010000091.1:20270334-20282260 GCA_025642045.1 Solanum sejunctum
GACCTATTTTTCAACCTCATTTAACACTATTTGATGACTTTTTATTCATATAAAACCAAACACCGATAAAACAAAGTTGTAACCGTCGGGGTCTATGCGAGAATAGGTTAATTTTTAATTATTTTCTTCTTCTTTGGGATTTTCCTGATATGTTAGAAACCCGTGGAGATATTTATATTATAAGTAATGAAATTAATTTTTTAATTTTTGTTGGTATATAATAAATTTAACTATTGCATCAAACTAATAATAATATTTATTTAATTTTATTTACATAAATATCATATTTATTTTAACAAATACTATTTATATATAATTTTAAATAGACAGAGCAAATACGTGCAAAGCACATGTGAAATTAATGCATATATAAAATGATATTCTTTTTTGAAAAAAATAAAAAACCAAAAGTGTCCATTTGATTTTACTAGCTACAAATAACCCCTTTCTTCATCCATCAATTCCACATCCATCCCTACTCCACTAGAAATTGCTTTCAAAAGTTTCAAAGTTTCTAGCTCTATTGTTCTTGCTTTTTGGTTGTCGGAAAATCTCTATCTACTTTCTTAAACTCTTCGTTAGATGAGAGCGCACTCTTTTTTTCTTTTTAAATGAGGTTTCTTCTTATTTCTAACAATTCATCATCAACATACCTCAGTGTTTCAAAAGGCTCCCGCTCATTGCGGGGTCAGGGAGGGTCGAATGTACGTAGCCTAATCCTTATGTTTAAAAACATAAAGCGGTTGTTTCCAGATGACCCATGAGGAGCGTCGAAAGTTGCATTGATTAACTGCCACTTTACAAATGAAAGAAGCATAGACAATTTAAAGAGCCATTTTGTTTTATTCGATCATACTCCAAAACCAAAAAATAGTCAATCTTTGTCTCCATCCGAGATTGATGAAAATTCTTATTTCTAACAATTGATTTTCCATATATGTAGACAACTACATTTACAAGTACTTTTATTTTATTGTGTATTCATCCTACGTTTATTCCATTGTATCACCACCATACAACCATAAATGGATGACAAGAACAGTCACCATTTCAACTACTGTTCATCGCCTTCTCGGCCAACTCATCAGCAATTAGGGGAGCAAGAGACAAATCAAGATGATTTTCAAGAATTCATCAATCATGCTCTATACGAATCAGATGAATTTCGTATATACACTTACAAAATAAAAAGGTGCAGAAATCTCCATTGTCATGACTGGACTTCTTGCCCTTTTACACATAGAGGGGAGAAAGCACGTCGCCGTGACCCTAAACAATATAACTATTTACCAATCCCTTGTCCTGGCGATAAATTTGGATCATGCATAAAAGGCGATAATTGTGAGTTATGTCATGGGATTTTGGAGTACTGGCTACACCCACCAAAATACAGGACCTATCCATGCCATTCTGGCATGTCATGTGAGAGGCGGGTATGTTTTTTTGCTCATATACTAGAAGAGATTCGTCTTTGAGATGTTAGACACAAAGTCCCACATTGATGGTCTCCTTATAAAGTTTAGACAATCCTCCTTCGTTTGAGCTAGATTTTTGGTTGTGAGTTATGGCTAAAATCTAATTTAACATGATATTAGCAGGCCCGTCTCATCCAATGTTAGACTACCAAAAAAAATTGTCCACGCACCAGATGCTAAGCACTGGACGTGAGGGAGTGTTGAAACACAAAGTCTCACATTGGTGATTAATGAGATGGGTGCTCTTCTTTAGGCAATGCTCCTTTCTTTGAGCTAGCTTAGATTCAATACAATTGGTGTTATGTGTACCAGTATCCTTTGCACATCCAACCTTACCTGACATTTTAATTGAAGATGAATCAATGGGTACTTGGATGGTCATTTCTAGTAATCACCATCTGCCATCACCACCACCACCTTCACATTACGAGTATTACGGTACTACTGTCTCGGAACATGGAAACTCATCTACTTCTCAACAAATTCCTCCTCTTTCTTCTTTTCAATCTCAATCAAAAATTGATCAGACGGTTCAAAATGAGAGTGATTTTTCACTTTTTCCAACTAGCTATTCAAGTTTAGTTTAGGAGCTAAAAAATCTTGAAATTGGGACGGTGAATAACATGCATGATGAAAAGGGGAGAAGGCCTGTGGAGTTTGAGTCACAGGATCAAGAATTTCAAAACATCACCTGGCTTTCTGATTTGTTGGTGGATGAATTTGAGGAGAAAAGTTTGTAAATACTTTTTTATACGATGGAGGCAAAAATTTACTATTTTTTGGCTTTGGATGTGATGAAATAAAGCAGAATGACTTTTTAAACTGTCTGTGCTTCTTTCAATTGTGAAGTAGCAGTTAGTCAATGCAACTTTCAACGTCATCCGAAAATAGTCGCGTTATGTTTTTAAACATAGGGATCAGGCTGCGTACATCCGACCCCCTCTTACCCCGCAATGGATGAGAGCTTTTGAGGCATTGGATAATGTTAATGTATGATAGTAATTGATAATTAGTAAACTGGATATCATATTAAAGAACATATTTATGTTATCAACTTCTAACTCTTTTTGGCATAATTAATTATGTATATTCTTTCTCCTTGCCTTTTTTTAGCTTTTCTGGAAAAACTCTACAAAATCGTCGGTAGTGACGCTGGGAATAATTCAGTAGGTCTGGACTGCTTTTTATGGCATTTATAAATTTTAGGGGCCACACAACATAAATTAGGCAATTTTCTTAGTTTGTCGTGTGTGTAAGCCCATAGACTTGTTAGGTGCTGGTGCTTCAGATTGATTTTTTCGAGAAAACTTTGTTGAATCGTCCATAACAATGCTGTGAATAATTTTAGTAGGCTTAACCTACTTTTTATGGAGTTAAGAAGCATTTTAGGGTTAGGTGGTTTTCTTAATTTTTCTTATGTATTAGCTCATGGATTTTTTAGGTTCCGAGGCTCTAGGCCAATTTTTTTGGAAAACTTTACGAAATCGTATGCAACGACGCTGCAAATTATTCCAGTAGGCCCGACCTTCTTTTTACGATATTTAGGAGTATCACACAATAAATATTAGATAATTTTCTCAATTTTTAAAGTGTGTGTTAGGCCATGAATTTTTGAGTGTCACGACGCTAGGCTGATTTTTTTTGAAAAACTTCACAAAACCTTCTATAATGATGCCGAGATTAATTCAAGTAAGCCTGGCCTTCTTTTTCGCAACGTCTAGGAGCATTTTAGGGGCCTCCCAAACGGAATCAAGTAATTTTCTCAATTTTGCATTGCAATTAGCCCATAATTATTTGAAGTGCAGAGGTTCCAAGCTAATTTTTTTTGAGAAAACTTTACAAAACCATTCATAAGGATGCCCCAAATGATTCCAATAGGCCCAACCTGCTTTTAATGGCATTTAGGAAGCCATGCAAAATGAATTATGCAATCCTTTTAGTTTTTCATATGTGGTAGTTCATAAATATTTTTAGGTGCTAGGACTTCGAATCGATTTTTTCAAGAGAACTTTATGGAACCATCATAATGACACCATGACTAATTCCAATAGGCCCCACCAGGTTTCAATGAAGTCTTGGAGCATTTTAGGAACTACGCAATAAGAATTAGGTGATTTTTCAGTCTTTGGAGCATTTTAGGAACCACACGATAAGGATTAAGTCAATTTTCTTGTGGTAGTTCATAGATTTTTTAGGTGCTGGAACTTTGAGCAAATTAGTATTTGAAGATTATACATTGTTTGCAATCAACACTACATAAAAAAAGGTCCAAAACTCATCCAAATTAGTTTTTTGGAGAGGTTTCTAAGGAAGCCTTACTGAATCAAATGACAAAGATAAATGAGAAAAAAAATTTGACTTCTCCTAGATGAAGTATATCTATTTGTTCAACTTCATACAAATTTAAATTTCTGCTCATGCACATCCAACGTTGGAGGACATAAATATCAATTGAGATAAAATTACAGGGTACATTATATATTATAGGAAAAGTAATTAATTGTTGTTGGTTCAAGATCACATGGCATAATCACTTTTTAGAGAAAAGATCACTAGAAAGCAAAATACCATATGGTTGAGATTTGAGAAGTAAAAGCATCTCACAAGAACATTTTGGCAGAGCATTTTATTTGAAGTTAATGATAGTAAAGTACAACAGCATTACAGTTCTATCACTACATATCCCCATCTAAAAAATCCAACTTCTAAAACATATATTATGCCTGAAACTGCAGAAATAAACACTGCAACACAGACATGGAAAACCCAATGAAGTGTCGTATATTTGAAAAGCAATTCTTGTGATTTGTCATAGCTTCGAAAAGAATGGAACTGGGACAGTTGCTTCGAAACAAGGCATTGCGATTGGAATGATGACTCTGAAAGCAATTCTAGCTAGCAGAATCCAACATCTAAGAAGAACAGCAACCGCTTTTTTGGTTAACAGGTTGTCCACGTATCTGCACGGTAGGTGGCTTTGCATTGTTTGATGCTGGCTGACTTGCCATCCTGTACCAAGTAGTAAAAAGCGTCAAACAAGTAAAATATTGGCAATATATATATAGACTAACTACCTGTTTGTGTTCAGACTGTCCCTGAAAAATGGGCAACAGAACGAGAATAATGAACAGAAAATACCTATTCTTAATTTCAGATGCCATGGCCATGAAAGCTTGTTCAACATTAGTGGCATTCTTTGCACTTGCCTCCATAAACGGTAAGCCAATTTCATCAGCAAACGCCTTGTATGTGAATCAAGAACTATTTCAGTCAATCGAGAAGGATTGTACTAGAAGGACAAACCCAACAAAGGAAAATGAAAAGAATGTTAGATCTTACTTTTGCTGTATCATATGACACTGCTCGGTTATCATTCAAGTCAGACTTATTCCCAACCAAAAGCTTGTTCACATTTTCGCTGGCATAGCGATCAATTTCACTCAACCATTGCTTAACATTGTTGAAGCTTTCTTGATCAGTTATATCATAAACTATCTGACAGAATATTCAAAAAAGAGGTATAAGAAAAAAAGATTTCATCAAGCGGAAAAGAAAAAAATCAATTTCTTGATTGCTTTAGAAAGGACTCAGGGAAACATACTATAATGCCATGTGCCCCACGGTAGTAACTACTTGTGATTGTCCTGAAACGTTCTTGCCCAGCAGTGTCCCACTGGAAGATATTACACAGACGAGGACTTTAACTATCACTTTGAAAAAGCATAATGAAAGGAATAAAAACTAGTACATAGATTCAAATCATGTTCAGTTGTAAAAGAACATAACTCAATCCTAGAACACCTGATATCTGTATGGAATACCACACAGAATATTTTAACAGAAATAAAGTTGTATTCATCACCTAGCTAATTTTTTCACTCTAAAAGTCACTTGACCTTTCCAAAAGAAATTAACATGAATAAATGGTGTCAATTCTCAAAGAGAAAAAGTAAGACGAGAAAATCATACAATTTGAAGTTTAATAGTCTTCCCATCTTGCTCCACAGTACGTATTTTCTGCAACATAAATTAGGAACTTCACCGACTGTAAGTATTATACATGTAATTCACTACTATTAATTTTGGCTTACAAAGTCAACACCAATTGTACTGATGTAGCTGTCCAAATAAGAATCATCCTGCATCACAAGATAAGGAAGCAGTTAATCAACATATAAGACATAATGATCAAGAAATATAACACATTTGTTCAGACACAGCAACAACATCATACCCAGTGTAATCCAACAAGTGGGTGTGGGGAGGGTAGTGTGTGCGCATACCCTACCCCTACATTGGGAGGTAGAGAGATGGTTTCCGATAGACCCTCGGTTCAAGAAAAAACATAAAGCCCCAGGAAAAATATAACAGAAGAAGAAACAGAGACAAAATACTAAAGATAGAATGACACAGCATTCTGAAAAAAGGAACAGAATCTACAACAAAGTAATACTATAACCTAAGTACAAGAAAACATTTGTTCAGACACAAAGCAAGAAATTTCCAAAACAATTAAATCCAGTGTCCATCACAAATGCTAAACGTAAGAAAATGGCATCAGTAATAGAGTTTAGATCAATATCAAAAGACAATTTACACCAGGATTTTAACAACTGTAGACATCAACATTTGAAATAAAATATGACTGTACTTTTATCCTTAAGGCATCTCTCATTTCGTTCTTTCCACATAGCCCAAGAAATAACAGTTCTCCATGTTGCTCTCTTCTTTTTCTCTATTTTCCAACCATCAGCTCCTGCTTTAAGCATACTTAGCATAATAGCTTATCCAAATGTATTTTGACGGAAGGGTCAGACCTCGATATCAAACAAAAGCCAAATAAACTAGAAATGTGGTATTCACAAGGATAGTCATGATTAAGCATGTGCATGACCTCATTGAGCATCAGGAGGCAACTTTCATAGCTGCTGCTAAATATGCTAGCACATATCAACATGGACAGTTTCCTAGTTTCATTGCTTATATCAGCCATTATAAGAATCATGCAAGGACCATTCAGCTCAGATGCATGAGTAATTAAAAATAGGAAAAAATTTAGTGAGATGAAAATCTTACGGCAAATCTCAGGAGAAGACATGACTTTCCAACACCTGAATCTCCTATTAGCAGAAGTTTGAACAAGTAGTCACTGCAGAAAGCATAAGAAGAGACAGCGTTAAGTTCCATTTGAACTGAAAATAACAATAACCTAGGCAGATTGTTTTTTATGAAAGAAACTGTTGAGATAACACAAGGTCTCATCCAGTAAACCTTCTGGCATCTTTAGATCAAGGTGCAACTTAGTAATCAGCAAACCGAATGAACATTGCACTCAAGGGTGTGGCCTGAGAGTCAATGAAGTGGATTGAGACTCATATGGTCCCAAGTTCAAATTCTAGTGGAGACATTACACTAGGTGATTTTGTTCCTATCTGTAGTGACGGCCTAACTAAGCATTGGTGGAACCAAGGAGGTTGAAAATTTGAAGAGGTAATTACATGAAGAAGCCAATTGAATTTAACATTTACATTTACTACATATACAAAAAAATGATCTTAACCTTGTATATATAGTATAATTTTCGGCCAAATGGGCTTTGAATGAATATCCTTGCTCTCACTGGGCTCCGCCCCTCCCATTCGTTAAAGCCTTGGTAGATATAGGTACCCGATAGCTACCCCGTTGATTAGTCAAGGTTCATGTAAGGTTCCCTGGACCCCACAGTTTCAAATAAAAAGAAGGAATAGAGTGAACATTGATATGACAACGGCGACCAAATCCTGAAGAATCAAATCCAACAAAAGTTCTCTACGAGCACCTCAACTAATTCAAAAAAATGGTCAAGCCAGTTCTCTTTTTTAATCTTTTGATCATGGTAGTGTCTGAGCTAACTTGTGTGTACCTAGACTAATCCAATTCATGGGGCAGCCTGCTACAGCCAACAAGCACAAGTGCTGGGTAAATCAATGCACAGAGGGAACTCATATTCTTCTCCTTTGCCTGATTAGTTTCAATAATAGACATAAGCTGAAACTAAAATAGTACCAACCAAACTCATAAATCATCAGATAAGGATCAAAGTAAATGGCTTGAGTGTTTCTGGTTCAAATTCTAGACAAAAACACTAGGTGATTTATTCCCGTGTAACTAAAATTGCCCGGAAATCACAATTATATTAAGAAAATTGGCCAATTTTAAAACTTTCATGGATCTAAAGGACACAACATTAAATAGCAAAATTCAATTGAACAATCAACAAACTCCACAATAAAATTGCCACTATACAATCAGAAATCAACATCCAATCGCATATTTCAACACGAAAAAGAACACCAGAAATGTAATTCAAAGGAAAAAGGGCATTTAGAAGAACTAACTATTCGGGATTCATGATTTTGCCAAAAAAACAAAGAAACCGACTGATCCAATGAGGAAGGGAACCGGTACGTTTCTGTTCAGTACGGCAGTATATCGCCGGAAAATCGCCGAAGGAAAATGTTGACAGCGCGTGAAAAGAGAGATCAAATGTGTGGAAGCGGAGAATTTTATAGAATGAATGATGATTCTTTGGGAAACTAAAAAGTGGCTTCTTTTAATTGAATCAAATTATTTGGACCACATACTATAGTTGTTAAATAGAAAAAAAATGATAAAACTAGTCCCTCAGTGTGACAATTTCGAGTGGATCATATGGGTCAACATAATTAATTGATCAAGAAATAATCCAATTCAAACTTTTCTTTGGATTAAAATGGGTTGAGTCAAAATGAATTAAATAATGAGTTGTAGATCAGGACCCAATTTGATCTAATTTTATTATTTTAGTACTTAATTAAATTATATTTTTCTTTATTTTGACTATATAAATAACAACAGCAGCAACAACATACCAGTAGAATCTCACAAGTGGGATCTAGGAAGGGTAGAATGTACACAGACCTTACCACTACCTCATAGAAGTAGAGAGGTTGTTTCCTGGGAACCCTCGTCTCAAAAATCTATAAGCAAAATAAACTAGACATGACAAAAAATAAAAGAAAGGGAAGAACAAAAAATGACTAATAACCAAAAGAACATGACAATACGTAAATATGATACAATTAACACATAAATAATAAATAATAACAACACATGTTATAAAACACTACTACTCCTCTATCCTATTATACCTCATAACTAGATAACCACCTAACCTTACCAACCAATTAGCTTACTACTCTAATTCGTGACCTCCACTTCTTTCTATCTAGGGTCATGTCTTCAGTGAGATCAAGTTTCGCCATATCATGTTTGATCATCTTCCCCCAGTATTTCTTCGTTCTACCTCTACCCTTCTGTGTAGATCCTAAAATCAACCTCTCGCACCTCTTAACAGGAGCATCGGTACTCCTTCTCTGCACATGTCTAAACCATCACAATCTCGTTTTCCTCATCTTATCAACCATCGGAGCCACCTCTAGATTCTCCCGAATGATCTCATTCCTAACCTTGTCACTCTTGGTGTGACCACACACCCATCTCAATATCCTCATCTCTGCGACATACATCTTCTGGACAATAAAACATATCAAACTTTAAAAAAGATATTTTAAAATAATTTTGACAAGATCTTTCGAGTCAATTTGAGTTGTATATCAATCCAATTCATCAATCCGCTAAAACTTCAACGAAATGGATGAATTGAATGGGTTAGGTTTAATTTTGCCACCCCTAAATTCGTTAAAAAGAGAGAAAGGAAAGCCTGCGACTTAGACCAAGTGAAGTGCATCAAGGACGAGGAGGGTGAAGAGTTTATGGATGACACTTCCATTAAACTAAGGTGGCAAGCTTACTTTTATAAACTCTTAAATGAAAAAAGAGATAGAGATATTGAGCTGGGTGAGTTGGTATACTCCGAAAGTCATCTTAATTTTGGTTATTGCAGGAGTCAGAGTTTAGGAGGTTAGAAAGGCTATTAGTAGGATGAAGAGAGGAAGGGTGATCGCAGCTGATAAGATTTCGATAGTTTTTTGGGAGAACATGGTCAAGGATGATATAGAGTGGTTGACTAGACTGTTCAATATTTTATGAAGACTGCCAAGATGCCTGATGAATGGAGGAGGAGTACAATGGTTCCATTGTACAAGAACAAATGAAAAATTTAAAACTGTAACAATTACAGAGGTATCAAATTATTAAGTCACACTATGAAGGTCTGGGAGAGAGTGGTGGAGATAAGGGTGAGAAAAGTAGTGCCTATTTCGAAGAATTAGTTTGATTTCATGCCGGGGCGGTCGACTACTGAAATATAGGGAAAGAAAGAAGGATCTTCATATGGTGTTCATCGATCTCGAGAAGGCCCATGACAAAGTTCTAAGAGATGTCCTATGGAGGTGTCTAGAGGTGAAAGGTGTCCCAATGGCATATATCAGGGTGATTAAGGACATGTACGATGAAGCCAAAACTCAAGTAAGAACGGTGGAAGGAGACTCAGAGTATTTTCCTATTGAGATGGGACTCCATTAAGAAGCTGTGTTGAGCCCTTTCTTATTTGATTTGGTGATGGATGAGCTGATGTGATCTATCCAGGAGGAGGTTCCCTGGTGTATGCCATTTGCAGATGACATAACACTGATTGATGAGGCTCGGACTAAAGTTAATGATAGGTTGGAGGCTTGGAGATACTTCTTGGAGTCAAAGGATTCAAACTAAGTAGGATCAAAACAGAATACTTGGGGTGCAAATTCAGTGTTGCAAAGGATGAAGTAGACATTGATGTGAGGCTTGCCACTCAGCCTATCCCTAAGAGGGAAAACTTTAAGTATTTGGGGTCCATCATCCAATGTAGTGGCGATATAAATAATGATGTCACACATCGTATTGGGGCAACATGGACTAAATAGAGGCTTGCCTCTGGAGTAAAGATAAGTTTTACAGAATGATGGTTAGACTATCTTTGGTGTAGGGGGTGAAGTGTTAGCCAATAAAAATTGCACATGTTCAGAAGATGCACGTCGAAGAAATGATAATATTGAGATAGATGTGTGGTCACACTAGGAGTGATAAGATTAGGAATGAGACCATTCGGGAGAAGCTGGAGGTGGCCCCTGTGGCTGATAAGATGAGGGAAGTGAGACTGTGATGGTTTGGACATGTGCAAAGAAGGAGTATCGATGCTCCTGTTAGGAGGTGTGAGAGGTTGATTTTGAGAGTTACACGAAGGGGTAGAGGTAGATCGAAGAAATATTGGGGGAGGTGATCAAACAAGATATGACGAACTTGATCTCACCGAGTACATGACCTTAGATAGAAAGGAGTGGAGGTTGCGAATTAGAGTACTAGGCTAATTGGTTGGTAAGTTTAGGTGGATGTCTGGACTTGGGGTATAGTAGGGTATCAGGGCTAGTGGTGTTTTATATCATGTGTTGTCATTATCTGTCATATATATGTTAATTTTAACGTATTTACATAATTTCATATGTTTTTCATTATTAGTCACCCTTTTTGTTTCCTTTCCTTTCCTTTTTGTCATATCTAGTTTATTCTATGTATGAGATTTTGAGATGAGGGTTTCCAGGAATCAACCTCCCTACTTCTATGAGGTAGTAGTAAGGTCTGCGTACATTCTATCTTTCCGAGACCCACTTGTGGGATTCCATTGGGTATGTTATTGTTGTTGTTGTTCGTAAGGTTTGATTGTTTTATTAAATATAATAGACTTAAGCTAAAAAAAGAAAAAATTAAAAGTTGAATTCATAAAGATTAAATTTTAAATTTTCCTATAAGCTATACAATTAACAAATTTTGATCGTTAAATTTGATAGGAATAATTATAAAATAATTTAACACGAGAGTCAAATAATTAAAAAATAAAAACAGGTTTGATTTGAGATTAAATAATCTACTTGGATTGAGTAATTTATTACATAATAAAAAATAAAGAATTTTGAATATTATTTGAATGCAGAACTGTGTGGAAGGGTAATCAAATGGCTCAAAAAATGCTTAATCTCACTTACAAAAAATAATAATCGAAGTCAAGCAGTTGCATGTGGAAAGAACTCCGAGATAGAAGAAGAAAAGTTGAATTTGATTAATTCAACTCAATAGATTTTAAAACAATTAGAAAATTATAAAATACGGAATAATTTAATTTGAAAAGCAAAGGATAGAGATGGACATAAATATCAAAAAATCAAACCGAGCCAAATTAAACTAATTCGGTTCTTCGATTTTGATTTTTTGGTTCGGTATTAATGTTCTTTTTTCAAAAGTTTGGTTCTTTGGTTAGGTGTTCGATATAGGGGTCTTAAAACTTCGGTGCAGCGAAAAACTAAAATTTTATTTTAAAAAAAATTATATATATATAATTAGCAATTAAATCATCTATGAATCAAGTCAAAGTAGCAATAAATTTGTAATTCATATAGTTAACTTGAAATATTATTTTCGAAGAGAAATTTGAACATATT
>JAOTQJ010000091.1:20342554-20367000 GCA_025642045.1 Solanum sejunctum
TATAACAATGGCAAGCTATCAACTTATGCATACATCAACTAATCTACTTCTGCCACTTCCCATTCCCACCAGTAGAGATCTGGTAACTCTATTCACCGAATTGGTAGCACCTCAATTAAGTCTCTCTCTGCTACCTCCCAACTCAAACCAGTAGAGTTTATGGTAAATCTAATCAACCAAGACTAGATAAATGGAAGAAACCACCTAGTTGTTTTTGCTTCCGCTAACATTTCAACCCTAGTCTCCCATAAACCATTTTAACTTAATTAGTCACACCTTCTGTAGGACTATATCAGTTCAATTTTTTCCAGAGTTTGAAACTTACAACTGCAGCCTTTCTAATCCAGAATCATTGAATATATACACGATAAGCAGAACTTTGTGTATAAGAAATTACATGAATCAAAATATAGCTGCTACACCAACACTAGGCGCAAAGAACCAACCGGACGGACCGAGTGGATGAATCAGAAATCTAGGTCAAAAATCAAAAAACAAAAAAATGCTGAGGAAGAATGTATCGTTTACCTGTGAAGATACGAGCACTTGATAATTGACAGGGAACTTCTTGAGCTGTTTCAAAACATCGAGACACCTACTCTCCTCCGGCGACGAATCCGCACCGCCGTCAACGGCAGCTGCATCAGCGGCTCGCTTTACCGTCTCAAACAGTTCAATCAGCTCCTTCTCCATACTTCAATCTCCAAATTCAACAACAAAAAATTAGTAAAATTCCACACACATACACAGAAATTGCAAAAGAAGAAGTAACCGATTGAGAAATTCACTTACGATTCGATAAATGTGAAGACGGAAATCGAACGCCGCCGCGAAAAGTTGACGGCCAAATGCAACCCTAGCTATTTTCCGAAGAAGGAAGGAGATAAAAGAGATTGTTGGCGGCACGTAGGAGTGATCGGACGGTTGTAAAGGGAGATTGATGTATGATCTGACGTGTAGAATTGATGAGCGTGTTTATCAATTTGGGAAAAAATATGAATGAGGTCTACCTGTAAAATAGTGAGAGAAGTGCGGTGATTTTGGTGGAGTTGCGATAAACAATAGTAGGTATGTGACATCTAGGAGGTTCCGACTTTCGACTTTTTGATGAATGAGAGTTTTTTTTTTAGTATTGATTCAATTGATCTGCATCTCAGTCATAGATGACAGTTATTGGTAGTTCTTTATTGTGCATTGGCCAACTCCGAATGTGCGATGATTGTGCTTCTCTTCCATCAGTTTCTTCGTATTGTTCCAATTGTTTTGCATCTCAATTACTCTATTCTAGATTCTCGACTTTTGACTTTCAATCAATGAGAGTTTTTTTAATTCTTTAGTATTAATTCGATTGATCTACATTTCAATTATTTATTGAATAACTAGAAATCAACAAATGATAACTTTTTGATTATCGGTTGGTAGTTCTTCATCGTGCATTGACTAACTCCTAGGGCTCAGGAATGTGCGACTATTGTGCGTCTCTTCCATCAATTTCTTCGTGTTGTTCCAATTGATCTGCATCTCAATTACTCTATTGAATAATTAGATTCCTGACTTCCGTCTCAATTTTCGATCAATAAGAGTTTTTACAATTCTTTAGTTGATTCGATTGATCTGCATCTCAATTATTTATTGAATAACTAGAAATCAATAAATGACAGCTTTTTGGTTACTTGTTGGTAGTTCTTCATCGTGCATTGACTAACTCCTAGGGCTCAGGAATGTGCGACGACTGTGCTTCTCTTCCATCAGTTTCTTCGTGTTGTTACAATTGATCTGTATCTCAATTACTCTATTGAATAACTAGATTCCTGACTTCTAACTTTTGATTTTCGATCAGTGAGAGTTTTTTCAGCGCTTTAGTATTGATTCAATGTGATCTACATTTCAATTATTTATTGAATAACTAAAAATTAACAAATGACAGTTCTTTGGTTACCGGTTAGTAGTTCTTCATCGTGCATTGACTAACTCCTAGGGCCGAAGAATGTGCAACGATTGTGCTTCTCTTTCATCAGTTTCTTTGTGTTGTTCCGATTGATCTGCATCTCAATTATTCTATTGAATAACTAGATTCCCGATTTTTGACTTTCGACTTGTGATCAATGAGAGTTTTTTTCAGTTCTTTAGTACTGATTTGATTGATCTGCATCTCAATTATTTATTGAATAACTAGAAATCAACAAATGACAGCTCTTTGGTTTACCAGTTGGTGGTTCTTCATCGTGCATTGACTAACTCCTAGGGCTTAGGAATGTGCGACTATGCTTCTCTTTCATCAGTTTCTTCGTGTTGTTTTGATTGATCTACTTCTCATTTACTCTATTGAATAACTAGATTCCGACAATAATAGCTCTTTCAACCTCTTTGTATTGTCTTAGTTGGTCTGCATCTCAATTATTCTATTAAATAGTTAGATGTGGATTAATGAAAACTTTTTCAATTCCTTCGTGTCATTCTAACTGATCTGCATTTTGACTATTTCATTATTTAACTCATCTACTTAAATTATATGTTTTTCATGAGATGCTTTGATTCAATGAGCATGTGCATTTCTATGTTTTTACCATTTTGATTTATATATATTTATAATAGTTGATATCATGAGTGCTTTATATCATCTTCAAAATATGTCTTCAAATTCGCTATCATAATTTGTTTTGGCTCAGTTGATATAAAATACTTATGCTTTAAAACTAGTATGACGGATTCATAAATATGATCATAAATTTTAATTTAGATTTTAAAATATCAACTTAAATATCTAATTCATATAAAATAATATTATCTGATATTATTATGCAAATATTTTGAATATAATCATACAAGAAAATGATGTTCTATGAAATTAAATAACTTTTGACATGATATCATTCGAACCAAATAAAGATATTCATAAACAAATTTAACTTGATATAGTGAGAGAAGTATTCGATAATAATCACATGACATCAATAAGGTTGGAACTTCCAATAAATAAGAATTCTTTCGGTTACTTTGTGTTATTCCCACTGAACTGCATCTCGACTATTTTACAGAATACCAAGATTTCAATCAATGAGAACTCTTTCAGTTCCTTCGTGTCGTCCTAGTTGATCTACATCTCAACTACTCTATTGAATAACTAAATTCCGATCAATGAAAGCTTTTTTGATTTCTTCTTATCGTCCCGCTGGTCTGCATCTTGACTATTCTATTGGATAACTCATGAGACAATTTGATTTAATGAACATAATAAGTCTACACTTTTATAATTTTAATTATTTTTTTAACACGTGTATGCTAAGTTTTGTTGGAAAGTTTGAATATTAAAAATTCAAATCTATGGTTTACATATAAACATAAAATAACACCCGATCAATGACTTTGCAATAGCAATTGCATACACAATTTAATTAAGTTTAATGAATTCTTCCATCATTCTTAAGTTAAGATGATACTTGGATTAAATAGGATATTTTTTTAAATTATTTTTAAGCAATTAAATTTATGTAATTATTTAACACGTTTTTACTATAATTAGATTGACTATTATAATTTTAGATGACATGATACCATTCGAACTGAATAGAGATATTAATAAGCATCTTAAATTGTTAATGATTAATATGTGAAAATAAAATTGAACCCACCAACGTAAAATTTGATAGCTGAATGAAAACTTAGCTTCTATTTATTGAGGGGGGAAGCTAAGAAAGATTGTTGGTGATAGTAAGTAAGATCCAACGATTGTAAAGAGAGATTAATGTATGACATGCTAGTGTAAGATTGATGAGTGTATTCTCAATTTAAAAAGAAAAAGAGAATATGTTTACTTGTAAAATAATGAGAGAAGTATTTAACAATAGAAATGTAATATCCAAAAGGTTTTGACTTTTGATCAATGAGAACTTCTTCAATTTCTTCGTGTCGTTCCGATTGATCTACATATCGACTACTCTGTTGAATAACTAGATTGCAGCCAATGAAAGCTCTTTCAGTTCCTTCGCATCGTCCTGGTTGATCTGCATCTCGATTATTCTATTAATGTACTATATTTCAATCAATTAGAGTTTTTTTAGTTCTTTTATAACGTTCACGTTGATCTGCATCTCAACTATTCTATTAATAACTCATCTATCTAGAACATATATATAAGTCCATGAGACAATTTGATTTAATGTGCATATACATTTCTATGATTTTATAATTTTAATTAGCTTTTTGACATGTGTATTGCACGTGTATGCTGACTTTTGTCAAAAATTTTGAGTATCAACAATTCAAAATATAATCTACATATACACATAAAGAACTCGCATATACAATCTATTCAATAGAGGTGGGTAACTTCGCAATAGATTAAAACATTCTTTGCTGGAAGAATACACAATATCAAGCATCACTGTTAACACTGAAATGAAAAGATGTATGATCTATCAAGAGAGATCATCAAAAAGGAGGTATTGATTGAACCAAAATGTTGACTCAAACCTTTTATGATTTATATTTTATTATAACAGAAAACGACGAAATAAAAAATACATTATTCAACTTAACCAAGCTCAACCAGCTTCTTCAACATTCTTGTTCACTTCTCTTCTTCTGGTTTCTCAATAAATGTCTTCCTCAACCAGTCCCATGGCTGCTTAGATATGAAAATGACATAACACGGTCAGAGGCATCATTTGTAAAATCAAGTTTATATATATCCAAAAAGAAGTACGGGGAAGGGAGAAGCAGGGCTCGAAAAATGAGCCAACGGGGATATAGCAGGTAAGAAGCAAGGTTTTCTAAATAGAACTGAGTTGGCACAACCTAAAAGAAGTCAAGAAGTCAATATAAGAAAAAAAGAACACTAAATAAGAAATTAAAATTTCTTTGCTCTATAACTATAGCTTATACATGGGAAGTATCCTATTAAAGGAAATCAAACATTCAAATGAAAAAGTTGCTTCAACAGATATCCCACAGATTCATCTACTATCGAATAGCAGCCACATAAATCAGTTACGGCTAATAGTAATATATTGCAGATAAGCTGAACATGCAACTTTAATGTTATACCTAAGTTGGTAACATGGTTATAATTAAAAATATGAAACCAATGTCATCACCAAAAGCAAATTTCAGAAGGAAAACAGATCTACAGGAAAACAAATGGCCAAAAAACCTGCAAACAAAAACGAAGTGACTGAAGCAATGTTGAACAAGAATGGTGATCATTATTAGATTAGCTATTTGCAATAGCATATATCTAATGTAATAGTTTGCAATCCTTAATGCTTTGATTTTCAATTCAACCTGATAGTGATCTGACAATTATTCATAATCACTATGAAGATCACCAACCATGACAACTAAAACGAGGCAAATAAGATGCTTGACATGAGATGCTCCTCTTCCATAATCATAACATTATGCTTGGGTGTCGACCTAAGCTTGAGGCTCTCAGCTCACCAAGCTTTCGAGTTGCAGTAATACGTTTGGTTTAGATCTTTAGAAGACCACTCAAGGTCTAAGTTTAAGATAACTGAATAAATGCCTATTATGTATAATTAAAATTTTGAATTCAAATAGTTTCAGAAAATATGTTTTGCATATCAGAAAACTAATTAAGAGAAGCATATAAAAATAAATAATTTTAACAAAGAAATGAATAAATAGATCTAAGTTTGAATTAGTTTTCAAATTACTAGGTATTTCTTTCCATTTGTCCAAGTCTAGGAGGTGAGAGGTAGCTAGTATCCTGTTAAATTAGCCGAGATGAGCACATGTTGGCTTAGACACCACTATTATTTTTAAAAAAAAAAAAGAATTAGTCCTAGGAGCTTGACCTAAGGGTAAGAGCATAGGCATGATGTGCAGGTTACTGCATGTCATGGTTTTGAATGGTGGCACAAATAAAGTCTAGTATTTAAGTAGAAAAAAGATAGAGGAGTGGGCTCATTATACAAGGAGTTTTGTACCGTGCACCAGTGACCCTCGAGGATATCTCAGTTAAAAGAAAAATAGAATTAAATAGCGAAATATGCCCAATGCACTTGTTCTGATCTAAGAAATATATTTAATATACTTATATTCCTCTATCATTAATACCATATCCATCTAGTTCTACAAGAAAGTTGCCTCACCCTGTAAACAAAATGCTTCAATATGAGTGAGCCAAGGAGAATAATGCAACTAAAGAAAAGATGGTATATTCTGAAGAGAAAGCAGGACTACAGCTATATATCACTCGCATTCTCCCCTTCCCTTCCCTTCAAAATCATCCCTCCCCCTCCCTCAACTAGCTGCAATGATATGTTGACATCCGGACAGCTTCTTCAGGAATATGTTACTGAAGTTTGGCCTATTCAGTATCAAGAATTCCAAACAAATCATGAAAGCTAGCAACAATATCACATGGAAAGTCCTTAAATTTAATTAGTGAACATATGTTCAGATATAGCGTTAAACATACTCGAAATCCAGTACCACTAAAAAAGAGAAGTTCAAAATAAAATCATGATGATAGCATCAGCCTAGGACATGGGTGAATGTAGCATTTAGACAACACATACTCCAGATTGAACCATATATAATCGAACTACTACTAATTCATAAACTCTCCAGCAAACTACTAGTAGATGCACCTAGTGGTCAATGAAGTGGGATGAACACCCTGAGGTCTCTAGTTCAAATTCAAGTAGAGAGACAAAATACAAGCTATGTTTTAGCTGACAAAGTACATATTGCTAGTAGGAGGGGTAGGATATCCTGCGGAATTAGTCAAGTACACACAACCCGGTCTGGGCACTGCGGTTATCAAAGCAAAAAATTACTAGTACATGAAGTGGTACTCTTCGCCCGTTAAATTTCAAATCCTTCACTCGTTCTGGTTAAGGAATATATGATCTACTAATGAATTACTCAGCTAATTCATTACCTGATCAATGATTTGCCGCTCAATTCAAATGGCATCAAATTAGATAAATAAACAGGGAAAACACGAAATCAAAACTGGATAAGTCGGATGGATTCCTAAATCATCGAAATGAAGAAAAGTTACCTGAACAATCCAGAGGGCGGTGGTAGCGGCGGCAACACCCCACCCAGCGGCGGCCTGGATGTCGGTGGACTGTGGTCGCAATTTTGGCGGGAGGAACTTGAAGAGTCCGTTTCCGGCAGCAGCTGCACTGGTCATCTTCGGCGTCGTTTCTCCGAGATCGATAACTATGAATCCCTAACAAAATTGGATCTGAAAATGGTGTGAACTATGATTTTATATTTATATTTATAATAACTAGTTCAGTGTCACAGTTAATTTTAAAATTATATATAAATTATATTTATTACTAAACTAAATAAAATTAAATAAATATTTTTAATTTGATACAATAATTTAATTTATTAGAAATGAAAAAAATAAGAAAAATCAATTATCATTTGAAAATGAAATTGAATTTGTTGACATAAATTTAATGGTTTAATGAAATTTTAACTTCTATTTATTTTTAAAGAGGGGAGGAGATAAAAATGATTGTTGGTGTCTTCGTGATAATATGTGCGATCTAACGATTGTAAAGAGAGATTGATGTATGATACGGCATTATAAAATTGATGGGTTTATTTTCAATTTTGAGAAAAAAATAAGTTTACTTGTAAAATAGTGAGAGAAGTATAAAACAATAAAAATATAATATTCAAAAGATTTCTACTTTCGATCGATCAGATTTTTTTCAATTTCTTTGTGTTATTTTGATTGATCTGCATATTGACTATTCTGTCGAATAATTAAATTGCAGCAAATGAGAGCTCTTTTAGTTCCTTCGTATTGTCCTGATTGATTTGCATCTCGATTATTTTATTGATATATACTAAATTTCAATCTATGAGAGCTATTTCAGTTCTTTCATAGCAGCCCTTTTGATTTGCGTCTCAAGTATACTACTAATATCTCGTCTATCTAGATGCATATATAAGTTCATGAGATAATTTGATTTAATGTACATATATATTTTTATGCTTTTATAATTTTAGTTAATTTTTTGACACATATATTTCACGTGTTTCTTAAAAATTGCAAAACAAATTCGAATATTAAAAATTTAATGTATAATTTACATATAAACATAAAGAATTTGCATATACAATCTAATTAAGGGAGATGGAACTCTTCCATCATTCATAAGTTAATTTATTACTTGAATTAAATAGGGTATTTATTCATTTATTTTTAAGCGACTAAATTTATTTAATATATTTTTACTATAATTAATTGGACTGTGCAATTTATTATTGTAACTTTTATAAAGTCTGTTAAATTAAATTTGTATTTTATGTTTAAATTTGAGATATCGAGAATGTTTCTTATGGCCTACAAGGTTACCTCATTCTACTATATTTTACTAATATTAGATTCGAAGTGACAAAATTAACCCCCATAAAATCGTAATAATTCATTTAACTTGCTCGAGTATGAATTAATTATTGAGCCGTTCATTTTTATTAGTTTAATTCATTTTAATCCATCAAAATTTGCATTGATAACTAATTAAATTCATGAGATTAAAATATTTTTGAAAACACATTTTTTTATTTAATATATCATCTATGACCACACTAAAGTAATGTAAGTAATAGTTTCATTTAAATAGAATTACTTAGGTATGTATTTTTTAATAAATAATTATATTTATTTTAGTGATACTTTTTATTAACTTTCATTTATAGCAATATTTCGATAAATTTGCATTTATATTAAAGTAATTATTAGCTTAATCTATTTTAACCCATCAAATTTTGTATAGATACCTAATTGAATTCATGAGATCAAAATATTTTCGAAAATATTTTTTTCTTTTATCATATAACCACATTAAAGTAATGTAAGTAATAAGTTTATTTAAATAAAATTACTTAGGCATATCTTTTTTTAATAAATATTTATATTTATTTCAGTGATATTTTTTATTAACTTCCATTTATAGCAATACTTCGATAAATTTATATTTATATTAAAAGTAATTATGCATACAATATAAAAGGAAAATGCACAAGTACCCACCAAACTATAATCAAAATCTCAGAGACATACTTAATTTTTAACGTGGTCCCATTATCTACCTGAACTTATTTTTTTCGTAATTAAATATTCCTTATTTGTATACTTAGCATGCCTAACCAGCTAAATTATATTGTGTGTAGTACACATGTGGACCCCACATGCCACATAGACAAAGAAGGGGCATTAAATTATAAAAAAAAAAAGTTCAGAGGGGTAAAAAAACTAAATAAAAGTTTAAGTGTGTTTTTTAAATTTTTGATTATTAATGTTGGCAAAGTAATATTTTAAATGATTTCTATAATAAAATTTAAAAAATCATCTAAATGAATATAGTTGGTGTAAAAATATATTAAAGACTTATCCCCCGTGCATGAACACACTTTGCACAGATATTGCACAACTGCACAATTGAAAAAATAAGTACTATTTTTATTTTATTATATATGTATGCAATATAAGCATTTTAATCAAGTTTTAAAAAAAATGAACTAACAAATCAAAATTTCTTACCTGAAGTCAAGTAACAGGTCATGACATATCACTTTTAAATTTCCTCCGTTAATTTTTTTGATCTAAAAATACGCTAACATTTTTTTTAGCTCGAACATATCCTTAAAACTAATAGATCAAATTATATAATACAATTTGGAGATATAAAATAATTATTATTTTTAAGTTTGTGTGTTATTTTTTTATGAGCAAACTTTAAATAAATATTTTGAGTTATTAAAAATTATAATTTAAATTGCACAGCTACCCCCCATACAATAACAAAATCTCAGATACATATTTAAACTTTTACTTGGTCCTATTACCCCTGAACTTATTTTTTTCATAATTTAATGCACGTTATTTATCCTTAACCATACGCCTAAATTTTTGTGTATAATATACGCGCGAACCCCACATGCCATTGCAATCCGAACTAAGGACAAGCATTAAATTACAAAAAAAATAAGTTCAAAAAGATAATAGGATCATGTTAAAGTTTAAATGTGTCTCTAAAATTTTGATTATAGTTTGAAGGGTACTTGTGCATTTTTCCCAATATAAATACATTACAACTTACAAGTGTTTTAAAATATATTGTACTTATATAGTGAAAAATCAACACAATGCATATTAAAGTGTAAACAACAAACAACAACATACCCAGTAAAATCTCACAAGTAAAGTCTAAAGAGAGTAGAACGTATATTCTCTATCGATAAAACTTAAGATGGAACTAATTTAAGATGCCTTCTTTAATACACAGTCGCACACAATTTCTGAAATCATTTTTAAAATGAAGCATTTTAAATCATCCAAACACAGCTTAAACTGCTCTTATTAGGTGTGTAACTTCATCACCCAGGGATTTGTCAAGTCTTTCTCTCGTTTCGGAAGCACTCTCCTCATTAACATACTCAAAACTTTCATGATTTATATTTTTTACTATCACAAAAACGACGAAATACAAAAATACATTATTCAATTTAACTCTGCCCAACCAGTTTCTTCTACATTTTTGTTCACTTCTCTTCTTCTGGTTTCTCAATAAATGTCTTCCTCAACCAGTCCCATGGCTGTTTAGATACGAAAAATAACATAACACGGTCAGAGACGCCATTTTTAGATTCATATACCACCATAAAATCAATCAAGTTTATATATCGAAAGCAGAAGCATGGGGAAGGAAGAAGCAGGGCTTGGAAAATGAGCCGAGCTGTGCAAGCACACGGGATATAGCAGGTAAGCAACAAGGTTTTCTAAGTAGAACTGAGTTGGCATAACCTAAAGATTAGTCAAGAAGTCCATATAAGTGAAAAAGAACACCAAATACCTAATTAAAATTTCTTTGCTCTACAACTATAGTTTATACATGAGAAAGGAAAAAGTTGCTACAACAGATGTCCCACAGATTCATCTAACATCAAATAGCTGCCACATAATATCGAAGAGCAGCCACATAAAACAGTCATGGCTAATAGCAATATATTGCACATAAGCTGAACATGCAACTTTAATGTTATATCTAAGTTGATAACATGGTCATAATTAAAAATATGAAACCAATGTCATCACCGAAAGCAAATTTCAGAAGGAAAACAGATATACAGGAAAACAAATGGCCAAAACACCTGCAAACGAAAACGAAGTGACTGAAGCAATGTTGAACAAGATGGTGATCATTATTAGATTAGCAATTTGCAATAGCATATACCTAATTGGAATAGTTTGCAATCCATAATGCTTTGATTTTCAATTCAACCTGATAGTGATCCGACAATTATTCATAATTACTATGAACATCACCAACCATGACAACTTAAAAAAGGCAGATAAGATGCTTGACATGAGATGCTCCTCCATAATCATAATATTAGGCTTTGGGTGCCAACCTGAGCTTTAGGCTCTCAGCTCACCAAGCTTTTGAGTTGCAGTAATACATGTGGTTAGATCTTTAGAACACCATTCAGGGTCTAAGTTTAAGATAACTGAATAAACACCTATTATCTATAATTAAAAATTTGAAGGTCGACGTGGAAGAAGGGTGGGATATCGGCTCACGTGGAAAGGTTTTGTCAACCATTCAAATAGTTTCAGAAAAATACACTTTGCATATCAGAAAACCAATTAAGAGAAGTATATAAAAATAAATAATTTTAATAAAGAAATGAATAAATAGATCTACATTTGAATTAGTTTTCAATTACTAGGAAATTTCTTTCCATTTGTCCAAGTCTAGGAGGTGGGAGTCTAGGAGATGGCGGGTATCCTCTAAAATTAGTTGAGATGAGCAAAAGTTGGCTTAGACACCACAATTATTTAAAACCAAAAACAACAACAACTAGTGAATTAGTCCTAGGGACTTGACCTAATGGTAAGAGCATAGGCGAGGCATAATATGTAGATTACCGCACATCACAGGTCTGGATGGTGGCACAAACAAAGTCTAGCATTTAAGTAGAGAAGAGAAGGATAGAGCAGAGGGCTCATTATACACAGAGTTTTGTACCATGCACCACTGACCCTCGAGGATATCTCGGTTAAAAGAAAAACAGAATTAAATAGCGAAATATACGTTAGTAATTTCAAAAGAATTAAATAGCGAAATATGCCCAATGAACTTGTTCTGATCTAAGAAATATAGTTAGTATACTTATATTCCTCTATCATTAAAACCATATCCATCTAGTTCTATAAACATAGAAGCTTCACCCTGTAAACAAAATGCTTCAAGACGAACAAGTCAAGGTGGATAACAACTGAGGAATAATGAAACTAAAGAAAAGATGGTATAATCCTGAAGAGAAAGCAGGATTACAGCTATATATACTTGCATTCTCTCTTTCCCTTCCCTTCGAACTCATCCCCCCCGCCCTCTCCTCCCATTTCCCTCAACTAGCTGCAATGATATGTTGACACAGCCGGACAGCTTCTTTAGGAATATGTTACTGAAGTTTGGCGTATTCGGTATCAAGAATTCCAAACAAATCATGAAAGCCAGCAACAATATCATATGGAAGAACCATTGCAAAAGTATGAAAAAAGTCCTTAAATTTAACTAGTGAACTTATGTTCTAGTTCCACTAAAAAGGAGAAGTTCAAAATAAAATCATGATGATAGCATCAGCCTAGGACAGGGCAAATGTAGCATTTAGACAACACATACTCTAGATTGAACCATATATATATAATCAAACTACTACCAAGTTCATAAAAAATCCAACAAAATACCAGTAGATGCACCTAGTGGTTAATGAAGTGGGATGAGCACCATGAGGTCTCAGGTTCAAATTCGAATAAAGACAAATACTGGGGGATAACTGATATCTTCCCATATGTTCTAGCTGACGAAGTTACCTGGTACCTATTGCTAGGTGGAGGAGTAAGATATCCTGCGGAACTAGTCAAGTACATACAAACTGGTCTGGACACTCCGGCTATCAAAACAAAAAAATTACTAGTAGATGCAATAGTACACTGCACCCGCTAAATTCAATTCCTTCACTCATTCTGGCTAAGGATTATATGATCTACTAAAGAATTACTCAGCTAATTCATTACCTGATCAACGATTAGACTCTCAATTCAAATGGCATCAGATTAGATAAATAAACAGGGAAAACACGAAATCAAAACTGGAATAAGTCGGATTCCTAAATCATCGGAAAGAAGAAAAGTGACCTGGACAATCCAGAGGGCGGTGGTAGTGGCGGCAACACCCCATCCAGCGGCGGCCTGGATGTCGGTGGACTGTGGTCGCAATTTTGGCCGGAGGAACTTGAAGAGTCCGTTACCGGCTGCAGCTGGACTGGTCATCTTCGGCGTCGTTTCTCCGAGATCTACAACTATGAGCGCTGATAAAATTGGACTTGAAAATGGTGTGAATTATGATTTTATATTTATAATTAGTAGGAGTATATTAGAATTAATTAAATATTAAAAAATATAAATATAATAAAATAAAATCACTTTTTAATATTATTTTTTTTATGTTCGTTAGTGACAGTGAAAATATATAATAATCGTGATAATTATTGATATTAGTATTTAATAATGACGATGGAGATAATTATAATGATAAACATAATTTTTATAGTGACTGATGTAATACTAACAATAGTAATATGATAAAATTGATAAGTGTTACAAGTTAATATTTGATCGTATCAACTAGTGAATGTGTGGTAATTGATGATATGCTGATAGCTATAGTTATTGTATTAATGATGCTCGTTATAAAAATGAAGATAGTTAGGGATTGATTATTTTGGTTGAAAATAATTTATTTCTATCTCAAGATAAACTATTCTACTATGGACATGTCATGATCTATCGCATCATCAAAATATTAATAGCAGAATAAATAATCTAAGAATTATCAATAAAATTCTGCATTTTATTCAACGTTCTCATATGACATCAACTAAACTATTAGTAATTGCTTCAAAATCTCATACAACAATAATTTTTTTTATAATACAAATTAAATTTATATCATAAAATTGAATTTTATCTAAAACTACATTTATAATAGCATGCTTTTTTGAAATTTAATCCTCAACAAATTTTAATATCATGTCTAAAAAATTAATAATGTATTTTGATATTTTAACACATAATTTTCAATGAATAAGTATTACTCATTCTATCTCAATTTATATGGCATTTTTTCATTTTTTAAAGTCAAATATTTTAAGTTTAATCAGATTTTTATGAGTAAAATCTTTAATCTTTTTAAAATAAAATTAATATATTTGTAAAATACATACAAAATACTAAAAGTTATGATAATTAATAAATTAAAATTTGTAAAGATCTATGAAAAAATTTATATTAAAAAATAAACTTCTTTAGATCTCAAAATTTAAAAAGTGCCATCCGAATTTATAAATATTATCCCATTTTCATTTTCATTTTCCTAATTTTTATAGTATGCTATATTAAATTTTTGCATATAAGAGCTAAATATCATTTAAATAATCTGCTAACTATTCATCAATCACTACATAACTACAATTTCCTTCCGTAGCAGATCAATCCTCCTCGTGCTTTTCCGGTCCCGTCTGTTCGCCGGCGATCGGATATCGGTGAGATTTTAACGATGCTGAATTTCTTAAAAGGCGTCGTCAGCGGATCTGGAACAGGCCTCAAAGATCTGCCATACAATATTGGCGAACCTTATTCATCTTCTTGGGGCTCTTGGGTTCATTATCGTGGCACCACCAAGGTTCTCTTCGGTTTTTCTCTGTTTATACACTCAAACAAATATGATTTTTGTGTAGTTTTGATCACCTTTATGCTCCGAGCTTAAATATTACTAGCATTTCTATTTTTTTTAATTTCCTACGGTATATTGTGTAGTTCATGCGCAGGACATTTGAGATGAATACAAATTGGAGTTGTTTTTGATTTTGTAGTTGTGATCTCCTTTATGCTCCGAGCTTAAAAATTGCTAGCGTTCTTATTTTTCTTTTTAATTTCCTACTATATATTGTGTAGTTGGTGTGCAGCGGATTTGATATGTATACAAATTGGAGTTGTTTTTTAATTTTCTGGGAGTATTTTGAAGTTAAAGAAGAGTGAAAACAACTTCTTGCTGTTTTTTCATATTCCTGAAGATTCCGAAATACAAGTTTAAGTTGAATTCTAGAATATTCCGGAATATCTTCTCAACAGTACCTTTCATCCTAATCGCATCTACTGAAAAAGGGAGCCCCCTTAATCACGTGAAGAGATTTTTAGGCAGAATTAACATAATTATTATCATGAGGATTGAGCTGCCAAAAGAGATTATCCTCCTTTGAGCTGGAAGATAAGATTTATGTAGTCCATAGAAATTGAAAAAGAAAAAGAAGAAAGTATTCTAAAGCCAAAAATGTGTGCTTATTGCTTTGTATTGGGAATTTAGCATAACAATTTTGGTAATTGTCTCAGCTGTGCTTATTGTTGATAGTATCTTTAAAGGGGTGTGGCCTAGTGGTCCATGAAACAGATTGAGAACTGAGGATTGTGGTTCAAATCATAGCAAAAACAAACAATAGGTGATCTATTTCCATTTGTCTTAGTCTTGGTGGACAAAATTACCAGATACCTATTATACCTGGTCGGAAATTGACATGTAATGGTATCCCGTAGAATTAGTCAAGGTGCACATAAGCTACTCAGACACCATAGTTATCAAAAAGTCTAAAAATATTAGATCGTGTTACTCAAATGTTGTAATCTAGTAGTTAATAAAGTTGATTGATAACCATGAGGTCTTAGGTTCAAATCTCAATTCTAAGCAAAAAACAGAAACACTGGTTGATTTTTTTCTATTCATCTTAGCCGTGATTTACATACTACATAGTTACCAGGTACCTATTGTTGTGCTGATAGGAGGTGGCATGTAATATTATCTCGTGGAACTAGTCGAGATACGTGCAAGCTGTCCTGGACACCTCGTTTATCAAAAAAAGTAAAATGTTAGATCCTGTGATGAGGACTTTTAAGGCAGTGGGACTTACATTTCACATTGTAAGCAATCTTCTGGGTAGTACATGGAAGTTTGATTATTCTATATTTTCTCAACAGTCACTTCAGCACAATAGTCCGTAGAAGTGATTCTATCGTTCCAGGAATGTAGAGTTTGAAAAGAGTGTCAATTTGTGCTTTATCACAGTCATTCCGAAGAAGGATAGAGTAGCAAATATCAATGACTAAGACCTGTTACTTAAAATTAAAAAGTGATTAGGACCCATTAGTCACGTAGAATAGTGATCATTATTCCAGTGAAAGAATCACCATTATAATTTTTGAGGTGCTTTGTCATATACAAAAGAAGGTACTAAATGTCTAAATGAGATTGTGTCAACCCCTCAGAATGCAACCGGGGAACAAAGACATATTTTGAGGTCAATGCTACTATTCTGGACATTGAAAAGCTTATGGTATCATGTGAGCTTAGAAGGTTTACGTTTTGTAATACTGAAGATAGGTGTTGGAGATTGGTGGATAGTGAGAGTCATTCCGGGTCCTTTGGTAGTTCCAAAGGATTGATGCAGGGTGACATGATTCTCATATACTACATCTTGGTGATGGAAGTACTGAGCAGAATGATTGATAGAGTTGTAGCAGAACACTAGTTGAAGGTTTTCACAACCGGTGATTGGCAGGATTGCAACAAGTCTCGCACTTACTATTTGCAAATGACTTTTCAGTATTTTCTTTATGAAAATGAATCTCAGTTAACATACCTGAGAGAAGTGACTACTCTGGTTCCTAGCAGTTTGTGGGAATCAATTTAAAGAAAGCGAAACTATCCAGGTCAGAACCATGCACAACTTCAAGCACAAATGTAAAATTGCAGTAGGACACTTCCTAGACTTAGCTAGGCTTGCTGCTAGGTGTGTCATATAAAAGATGCAGAGTTCATACTTAGATGAAGCACTTCTAGGTAAAAAAATTCACAATTCCTTGATTTCCTTATGGCCCATTTCACTTTTATTTGAAACTGGTAACATGCATATATGTTAGATCTGCACCATAACAATGCTGTCTAAAATTAAAAGAATCCAACCATGCTTAGGAGTTTGGACTACTGAGATCTGCACCATAACAATGCTGTCTAAAATTAAAAGAATCCAACCATGCTTAGGAGTTTGGACTACTGCTTCACGAGGAACCTAGCATATCAACTAGTGATTCAGTCTCCTCTACATATGTTTCTTTACACCAAAAATGAAACAAAATGACAATTCATCTTGACTTTCTGCACAAAAGTGCTTGTCTTCAAAAATTCTATAGTTCCTCTCATTCCATATTGTCCGCCATATACAAGATATGATTTATTTAAGTGTTGGAACTATAATGATGGTCCAACACTTCTTTTGTCTCACTGCACCATTATTATAGTTTCAACACTTAAATAAGTCACATCTTGTTGTTGGCATAGACCATCTAAGTCCTACCAAGTTCAAAAAAAGTTGCCACAACTGTCCTATTATAGGACAATGTAGAAACAGATGGCTATTGTTTTCTCTGGCTGCACCACACATACAACATTTAGAGCATAGATGAAAATCCTCTTCTTAAGTTTTCCTGAACGAGACATGCTTCTCTTGCTACAAGCCAAGAAAAACGCAAGATTTTGTAAGGGGCTTAATGTTCATGGTTCGGTTTGGATCGGTTATTAGTTAAAATCATAACAAACCAATTAGTCAGTTTTTTTTTCTTTAATTCTAAAAAAAAAAACCGTCGGTTTGGTTCAATTCGGTTTGTTTTTTTGATTTGAAAGTAATAAGTTTGTTGAAGGCATACTCATTTCTATAGACACATACGCCTAATACATGAACAATCCATAGAAAACTGTTGTGGATTTAATTAACCAATAGTACTAGGGTTATTATTAGACGAACAAAGTGATTTAGTTTTGCAATACTAGAGTCATTATACACCAAAGATCAAATCTTTATAGGAAAAAAACATCCCAAGCTCAACAATCAAATAACTATTCGACGGAGGGAGTACAAGAAATTATATACCAAAAACACTGACAAGATAATTTTCAAATATAAATGATAAAGTTAAAGATTTATGTTAATTAAAATCTAACAAAATATTTAATATTATTTATGAATATTGTCTAAATGATTATAAAATTTTTATATATAATTTTTCGATTTGTTTTAGTTACTTTTGTGATTTTTTTTAGTAAAACCAAAACCAAATCAAACAGCATCGATTTTCAAAATTTTAAAATCAAACCTAACCAAACCAAAATATCGATTTTTTTAATTGGTTTGGTTCGGAGTGTGGTTCAGTTTGTGTTTTTAACCATAACCATGAACAACCCTAGTTGTATGCAGATTTGACTGTAGACTCTATCACTTCCAGGATTCCAGCACAAGGCATCCTTAGATTATTTGGCCCATTTCATGCTTTTCATAAACAATATGGATGATCTTGTTCTATTTTCTCAATATTCTTAAGTAAGTTGTTAAGTGTATGTTTCTCTGGAAGAAATAGAGCAAAATCTGCCATAGATCCATCCAGAAGCGACATTAAGGAAAAGAAAAAGAACAAAATATAATCAGGGATGGGTAGGAAGGAAAAATAGATATGGTTTAAGCAGACAGTAGAGTTCTTGCCACTGAACCACAGACCAATATCCTTTCATTTATGGGGCTGTGTCTGTAACTTGCAAGATTCCATGTGCTTAAACATTATAAATCAATAAACTGTACAATGTATCATACAATTATTTAATGTAGACATCTTAGCACTAGTGTTATCGAAAGCGAAAAGCTCAGAATAGCTCTAAGGTCCATTGGGGCTTTAAGCGTAAAGTGCAAATAAAGTCTGGTCTTTAATGAAAAAAGGCGCATATGGAGAAGAATGAGAATAAATATGCTCAGTCCAAGATTAACAATTATAAAGCATGAATGAAAAATATATGGACAAAGAATGGATTTCTTTTAAATTATAAATTGAAATATCAATTGTTTAGGAAGGAAAACTATGTTTTGGAGCCTTGATAACGATACTGAAGCACACGTTAAGTGAGAGAAAACGCTCAACACGTTTTGAGCCTCGCTTCATGCTTAGCTCTAGCTATATGCTATTTTGGCCTAATTTTTAGTTTTCCTGTATGCAAATTAGTTGCTTCACATTAAGCAATTCATTTTTTGGTTCTCTCTTTAAACAGGATGATGGGACTCCTGTGTCAGTATTTGCTCTCTCAGGAAGTAACGCAAATGATGGACATCTAGCTGCTGGCCGGAATGGAGTCAAGAGACTTCGTACAGTAAGCTAACTATTGTTTATAAATTATGAGTTCATTGGAACTTCTCTCTAACTCACAATCAGAGTAGCACTTCTCATTTTTTTTAGCTTATGGACGTGGTTCATTTATAATTGTTGGACTCCTTGATGCTAATTTCTTCTCCTTTTATTTTCAGGTTAGGCATCCAAATATTTTGTCGTTTCTTCACAGCACTGAAACTGAAAATTTTGATGGTTCTACTGCCAAAGTTACCATCTATATTGTTACTGAACCTGTCATGCCACTCTCTGAGAAGCTTAAGGAATTAGGATTAAAAGGTACCCAGAGGTACGAATTTACAGTTGTTCATTAAGTTCTTACCATTCTATCCCCAAGACTGATTACATAACTACCTGAATTATCATAATTGTAGCATGAGTTGATTTTTGAGCACTTATTGTATCAAAAATGCATTATCTTCAACTTTTACTGCCAATAGTATCTCAATAAGCTTCAAGAGTTTCAACCTGAAACTAATGTGCTTTCATATTCATTTTCCTGAATTTGATATTTATATTTGATTATAAGGCATCAATTTCATTTCCGATATGCCCCTAAGGCTTCGGTCTAGTGGTAAGAGTGCAGCATATGATGCGTGGGTTTAACACATGTCGCGAGCTCAAGCTCTGCTGGATCGAAAAGCTTGGTATTTAGGTGGAGAAAAGTGTGGGCGGGTCATTATCCACCAAGTTTAGAACCATCAGTCAGCTGGCTACTGGGAAATTCTTGGTTATAAAAAAGGTATGAACATTTTAGGCTTAAAATGGGTAATGTGAAGAACCACAAATCAGCTGCTTCAGCGTTGGAATAGAAATAGAAAGAGGAGAAAAAGACTTTATGTTGGAACACAATGCCTGCTTGCATCTGGAGGATCATAGGGAATGAGAGGAATGCTAGATGTTATGAAGACAAAGCAAACTCCATACAACATTTCAAGTCTAATTGTAAACTTTTGTTTTATTTTTGCCTTTTTGGTGCCAGGAAGTATTTTGTAAATGAAGCTGAATCAATACTCTGCCTCTTAAAATCCTTACAAGACTAGAAAAGGATTCTTCTTTAAGTTTTGCACTCATGTACACATATCAACACTTAGTGCTGTTGTTATAATACAATTACCTTCTCGAATAAATAAAAAAGAAATTCTGAAGAACGAAGTGTTTCCGGTACTTGACACTGGTGTCTAATGATGTTTGGCTGAATAGAAGTTGTGGGTTCTCCTCTTGGACTAGGATTACATTTCTTGCAGCAAACGAATGGTTCATGTTGTAAGATTTAGTACTAAAATATTTTACTCCCACCCCCATCTATATCATCTTATATCTCTCTCTCCCCACTTGCCCATGCCCTGCTCTCCGTCATGCATTTTCTGAAAGAAATCCTCAACATCATCGATTCCGAATCTTTGATATCCTTCTTAAGGCTTATAGTACATAACCCTTTGATTGTGTCTTCTCAAATAATCAACTACCTTCCTGAATCTCATCCTCATGCGATATTTTACCCTGCAAGCAATACATCTAGAGAATCTCTCTCTACCCATCATAATATATTTTTACCAAAAAACCTTTACAATTCCCTTCCATCAACTTACACCATAAGAACTAGCCCCTTCCCCCAAAAACAGCCGGTTATTTACTATTCTTATTTGACAATTATGTAGTATGGGTAGGGGAGGTAATTCATCCGAGGCCATGGTAAAGTAGTCTAATGCAAGGAGATACAAGATACTTAGAGGCATGACTAACAAAATATTTGAAACTTGCAAAAAATGTCATTCTGTCTCTATCAGATTAATTTATTGGGCATGCCTTCTCAATCTTGGCAATTCCTTGGTGTATCTAGATATTACTCATGTCCTCACTCTGAAGCCTGCTGTATAGTTTTGAGAACTATAGTATTTTACACCTCATTTGATGATGGCAGGGACGAGTATTACGCCTGGGGATTGCATCGAATAGCCAAAGCTGTGAGCTTCTTAAATAACGACTGCAAACTTGTAAGTATGCTTTTGATTAAATTTCGTTTGTTCCCCATTTTGACCGATTCATCTATTAAAGCTACTATAAGGATAAAATAAAATGTCTTGTTGTAGATTTGCTTATTGATGCTTCTAATGAATAATACATTCCTTGATGAATCTAAATGCTGAGCTGGGCCAAGCATATCACGAAGCGTATACCTTTAAAGCCTGAAACATTTTTCTTTCATCTGTGGTGAAAGCTTCCCTCTACTAGCTATTAAACTAGAGTTGACCTTGATGTCATTCTTTTGACATTTAGGAGAAACTATAGTGTATCTTGGATGTATCTATTACTTCTTTTGTACTGGTATGTTTGAGGTCATTCAATCTTCTGCTTGCAAACTTGACTGCATCACTGGAATATTTGATGGATTATTTTGTGTTGCATTTTTACTACTGCAGGTTCATGGAAATGTTTGTCTGGCTAGTGTTGTTGTCACGCAAACTCTGGACTGGAAATTGCACGCCTTTGATGTTCTTTCTGAGTTTGACGGACACAATGAATCTGCTGTTGGACCAATGCTGGTAAACTATGATTCAAAGTTAACTCACTGGCATCATTTCTTTTCACTTTTATACCATAGCAAACCTCATCTTTAACTGTGAACAACAGGATGGGCAACTACAGATTTTTCAATGGATCACTATAGATGGCACTTAAAGAAAAGATAGAAAAAATGGAAACCTACTTTCTGTTTTTTAAGGCACACTGCAAACTAATTATCCTTAAACTTTTTTTTATATCCCTTTTTAGCTGAACATCTTTATTTTTCTTTAGAGGATTCAAATAGTCTTAGCCCAGCTGATTTGGTATTGAGGTGCAGTTGGTTGATTGTTGATGCCATTCTCCAGTATCTCATGCTTTACTGTTATTTTTCATTTTTCCTTTGTCACGCAACTATACAGGTTAATGGTTTGTTTGTCTTTATTTGTGTGTAGCAATATGATTGGCTTATTGGTGCACAATACAAATCAAAGGAATTGGCGAAGTCCGACTGGACAACTATCAGAAAGTCTCCACCTTGGGCTATAGATTCTTGGGGTTTGGGTAGGTCTTTCCTGTGTAACTGTTTTTTTAAAAATTGGTTTAGTTTTAGTTTCTATGGTAATATAATGATAAGACTAAGAAGTTTGGCTAACATTACTAATTTTCTTTTTAAAAAAAGACTAAGAAGTTTGGCTCTCTCTTTTCCGAGGTTTCAGTATTACGATAGTGGAATCTTACCATGTCACTAAGAGCATTAAAGAAAAAATCAAAATGCTTTAACGTTCAACATTTCCCCTGCTAATGAAAAGATTGCTTTCCTGCACCTTTTCTCTTAGATATTATCATTGTTGTAATGCTCGAGTATATATTATGGAATCACCATTTTCTGGATGCAAAATGGCTGGATAGCTTTTCCCTAATCTATCAAACACTCAGAGTTCTTAAATGTTCTTTTTCACTGCAAACTAATATTTTGATGCTGGGAATTACTAGGCTGTCTTATCTATGAACTGTTCTCTGGCACCAAGTTGAGCAAAACAGAGGACCTGTGCAATACTGCTTCTATTCCAAAGGTATGCTGCAACATTCACCAATTTATTTGCTTCTCTTAATAACCTGTTTGATTAAACTCTTCTTTATCTTCTGATGGATTTGAAAATTCATTTCATTTGCAACTGGCTTATTTTCCTGTCTCACAGTCTCTACTTCCAGATTATCAGCGTCTCTTGAGCTCTATGCCCCCTCGCAGGTTGAATTCATCAAAGCTTCTTGAAAATAGTGGTAATGTTTTTTGTTCAATTTTATCATTTCTCCATTAGTTAAGTTCTTCTCAAGCTGTCCAAGCAACTTATGTCATATGGCTAATACTTTTCTCCTGTTCTACCGTGTTACTGCTGTTTCTTCATTGAATTTAGTGATGTGAGGTAATTTTCTCAATAAGTCGCAGATGTGAGCTAAATATATGTTTGAAATGTGTTATGTCACCATCTGCCTGTAGTCGATGTTTCGAATCCAAGGCTCGATGCTGAAGTGGTTTTATTCTCCACAAATAGCTAATCATTAGACATCATGGATGATTCAGACAAAGCTTTTCAAAGCTGATCTATTTTGCGATTTTCTTCTTCCTCAGTTATAATCCATGAACAAGAGGTCGCTGTTGCTTCTTTTGCACCAGTTTTATGTGTTGTGTATGTTCATACTAAATAATGATAGTGAAATTCTATAACACGCCAGTTATGATAGTCTTAACTCCAATTGGTATCTACTTCACAGAAGATAAATCATGTCGATTTTCTGTATTTCTTTTTTGTCATCTTTTGTAGTCTAATTTAGTATCCTTACCTCCTCACAAAGGCAAAAGCTTTGCCTTCTATAACTATATCTTATATCTGGCTGCATGCTAGTTTATCAATTTTGTATTGATGCACCTTTTGGTTGGTCAATCAGGATAAAATCAAATGGTAGCCTTTTGGTATAACTAAGTGAAAGTAGAATTGCAACATAGACATTCCTGTTATACATATATATAGATGTCTATATCATTCATTTCCAAGTTCCCTGGACCTTGTTAGTGTTTTTTCAAAGATAATGGATTTCATAGAAGGCATCAATGAGATGCAAAATTTACAGAGCATAGCAAAGTAAAAGTCGCTGTTAGCTCTATCAACAAAAGACTAATCTAATGTTAAGGAGCTTACAAATTCTAAAAAAGCTTCAGGGGAATCGACAAACGAAAAATTGCTACAGAGAGTGGTCAAATTGCTAGCCTTAAGAATATAGCTTGGGGAAGAGGTAACTTCAAAGGATCTATTGTTTCTCCTGTCCAGATGCCAAAAATGCAAGCAGCGATCATCTTCCACACTTTCCTGATTGATTTTCCGACCTTCCATGAGCTCCAACATCTTTAATTCTCCCTGCTATCTGGCATAACCCATTTTAGCCCAAAAACTAAGATGAACATGTTTCATATGCCTGTGACTGTTGTTCAATGAAGAAGGAGATCTGTTGGTCTCTACGACACATGAGCCATCTGTTGACAATGTGAATTTCAACTGATGAGGTTTTCTTGGGTGAGGAGGCTTCATGAAGGGTTAGCCAGCTAAACACAAGACTTTTTTTT
>JAOTQJ010000091.1:20367100-20386257 GCA_025642045.1 Solanum sejunctum
GGGGAGGGGGAGGGGGTGACTTGGTTTTCCAGATTAACTTCCATGCCCACTTAACTAGTTTTCATTTGGAGCTCATAATGAATAGTATGCTCTGAACCTTCTTATGGTTTTATGTCCTCTATGAACCTTAATCTATCTTAACCATATCAGGCCATTTTGACTCATCCTAGTAGAATTCATTATGTGGAGCTAATGCTCGAGTCTCTCTTACTAATTTGATGCTGCTTCCATTGCTCATTTTTCATGTGCATGTTTATTGCTTTTACTACTCTAGGATTTTTGAATCATCACTTTACCCTGAATTTGTCTTAATCTTGTTATTATCTTTTTAACTGACTTGAAATGATAATGTTAATACTCTGTCCAATATATCATTCACATGCCGGATCTTCACTAAAGATGCTAATCATGCATTGGCAGAATATTTCCAAAATAAGTTGGTGGAGACCATTCAATTCATGGAAATACTTAATCTTAAGGATAGTGTAGAAAAAGACACTTTCTTCCGTAAGCTTCCAAATCTAGCAGAGCAACTTCCACGTGAAATTGTGCTAAAGAAGGTAATCTTTTTTTCTTCCATTACAAATTCTAGTGAATTAAATAAAGCGAATAAAAATATTTAATCAAAATAATTAAATTAATTACAGGAGCAAATTTAATATTTTCTCTTTGCAGTTGCTTCCTTTGCTAGCTTCTGCATTAGAATTTGGCTCAGCTGCTGCTCCTGCTTTAATGTCTTTGTTGAAAATGGGTTCTTGGCTTTCAACAGATGAGTTTAGTGTCAAGGTTGAACTCTTCTCTTGCTCGTTTTTGCTTTTTCCTGAGATCAAGTATGTTATTCGTCCAGCACAGTGATCACGTCTTCTATTCGATGTTTAGTTTCTGTCTTAACTTTTATTTTGAACTGTGGGCATCTATAATAGGTACTACCTACCATCATAAAACTTTTTGCCTCCAATGATCGGTCCATTCGAGTGGGTCTTCTGCAGCATATTGATCAATATGGGGAGTCATTATCTGCAAAAATTGTTGATGAGCAGGTGTAAAAATACTAGATGAATTACAGCTATAGTTTTTCAAACATACAGTTATACTCGATGGGATACCCTTAATGATTCAAAATTTTGTAACACTGGGATGGTATAGTTGCCTGATAAAGCTTTTGATCAGGTTTATGCTCATGTGGCTACTGGGTTCTCTGACACATCTGCTTTTCTCCGGGAGTTGACGCTTAAATCTATGCTTGTATTGGCTCCTAAGGTGTGTACGTCTTGCATATAGGTTGTGCACTTCTATTTCTAACATTTGAGAAGAAATATCCGGCTAACCGACCTTGTTTTGTGGCACTTTACTATATACCTGAACTAGAACTTGCCATTGTATGTGATGTTTTGACTTTTCTTCTGGAAGTCTGGTTACTGATGTTCATGCATTGTATTGATTCTTAGCATTTACATGTGATGCTATAGTGCATATTGTTTCTTTGGTTATCGTAAGGTTATCATGTCTCGGAGTGATTGAGTATGTTGAAGTGTGTGGCCATCTCATTTAAAAGCTTAAGTTATTATAGAGAGTGTATTTTTATTTACTTGATTATGTCTTCAATGTGTCTCTTCCTGTGCAAGCCTTATTCATTTTTCATGGGCTAAGCCGTGGAAATTCTTTTTTGATAGTGAGTGGCAATGAGACTTGAACTCTAGACCTCAGCCTGTTGGAATGTCCTGTTGAAGTGTGTACCATTTCATCTAAAATCTTAAGCTGCTAGAGAGAGTGCACATCTATTTACTTAATTCTGTCTTCAAAAAAGTAGTTCCATATAGTGTCAATTCCTAGAAACATACTAACTAATGCATTTCCAAAATTTTATTGCAGCTCTCACATCGCACAATATCTGGATCTTTATTGAAATATCTCTCCAAGCTACAGGTGTGAACTGTACATGCAAAACTTGTATTCTTGTCTATGATTATTTCTTTGCTTCATAGTGTTTGATTTATCTGTTCAAGCTACAGATATTTGTCATTCTGCAGAATCCATTCCTCTTTATCTACACTTATTTGTTTACTCCTTAGCTTTTGCTTTTCTATTTGTGGTGTATATAGGTTGATGAAGAACCGGCAATTAGAACAAACACCACTATATTGCTTGGAAATATTGCCGGTTACCTCAATGAGGGGGTAAGAAACTGTCTTGGTTATCATACCACTCCAGAATTTAATTAAGTGATAATATTTAAATGTCTATTGGCTCTTTACTTATAAAAGAGTTTAAGATAAACCCTACCCTTCTCGAGATTTGTTTTACTTCTGACGTGATAATTAATGGAAATTTTTCTGCCTGTAGACGAGGAAAAGGGTGCTAATAAATGCACTCACTGTTCGTGCCTTGCGTGATACATTTGCTCCTGCCCGAGCAGCAGGTAGCACCATACATGCTTTGTATCCAACTTTTTTTCCTTATCAACTAATGATAATTTCTTATTCGGGACTCAGACATAGTTATTGTTGTTGTAATGATAATTTTCTTGATTCAATCTTTTCCTGAGATTTTTTATTGATCTTCTCCAAATTCCTGAGTCAGTCTCTGCTTCCTCTTCCCTTTTTTCTCCTTGTTCAGTAATAATGGATGTTAAATTTTATTTTGGCAGGCATCATGGCTTTGTCTGCTACCAGTTCTTATTATGACGTGACTGAGATTGCAACCCGCATTTTGCCTAATATTGTTGTATTTACCATTGATCCAGACAGGTATTCTTCTCTTAAGTACTTGCACTTACTGTTCTTTGAAAACTTGTTCGTATTAGGACGTGGGATATGTGATATCACACGGAATCTGTTAATGTTAGTTGTTCAGATTATTTTCTTTCCAGGATCACTTTACATCTATGATGAATCTAGTAAGGTTCAGCTGTATGAATCCTTACTATCATCTTGCTGCATTTAATCCCACTGCACTCCAATATTCAAAGGGACACTTTCTGGGGTTGCTTTAGCTTCTATAAAAATAAGAAGTTTTAAGCTTTGCCATTACTAATATATTCACAGTTAAGGAGCGTGCCTTGGCCAAGGAAGTAATGTGCCACTGGGCTTTGGAAGAGGAAAAAGAAGGACGCGGGGCATGGGTTGTTGCTCCAGCCTCCACTTGTACTTATGTGGACCATATAGAAAGATAAATTGGAGAACGTTTGGAGGATAGGGAAGGATCTCATATACTCAAGGAATAACCTTTTATTTATTATCTGTTTTTGGTGCACCCATGAGATCCCAATAGGCATAGAAGATTAGGGTTTGTTCATGGAAAACCATATTTTTTTAGTGAGGTTTCTATATTTTGGTATACTTCTTGTACATGTGCACTTTTGCTCTTTCTAGTTGAGTTTGATTACTTCATCGAAAAAAAGGAGCTTGCGTCAGTGGCCTTCGCTATCTGGATGATTTATGTGCATTTCTGTATTGTAAAATCTTTCAGTACGACATTCTTGTAGCCAAGTTTTATTATATTGTGGAGCATATTGCTCGTCATTGTGTGGAAGTCAACTCAATTTACAGATAGAAGACAGGCAATCCTAAATATTTGCAATTTGTAATGTTTTTGGAATCTTTCCCGTGCCAAAATGACATCAAAGATAATGCATTTGGGTTGCCTAAGCATAGTTCGTAGTTTCTAATACTTTGTTGTTTGGAGCAGATTACTTGTTATGTGTTGGAAAACTTATTATGATTATGTTTGTGCACGTACTCCATCATCGCTTGTTTCTTTTCAATGGAGCAGTGATGTTCAATCAAAAGCATTCAAAGCAGTTGATCAATTTTTGCAATTAGTCAAGCAGCATCATGAGAAGGTATTTTAATGTATTTGATTTTAATCTGCACATTAGTTGTTCCAATTCTAGCTTTGAGTTGAAAAACTTGCCTTTTATCAAGTTGCTTCAGAGCTTGAGAACAACGATTTTCTGCTATTTTGAGTCATAAAACTTGGGGCATTATCCCTGCGGTGACAAAAGCACTAGATTTTTCTTCCATCTGTCCAAGCCTTGGTGGTCCGAGTTATTTGATGCCTATACTGGTGGGAGGTAGCAGCTGCCTCATAAAATTAGTTGAAGAGGTGGGCACAAGCTTTCTGTACACCGCGGTTACAAAGGAACCTGGCATTATTCCCTTCATGGAATAAAGAATTATTTCCTAATATTCATTGTTTGATGTTATGACCTGATGTGACAGTTGGGTAGATTTGAAACCAACAGGGGTGGATCTTTAATTTCAGGAGCTTTTGAAAGGTTTGGGAGATCCCTGGCATTGCTAATCTTTTTCATAACTTTAAAACCGTTTAAAGGGACCAACACAAAAGATGATAAATTAATATGGCAAAGGCATAGTAAAGGCTATTACACAGTGAAGTCATCCTACATAACCCTTAATAATATTGGGTAACAGTCTGTTAAATGGTATCGAGAATCTGTCTGGAATGTAATGTTAAGGTAGCCGACTATATGAAAGTAAAGAAATACAAGGTGTTTTGAAGGAACGACCACAGCCCTATATAGAAGATTAAGATGAATTGCCTTCATTTGTTTTACTTTTGGTGCAAAGAAGATTTTGTACATGATGTGGAGTCATTGTTAGATAGAGTCCTTATAAGAAGAACAAGGACATATTCTTTTGCTTATTTTGAACTGTAATGATTGCTCATAGTACAGCCTTTCTACTAAAGATATATAATACTAGTTACCCTTCTCAAAAAAGTAGTCGCAGATTATTTGGCATAACTGGTAAGAGAAGGTAAAATAGAGTTTCTTGTGCCCATTATCATCGTAAAACCGGGATAATATGTGCCGTGAATATATTCTGGTATGGTTAGAAGAAGCTGTGTCTTTCTTCTTGTGAATTTTTTTTCCAGGCTTCTTGTTAATTCATATTATCATAAACTGAGCTAGAAGTGGAGTTTTGTCGCTCCTTTGGCCCTTCTCAGCTTATTAATTTCAAAATTAAGTAGCTTGTGATGAATCTCTTAGGCCTTCGGATACTCAACACTCGCGTATTTTTGTATTGGATAGGAAATAAACATTTACTTTGTCCACTTTATATGACAATGTTTGATTGGTATCGGAGTCATTTAGAATGAGAAATACTTTTGAGTTTTGACACATAAGCTAAAAATATTAACATGCCAAAAGTTATGTTACAATTTTATGGTTTGCAGCATGCCATGTGTCACTCTTAGAAGATCATGTCATTTCGAGTAATATGGAAACATATAAAATTAAAGAGTTCTCAATTACAATGTGGTGTCTATCATATTGGAATGAACCAAAGAGGAAAAGAGAGAGTACACTCTTTTTCTATTTGTAGTTCAATGTGCAACTGGGTTTCATATATATAACGCACACACACACGGAAATTAGTTTCATGTGTATCAATATTCTTGTTCATCAGGGTGTTTTTTTTCTACCGTCACACACCTTCCCTGATACATTCTAGCATTCTCACTTGTGTTCTTGTTCTCTCCCTGGTGCATGTTATACTCTCATTTTTGTGTTGTCCTCTCTTAGACCAGCACTGGCGATACCAGCACCACAAGCATGGAAACTTCATCAACTCCTGGAAATCCAAGTTTGCTAGGGTATGTAAAAAATTGAGCATTTTATGTGGTCATTTTGCTGCTATTGTAAAAGTAATCGCTGTACATTGCATTTGGGCAAGCAGCTGCAACATAATCATTTTATCATCAGTTCCTTATAGAATTCCCCAATTGTGCTTTATCTGATTGAGACTATAATTATCTCAAAATTTCTGTTGACTTGTCATGATTTGAAAATTTGGCGAGTGGGTGTTAGTGAAGCATTAAAAATATTTCCATCTCCTAACTTTTATTATGGGAATGTTGTCAAGAGCTGTTGAAGCATGTACTTGTCGCGGTTATGGGAGCTCTGCCATTTAACCTTTTGCTTCTACAGTTTTATTTCCTGTAATATTTTTCAGTAATGTGGCCTTATTTTTGTATTGCAGTTGGGCTATGAGCTCACTGACCCTTAAAGGTGGTAAATCCTCTGAGCAGGGTCCATATGCTTCAGCTAGCTCAAGCATGCCTCCTACTTCTGCAGTCCCTGATTCTAGCTCAAGTATGCAGCTTACCAAATTTATTTATTTTGTGATATGCTTCAGCAGCCTCTCTACTTCTCTGAAGTAGCGGTAAGGTCTGCGTACATTACACCCTTCCCAGACCCCACTTGTGGGATTATACTGGGTATGTTGTTGTTGTTGTTGTTGATATACTTCAGGGGTTGGCTGATAATGATAATTTTCTTGCTGCTTTGGTCAAATATTAATTATATTCTTATGATGAACACACCTCCAACTTAATACTGGTTTCTGATTTAAACAGTTGCAGATAGTTCTAGTATAACACCAACTCATGTCAGTTCCAGCACAGATATGACAGATCAGCATGTGCCAGTATCCGCATCATTAAATGATGGATGGGGAGAACTTGAAAATGGAATTGTAGAAGATCTTGACGGTGATAAAGATGGTTGGGACGATATCGAACCCCATGAAGAGCCAAAACCATCTCCCTTTCTTGCGAACATCCAAGCTGCTCAGAAACTCCCTGTCTCTCAACCAAAACCACAAGGTAATGACAATACCTGTAAAATATGTGTTCCTATAGAGGCTTATACTCTTGGATTGTATTCAGAAAAGTCATAATTAAGTTACAAGTATAGCTTAAAGCCACACAGACATAGCAAATTGAAAATTAGATGAGGGCTGATAAACAAAGAAATTCTATTACTGCTGGAACTCTTAATTGTATTTTTAGTGGTATTGTCCATCAGACACTCACATTTCACTAATTCTAGCAACTCTTTTCCCCTTCAAGAAAAACGACAAGATCCATAACAGTTAAAAGAACTGTAGACAAAAAAACAAGGAAGAAACTGGAAGTCAATTGCCTTGTGTCGCTAATAGATCAGTCTCTTTTCTATATTATTTTTTGTTTCCTAGTTCTTACAGTATTTGCTTCAGCTACTAGTTTACGAGGAAGTATCAAAAATGAAGATGAAGACCCGTGGGCATCTGTACCTGCTTCTGCTCCTGCTCCAAGAACTAGTTCACAGCCATCAAGCACTAGATCAAGTAGAACAGTTGATGATGATGATGACCCATGGGGTGCCATATCTGCCCCAGCACCTTCAGCAAAGCCTTTGAATGTGAAAAAAGGTGGAGCACTTGACGATAATGACCCATGGGCAGCTATTGCAGCTCCTGTACCCACTTCTAAAGTCAGACCTTCAGCTGCACGAGGCCGAGGAAACAAACCTACAGTTCCTAAATTGGGTGCCCAAAGAATAAACCGAACATCGTCTGGAATGTAAATTACAAAATCAAAACTAGGGTCAACACTGAGAGAAGACTTCACAAGTCACTGTAAAATTTTTACCTCATCAGGTGAGTAAGAGTTCCAACTGAAATACAATTGAAAATTGTGCTTGTTTCTAGATTTTTTTAATTTTTGTGGAATTATTTTGTAAGCATCATGGGGGTGTGGGTATCATTTTCACCCCCTAGTCTAGACGTTGTATTCTTTTACACAAAACCATGGATGCAAATTCTTTGTAGTTCATGTGAGTCATTACATTCAGTTTCAACATTTGAGTTTTGTAGTTTTCTTTTCTATTGGTAACTAAATTAGCAACTTTTTGTATCCTTTTTTATTAAAGGAATAATTACCTAATTGCCCTCCTTTATTTATCATATTTTTCATTATTCTCACCCATTTCAAAAATCCCTTCTTTTTATCTGGTTACAACAACAACAACAACATTACTCCAATGCCTCAAAGGCTCCAGCCCATTGCGGGGTAAAGGGGGGCGGATGTACGCAGCTTGATCCCTATGTTTAAAAATATAGCGCGATTTTTTCTGGTCTTTTCATTTGGTTACATTAATTCAATAATTAGGATACTTTAATTTTGATTTTTGAATTATCTCCATGTTTAATGTATCATGCTTTAAATGTTATTTGTTGATATTTAAAAACTTTAATTTTGTATTCAGGATAGAATTAATATATCTAAATTACTGAATTAATGTATCCAGATTGTCATTTTTTAAGAGATTTTTGTAAATTAAAAAAGGGTAAAGAAAAAATGGTAATTAATTCTTTAACATTGTGTGATTTATGTAAATCTTACTTTATTAAATGCAAACATGAAAAAAGAATGTAATTTAGGAATACTCAGAACTACCAGTGCTTTTAGATTCCTAATTGATTGTGTGGGTGTTTCAGTATGAAAGAGGCTAAACTTTAATAATTTGAAAATAATGGCAGCTAAAATTCGATAGCAAATATCAAAATTGAATAATATTTAATAGCAAGTGTTAAAAATAATGTGACTTTCGAATTCTTAATTTTCCAACTTTAACTCAATCAATACGAGATACAATTCAATATTTGAATTTTATGAGTTTGTGATATTTTTTACATGGATTATTTACATTATTGGACTCGAAAATTAACATTTGCTCATATTATAATTTTTTTAAAAGGATAATTTTAGATATATACAATAAATTAATTAATTTACAATAAATATAATCATATTTTATTTACATAAAAATAGCAAAAAATCATAAAAAATATACATCTATATACCATATAATTTGCCAAAATCATAGAAAATATATATTGACTATACAATTTAGATTACGTACACATTATGATGCATTCAGAAAAATTAAATATAGTTTAACTATACATAAAATATACACTGATCATATATGCCTATACAATGAATAACCATCCCTTTTAATAATTATTTTGATCAAATCGATATGTATTATAATTATTCCTTTTTAAATTGAGTTCGACTAGATTCATACCATACCTATCAAATACCCAACTGATGCGACCTTAGATTATTTAGTCCAATTGGAGTTGAACTATCTTTTACAGCCCGTTTGGTAGCATGGATTATTTTAATGGATTAAGATTTAATCCATATAATCTAATGTTTGGCTGCATACTTTAACTTAAATTCATCTAATACATAAATAATTTAATTAAAAAAATTCAAAGCAGGTTCAACAGATTAAAGAGGCAAAATCACACTTTCATATTAAATGGTTTTCCTGATGCCAAACTACACATAAGATTAAACGAGAAATAAGAAAGAGGGTATTACTAACCTTGTGTGGAGCAGCAAACAAGGGCTTCAACGTCAAGGATTCTGATCACCACTTTCTCTGAACTTAGACCCGAAGCCAAAAAAAAAGGAGGACAAAATAATTCAAAATTCTACTGCTAGAAGTATGTTTTGTTTTGTTTTTATTTTTTTATGAACTCTTTGTGATTTTTTTGATCTTTTTTTTTGGTCCTCCTTGATGTGTGCTTCAATGTCCCTTTTATAATCAATTTCAGGCTCTCAAAAGTCACAAAAATATAAATTTGAGTTCTTGGAATGCTAAATCTCAACCAAGTCAAAGAAAAATAGGTGTGAGTTGATACTCTTGTCAGATTAATTTGAGAGAAGAGAGGCATCAGACAGTGATACTGTCCGGATTTTATGGGATCTGAAAAGATAAAGAAAATGCAGGCATGATTCTGTTGCAAATGAAAGAAGCGAAACATGGGTGAAAAAGTCCAAGGGCAGTGACGGTGATGGAAAGGGAAGATAGTGCATTTATAATGAAGATATGAATTTCAAATGTTAGTAATTTGGAAAGAGAAGAAAATTGTTCAGTGAGAAAAAGAATAAGAGTTACTAAGGTAAAAAAGAGTAATATAAAATCTCCTTTTATCTTACCCTTGTTTATTGTTAAGCAAATATATATCAACTTCATTATATAAATTTTATTATTAGTTAGTACAATTCATATCCTAAACTTACCTAAGTGCCACTAGTAATTTTTATGTTTCTTGTAGCATGTAATATTACTAACTAAGATGAATTATTATTATATTAAATATAACATATATTACAATATCAATGCTGGAAAAAGGGTCATGAAAGTAAGAAGTGCCAGCTAAAAGCATTAAAACACTTTAAGTTACTTTAATGAATTAATGATACTAAAATTCAACAGAAAAAAAATATAATAAACATTATTGTCAATTCTTTTATTTTTTGAATAAATATTAAATTGCTTGATGGATGTTTTTCCCTACCATAGTTTACAATAAATCCAAATCAAGAATATGGACGAAGACTCACGCTCATGCCAACAATTAATTTCATCAATTATTGTCTCAATATTTTAAAAATAATATTTCCAAAAATGACAAAATAATATATATATGATAGATTGATCAAAAAGGGGAGGGGGACAAAATAATGGTGAGCCTTCACACATTCAAAACTTCTAGAATCACTTATTATAAGGACATCATCTTCGTCGACATCATGAACTCCTTCGTTAGGGGTAATAATAATCAAACGTATTGAACCACTGGAGTATAAATCTTGATACCCAGTTCAAAATACAAAAAATTATAAAATGCAAAAACATCAAATATATACACATATAACACTGCAAAATATTATTTAAAAAAAATTGTAAAAATAACATTTTTTCGTCGCCAAAAAGGAACAAAAATTGAATATACACCATATGTGGTCTTATTTAATCCCTAGGATATCTAGGGATAACTAATACTAGGCTTAGTAATACATTGAGATAGTAAAAGTTTTATATGCATCAATCATAAATAAGCAGAGGCGGATCTAGGTATATCAAAGGAGTGTCATGTGACACGACTTCATCAAAAATATTTGCTAAATGTACATACATGTATATATAATATTAACAATAACCGATAAAAATTTTGGAAAGGACATTCCTTAAACTAAAATTTTCACATCTTGCGTGGTTAACGCGCTTGGGATAGTCCTTGGCGTCTTGAGTTCGAGCCCTAACGTTATTTTAATTTTTTTTTCAAACATAAAATTTTTTAGTCCTTTATCAATTAGAATTATATTTAAATTAAAATAAAGTTATTGTTGAATCTTTATATTTATATATTTGTCACTTTTGAGTTAATTCAATAAATTTAGTTTTTATTGATCAATAATCACCATTTGGCATCTCGAATCTCCATATCATGTTAATACTTTTGTTTTATTCTATTTTTTATCATGCCTTTGAAGTTTTTATATTTATTTGTTCATAACAATAATTTTATTCTCTTCTATTTGCTTGTTGCAATGAAATAATATATGATTCATTAAATTGATGTTTAAGTTTACAAATATTTTATTTTTAAAATTTTTGAATTTGTCTATCACCAATTGACTATGTATTATTCATCATATCATCTGCAATCCTCTATTAATTGATCATAAATTACTACTTGTGCAAATTATATGATCTTAGTCTAAATTTAATAGAACAGTATTCTTCTTTTAAAAAAAAAGAAAGCTTCTTTAATATAGTAGATTATTTTTTTTAATATATAATTTTATTTGAATTTTATATTATTTACGTAAAATATTTTTTTCATGAAGTTCATTATTAATGGAGCCTCCAATTTTTGCAGTCCTAAAAAAATCTTTATTAATTTTCTTCTTTAGTTATACTTGTCTTTTAAATGGTGACACTACTTAGAAAATTTTTTGCATACGTCACTATAAATAAGGATATTAGTATGTATGTATAATAATGAGACATAAACTTTTGCTCAAGCTCTTACTTTAAACTTAAATGAAAGATTGGAGCGTTGGGAGTCAATCTTTGCCTGCTAGGCAAGAGGATAGCAAGTTAACAATTTTGTCTTGATACAGTTCTCTCCGACAAAATTGATACTTTGACGTGCAACCAAATGGACTTGTTGAAATGCTCTATTGATGATCTTCAATATGGAACTCATGCTAGTGATATAGAACTTTTGAGTTAGTTCATACATTATAATGTATTTGAGTTAAATTGAAATGGAGCTTTGTGTTACGGACCAAATTCCATAACCAATCGAGTTAGGCATACCGACCCAATTAAGTTTGGAGAGTTTATCGCTTGTCAAGGACATAGCTTTTAGCTTTACTAAATGAAGTTTAGTGAAAAGTGTAGTGTGATAGGACTAAGTTTAGTCATGTAACATTAATAAGAAGATTACTAATCCCTGCATTATTAAGCAGGAAGCAATAAATTCAATATAAAATAAAAAATAATTTTAATATTATTAATTTCTGCATTATTTATTTTTATACTAAATGATCGTGGATAAGAAAAAGCCAATTGCATAAATATTAAAATTATCAAACTTCAACTCCAACTTGCAAATAAAAAAAAAATCCTCACCTTTTTATAACTCTTTTTCCAGTTCAAGTAAAGAATCTTCTCTACCAAGTAAGCATTTGATAGCCCCCAACCCCCACACTGGTTATTCCCAATTTTTGCAATCACATAACAAGGTATGTTACAATTTATATGCTCCTTTGTTGATTTCTTGATCCAAGATTCATCTTTTTGTTGAGAATTATGAGGAATTGGCGTTTGCAATTTTGCTTGTAGAATAATGGGTCTGAAAACACAGTCTCTATATATCTATGTCTCGATGAGGTAGCAGTAAGTTCTGTGTATATTGTTGTTGTTGCTGCTTGTAGAATAATGGGTAATCACTAGTTAGGTCAAAGAACAAGATGGGTGAGGGAAGATAGTGTATGAAATGGGTTTGGCAAATACCTAATATATAACTCAAAAAGACTAAATCTTGAATTCATTAACTTTAAATCTTGATTCCGCCTTTATAATTCGTCATCACCACCAACTGTGTTTTTCCTTAAAGATTCAATTTTTTGTTCAGATATGAGAATTTTAAGGAAGTGGGCATTTTTTATTTTGCTGGAAGAATAATGGGTCATCACTACTTTTATAAATTTAGGTCCAAGAAGAAGATGGCTGAGGGCCAGAATTAGAGTATAGACTAACAGTTAAACAGAATTCAATAATTTTTATTCAAATTTTATATTTGTTCTACAAATTTTATTTGATATAGACAACAATAACATATAATATGATGTTACTAGATGTTATTTTCGATAAACTCTACATCCATATTAAAGCATATCGATTTCATAGGTATAAATTATTAGTTTAGAATCCAGTACCTTGAAAGTACTAAATCTCTTACCCATAAATTTCAAAAGGTCTTTTGAAAATAACTTTTTTTATCTCCATGAGGTAGTGGTAAGGTTTGTGTATATTCTACCCTCCTCAAACCCTACTTTATGGGATATCACTGGCATGTTATTGTTTGTAAATAGCCTCTCCGACAGAAATACGAGGTAAAACTGCGTACAATATATTCTTGTAGTCGAACCCTTTCTCGGATCTTGCGCATAGGGAAGCTCTAGTACACGGAGTTGTCTTTTATATGTTGTTGCTTATTTAACTTTACCTTTAAAATGAGTCATCAGCAGCCACCATGCTTTCCCTGAATATTCATCTTAATGTTATGTGATGAGAATTGTAAGTTAGTTGGCATTCTTCAATTCTTTATTGTTAAGACTTTCCAAAAATATTGTCGTACCTCATCACAAATCCTCTAAGATTACATTTACTTCTGAACGATCTAACACGCATCGATCGATATTTCTTAAGAATTCGAGCAAAATACTGAATGATAGATAATCACTTATTTTGTGTATTCAGGTCGAAATTGAAAGATGGATCATCACCACCACCACCACCGCTCTCATCACCATGAAGGCAACAATCCATATGATGATCCTTTCTTGGCATGTTGTTGCTGCCCTTGTTTGTTAGTCTCCTCTGTGTTTTCCATCTTCAGGAGGTGCCTATTTGTGGCTTGTTACCCTCTTTTGCAGTGCTTTGGATGGGATGAACACAGACACCATCATCATCATCATCACCACAGACATTAATAATATCTCCAATTCAAAAAATGTTGTTGTTTGAGTCTTGAATGCATAAACAAGGCAAAATTTGGGTTATTGGTTCTTTCATAGTCGATTATTTCATTGGGTACCTGCTACTTTTAAGGTGCTGCATATATGTACTTAATTTATTTCTTACTTTGGTTTGGAAAAGGATTTGTGGCCATGAGGCTATTGGCAAATACTCCATCTGTTTCAATTTGTTTATCTGGTTTGACTTGCACGAAGTTAAAAAAGCAAAAAAAAAAGATGTGTGTATCTTGCGATCTTAAATTAAAAATATATAGAATGTACCAAAAATACTCTTTAAATACTCACTCTATCCTAATTTATGTGGCACTTTTTGGATTTTGAAATTCAAATCAATCTATTTTTAATTACAAAATATTTATATATTTTTAAAATATTTTGAGTTATTAATTATCGTGACTTATACTACTTTTTACGTAGTTTAGAAATATATATATTTTATTTCAAAACTTTCGAAGATTTTGCAATAACCTTTTGGTCAAACTTAAACTGTTTTACTCTCGAAAAACAAAAAAACCACATAAATTAAGACACAGGAAGTATAATTTTTAAGCAAACAAGAGCAAAAGAAAGATTAAAGAAACTACCGATATTCAACAATATGAAAAAGAGGAAAATGGTTTTTACATGGACAACAACATATCCAATGGAATCCCATAAATGGAGTATGGGAAGAGGAAAATGTACACAAATCTAACTACTAACTTATAGAGATAGAAAAATTATTTTCGGATAACCTTGTCTCAAAAAATCAAGACCTATAAGTAGAAGATACTAGAAGTGGAAAAAAAAAAGAAAAAAAAAAAAGAAAAACGACTAATAATGAAAAACAAATGATAATATGTAAATAATAATTTTTGCATGGACATAAAAAGGTTAAAAGTAAACCAATTCTTTAGATAACTTGAGTACTCAGATTACAATACAAAATGCCCAAAATTGTATATAATTATATATATAACTGTCCTATTTCTGTATCATATGTATCAACGGCATTCTCAACCTTCAGTTTTTTCCTATGAACATCTTCAACAAAATGGAAAAAAAATCTTTGTTTTTTTTTTTAAAATGACGAGTGTGAACACCTCAACTAATTCCACGAGGTACCTGCTATCTTGGTCTTCTTGTTAACTCTTATGACAATGATCAATCATTTGCTAGTTTGATGCTTATGATCTTTCCATCCGATGACTTCACTGACACCTCGTCATCCCAGTCCTCGTCCCAACTCTCATTCCACCCTTCGGGGGAAATTTCCAATTTCATGGAAGAGTGAGGCTCGGGTTGTCCCATTTCAAGTTCCTGATATGCAACACCATCAACGTGTCGGTCTTGTTTCCTCAACTTGCAGCAGATAACTATTCCTCCTATTAGAAGAGCTGTTGTACCTAGCAAGTATGCCCCATTAGTTGGGGTCACATACATGGTATAAGATGGCATGCTAAAGTAGCCTTGCCATACTGAACGTCCTATGTCAATCGTACATTTCACAGTTCCAGCGTCTATCATAATTGACGAACTCCCTCCAATTCTAGACGAGATATTAATCTGATTACAAAATGGGAAATCGAAAACAATGACTCAGAAGCAACCCATTAGGTTCATTTTGTAATCTTAGAAAATTGTCCAGGCTAAAGCCAGCCATTCAGAAAGGAAGAGTTCTCTACCTGCTTGAAATCATGTCTTGGTATCTGAATATTCTCGTAAGTTTCGTTTGCAGATGAAACATTGACCTTCAGCGTCAAAGCATCCTCACCATTGTTCAGGACGAGCAAATATTGTTCCTCATGTTCTACAAGAAAAATTACGGTAAGCTTTATGGTCTCGCCAAATTCATTATTAAATACATAGTCCGATATAAAAGAAGATACATTAAAACATATGAGTGTTCGTCAGCTGATGGAAAGGCAATGTTCGTAAAAAGCAGTACTAGAGAAAGTAGAAATGTCAATATAATCCAACGCGGACCTTGTTGCAAACTAAAACAAGCTAATAAAAAACGATCAAGAGCAAATCCACGCATAGAGAAACATTATGGGGAAAAAACGATAAGCAAAAGAAAATAGGTTAAAATTGTTTCATTTGATGTCACTGAGAGAAGAACCAGGTCCATTTCAAACATTTCCAATACAGCTACATTTAATAGATGAAGAGATCAACATCTTCACATGTATCATTTCTAGGCAAGGACTCACCTTAAGCGCCTATAAAGAATTTAGAAAACGAAATCCGAAGAAGAACAAAAGGAAGGACAGACGACAAAATGAGTACTAGAAACTTCTGAATAAGAGGACAGCATGTCCAACAACAATAACATACCCAGTGGAATCCCACAAGTGGGGTCTAGGGAGGGTACAATGTACGCAAACCTTACCACTATCTCATAGAAGTAGAGAGACTGTTTCTTGGAAGAGGACAGCATGTCCGAAGATTGAAATTTGGATCAAACAAAAACAGATTAGATTCTTCAAGAGTTTGGAAAGGCAGCAAGTTTGTCCCTAAACGCCAGTCATTGACTAGAAGGTCCAGCAAAGTGTCAAGAATAGCTTTCTTTTCAAGGGCGTCAACAATTAGCTTGGACTATCAGAAGGCATATAAATTCAAAAACGACATAATAATACAAATATTTGAAAGATCTAAGTAGTCAAATCCATCCACAATAAGTTGCAATCCCATCAACTCCGTCAAACATCCAAGCTGCAGTTTACAATCGACCTTGCTCTTCAGTTTTAAACTACGCTTGTCGAGCCTATATTGACAAGAACTTATCAGAAAATTTACAATATTTTGTTCATATTAGCACAGATCCTCATAATTCATTCATCAAAGAGGAAGGAAGAGTTAGAATAAACACCATAACAAAATGTAAATTTCTAATTCTAGCACCAAATGTCACTAAAATTGCAAAATCAGTTTAGCAATCCAATTGTTAATTAATTCACCAGCAGGTTTAAAGACCCGCCTTAACTCATATCACACAACCTCAAGGAACTACTCTATCTAGTATAAAAGAAACGGAGAATCACCTTTCCGAGCAGGAAAAAAGCAGGCAATAATATGATCATGCTGACACTTATAAGACGCTCCAGCATAGGTACCACTACCAAAACCCGCTGTTGGCTGACCTACAGGGCTTGGTGATGGGGCAACCTGAATAAAAACATGTTCTTTAAAACTCCAAACAATCAGCAAAGAAACAACACATAACAGAAACATGGACAATATTAGAACAAGGGCAACCAGCCTCACCTTAAACAAAGAAGAAACTCAACCTAAATAACCCTCCACCCAACTAACTGATTAAACTATGGTATTGTCCATGAGATTTTTTCACTTTTTTCGGGAGTCGAACACAGGAAAACACATTTACCCATAAAATTCCAAAATTTTCAAGAATTTGAAAAACAACAAAAAGTTATTTCCACTCCAAATTACTCACAAAAAAATCAAAAACAAACTCTAATTTCTATAACAGAACCTGCCCCAATATTCCGGGGCAAGCCCGGTGCACTAAATCTGCCACTATGCGCAGTATCTGCGTAAGGACACGATCGCAAAGGTATATTGTATACAGTCTTATCTTGCATTTCTGCTAGAGACTATTTCCGAAACCGTGACCTACTGGTCACATGGCAAGCAACTTACCGGTTACTCGGAGGCTCCCCTTCAACATGGCCAATATTCAAATTTCATTTTTCATTATGAAAACAAAAACTATCATTTTTCTCAAATTTCACAATAAAACATGGCCAAACACCCTAGCTGCTGGATGTATGATATATGTATAACATGTGTATAACCTATGTATACCAACAAGCAAAAAGTAAACAATAAATCTACTCAGCTATTTGCAAAAAATCCCAAAACAAGAACCATATCTAAACCTGATTATCCAAACCCTCAAAAGGGTGTACAGAGCTTGCAATAGATTTCTCCAAGAAAACTGAAATCAATATAATCAGTAACACAACCAATCTCCAAAACATCATATTGTACTCAAAAAGACTCCACCTTTTGGATTTGGGTATCCAAAAATAACCAAAAAAATGATAAATTGCGAGTAATTAAAGAGAAAAGGGACAAAACCCAGAAAAGGGTTGACGGAGAAAAAGAAGTAAAAGCAAATGATGACCGCGTCAAACCCAACAATGGAAGATAAATTCTTCAGTCAAGTAGATAGAAAATTGTTTAGAGCCAATGAAAATTCTTCACGCAGTTGATTTATTGAAAATTTTGTATATGTAGATGAAGCTTGTTAGTCTTAGTCTTAGTCTTCTCTTTGTGATTCCACAAGAGAAAAAGTAGCTAAGACTCTCAAAGTTGAATATTCAATCCCTCATCGCTTGGAAGAAACGAAAATTTTATTTATTATATGTGAAATCATAAAATTCTCGATTTTACTCTTTCGTTGGATCTCTGTATTTTATTGTATTGTTAGTTTAAATATTTTATTTATTTTTGTTGTTACTTAAATTATCTTGTATTGTATCATTTTAGATAATGACAAAAAAACTTATTTTGTGTAACAATCGATTTGGTATGGTTGTATCGTTAATTTACATTTTATTTGGATAATTATTATGTATTGTTTTACAATGTATTGTATTGTGTTATACTATACTGTATTGTGTCATACTATATTATTCCAACGACTATAATGTTTGGATAGATTGTATTGTTCTTCGTCGTTACATAATGTCATACATCCATAATTTGATAGATAAATCTACCAGAAATTGAAAGGTATATGGTGGATTCCACGAGAAGATAGGGTAAATGAGAAAGTAGAATTATTAACTAAATAAATAAATAAAGTAAAAAAAATGAGAAGAAGATCTTAAAGTAATGACACAACCACATCCAATCGATCGTCACATAAAATGGGTTTTTTCATTATTACATAATAATGAAATTAAATGATACGATACAATGGAATTTAATACGTAACATCAATACCAAATATTATACTTAAACTAATAATACAATACAATACAGCGGATAACAACCATCCAAACAAAGGGTTAATATCTTTTTCTTATTTTTCACTTTATTTATTTATTTAATAATTTTACTTTATCATTTTATCCTAGTTTTTTATGGTATCTACCACATACTCTTTAATTTCTTGTAAGTTTAGCATTTAAATAAAAGATGTATGACATTATATAACGATGGAGAATAATACAATGTATTCAAATATTATAATTATTGAAACAATATAGTACGATATAATACAACAC
>JAOTQJ010000091.1:20389698-20404766 GCA_025642045.1 Solanum sejunctum
CCTTCTTTTCCATACCTTCATGTGCATGTCATAGTGTGTGCTATTTTATTTTATTTTAGTTTATTTTTTTCATATACTTTCCTTTGCATGTCATTCATAGTCATATGTCATTACTTTCATGGTCATATCTAATTTCTTTCTACTTATGAATTTTGAGATGAGGGTTCACATAAAACAGTCTCTCTACTTCTCTGAGATAGCGATAAGGTCTGCATACATTACACCCTCCCCATACCCCACTTATGGGATTATACTAAGTATGTTGTTGTTGTTGTTGTACGTAATAATCACTTAATACGACATCGTTCTACCTTTCTTCCTAAAACCCCTAACCCTAACCATTTTTTTCCTCTAAAAAACGAAAAATTCATTTTCTTCCAAAAATGGAGTTCCTCTTCAATTTCTCAGAAATTGAGTTTTAGGGTTTCTTCATTAGACACCGCCCATGGCTTCTGAAGAAATGAGCCTTGTTTCAGCTCGAAGAGTAGATGATGGGCTCAATCCACAGCTCGTTTTCCATGAAAATAGTTTCAGCTGCGTCCCACCACCTTCGGGTCGGGTCGGTTCCGGTTCCGGTGATCCAGGCCCGAAAACTACACGGGAGCTTAACGGATTCATAGACAAGTATGATAATCATTACTTCCATCATCAACATCCAGCACAAGCTGCTGATTTTCGCCGTCAAATGTTCGGTGAAGACCGCCGGGATGGTGATTGGAATACGAAGAGCCATGGCGATGGTGATGGATCGGATGATGATGATGTGGATGAGGACGACGAGGATGATGAGGATGAGAATGAAGTGGAGGGGATTGTTACTGTTGAAAATAGTAATCAGAATAATAGTAACAGTGACAAAGTTAATAGTAATACTAGTAGTAAAGTAGTTGGCAGTGATAAAACAGAAAGCCTCTCTACATTTGGTAAGTTTTTTGACGATTTATTGTTTTCTTGTTTTGGAATTGAGATATTGTTTTTGATTGATTGATTTGTTGAATAAGGTGTGAAGGAAGGGAATGTTGGGCAGTCGGGAAATGAAGGTGTTGTCGACATGAGAAATGCAGTGACTATTGCTAGTGTTGATGGGGACATGTATTATAATAATCAGTATTTGCAGGGACCGGAAGGGTCGAATGCTGGGCAGAAGGAAATGGGGTTTGAGAATGGGTGTGGGAGAAAGGAAGGTCATTATTCAAATGAATCAGGAGAGTCTTTGAGAACTATTCTTTCCGATCCAATTACGTAAGTTTCTCGTTTTATCATCTGTTTTGTTTGTGTGCTTGTTCTTCTGGTTTAGCTGCTTGACTTGTTAGATAGTAAGTAATGCATATATTTTACTGAGAGTTGTTTGTTTTCACTGAGCTTCTAGTTTTTACTTCTGGACAAAGACAATTGCAAGGTGAAGAGACAAACTGAGTGATTGTGCGAAATAGCAGTTTATATGATAGAGGTTGCTTTTAGGTGATTACGTTAAGCTGAAGTAATGAAAAACTGAGTGATTGTGTGAAATAGCAGTTTATATGATAGAGGTTGCTTTTAGGTGATTACGTTAAACTGAAGTAATGACAAAACTGAGTGATTGTGCGAAATAGCAGTTTATATGATAGAGGTTGCTTTTAGGTGATTACGTTAAGCTGAAGTAATATGGAAGCAATGAAAAACAAATCATGTACGAGAGCACGTTGTTTTGGGTTTAATTAAGCATGATCTTGCATAAGAATAGAAGAGTATAGGTGCTTTCTCTACACTTCCTCTAGATTCTGTTATACTGTTGGTGTGCTCTGCCACTTCTTTTTGAGTTCTAGGAACTAGGGAGAAAATAAAAGGGCTTTTGATGGGATGAAATGACTTGGTGAATTTTTCCTAGATGACTCTTAAAAGGTTTCCAGAATTTTGGATGGTCGTCAGTAAGCCAAACCACAAAAAGAAAGAAAAATAGAAACTGCACTCAAGGGTGTGGTCTAGAGGTCAAGTAAATGGATCTAAACCTTGGAGACCATGGTTCTAATTGTAGTGAAGACAAATTACCTTATTCATGTGCTTCATGTGCTGGCGGGAGGTTGTAGGTAAGGGTTGAATAGTGGAGTCGGCACATGCTGCACAGGATACAAATCTTTATTAAAAAAGACGAAATTGAAAAATAGATTTAACATTACTCCCTCATTTTATTTTATGCAAATCCGTTTGACTGAGCATGGAGTTTAAGAAAGAAAGAAGATCTTTGCGACTTGAGGTCTTAAACGAGCCATGACATTTCTGTAGTCTCTTTCACCATTATTTCCCATTGTTGATTCATGCATTATTTTGTCCATCTTGTTAATTACGGCACACTTGACATCATGCTGTCAATTTTAGGGGAGAGCTTATGGATGATGCAATGATATTGCCTTGTGGGCATTCCTTTTGTAGTGGTGGAGTGCAGCATGTAATTAGAATGGTATGTCCTCTGGAAGCAGTTTGTTACCACTGGACTATAGTTCTAACGTAAGTGTCTTATTAGCCTTTATGGTGTATTTCAGAAAGCTTGCTATGTCTGTTCACAAGCGGTGTCCGAAGACTCACTGTTGCCTAATTTATGTAAGTAAACATTCTGTACTTTTGGTAGCTTGATTATACCATTTCCTCTGGTTTTCCTAGTTCTTGATGATAACATCCATTGTCCAATGAATGCCATTACATTTTCAAATGTCTGCTGCTGTATAATAGATGAGATGTTGCTTTGGGGTGTTTTTTTGGGAATTCAATGATTTGGTTTTATCCAAAAATCACTGAACATATCGAAATACCGAATTTTTATGATTATTGTATAAAATAATTTAATTGTATATAAATATTTGGACTTATATATGTACTAGATACATATGCCCAATATATGTTACTTTTTATATTCAATTTATGTAATACGTATAGAATTTGAAGAGTCGGACAAATTTTTAATATTGTTTTTAGACATAATGAGGTTTTAATTACTGTGATTTGTAGTACTCTTTACCTCTTACTTCCTTGTCTGTCTATATGTGAAGTTAATAGAATTTTGTGAGTCAATTAAATTTTTTAATGTGATGAATGTTTTAAGATAAAATAATTATAAAAATGACTTAAAAATATTACATGTCACTATTTTGAAATCATGAATAAAACATATATATAAGAGTTTGAGAAATGGTTCAATAAACTAATCTAGAGAATAGGGCGGCACATGGAGTTGAACCCAGGACCTCCTCCTTAAATTTGAAGGACTTCATAAAATTTTAAGGAGGCACTGAGAGTTGAACCCAAGATCTCCTGCACACAAGAGAAAGCTTTAACCATCAAGCCAAAGCAGCTGCTTACTTCAGTTTATGGAAAGCGACAAAATAAGGTCGATGAGCAGGCAGCTCAACTGTGCCTTCTTATATAAGAGAATATTATATTATTTTAAAGACCTTATAATTGTATGAATACTTGTATATAATAATTCAATTATGCAATTATGTTATTTTAGCTTCAATTTGAGAAGGTCCAAGTCCAATGAAGCCAAAAATCAAACCGAAAACGAAAGATCAAACAAAACTGGATTTAATTAGGTTTCAATTTGAACACAAAAACAAAGAATCAAACTGTGCTGACCAACTAACACCCCTGTATATTGCATTTCTCTTAATTTAATTTTCATTCTGTAGGTAGCAAGTGCCGCAGAAAAGCGGTTATTAGATGACTATTTGCCAGTTAAATAACTTGTAATCATTTCTTGTGCTGAAAAGCTACTCATATATTCTTGTAACTTTGTGCAAGGCCAGGAAAACAGACTCTAATACTGATACAAGTACATGTCTGGACTATTTTCAAAAGACAACCAATGGGTTTTGCTGGATAAATGAATCGTTAAAACGCATATGGTTGCACCTTAAATTACTAAAACTTGGGGAAACTTCTCTGGTGGTGGCATGGACTCACTGACCAGGAAACATCACCATGGTTTAGACTGGCCCCCAGCTAAGACTAACGGGTGTAACATGTCCTGATGGCAGTGCATATAAACGAACTGCTTTCAAGACAAGTAAAAATAATTCATTGCCTCGATAGCTTTTTCCTCCAACTATGTTCACATTTCAACCTTTCCTGTCAGTTCAAACAATGTCAAGAACCTTTGGCACCATTATGTACCTTAAATCCAAAGCATCCTCACAAGCCTTCCTGCCTGTATCTTGAGACCTAGTTTGTGGAATCATCCAATACTGCAAAACACTATTGAGCACACGGCTTGAAGGTTTATTAGAGCAAGGACACATTTCATGACCCTCTTTAGGACAACACTTTTAACCTTCCTGTGATTTAGACTGGTTTCTCATTTTAGCCTATTATTCTATGTTAATTCCTCTGGCCTTCTATTTCCCACTTCTGTAGACATCTCACCCTAGCAATTGCAATAAATTGACTTGCCATTCAGATGTCCTTAAGAATCAGTGGGTTACCTCACATGCTTCTTGGTGTACTTATGACTGCAAAACATCTCATCACTTACCATTCTCGAAAAAAAAAATGAGGAAGAGAAAAAAGCCTGTAAACATTTCGTGTTTCCACTTTTGGAATATGCACCAAGTCTTCTTTCTCGACCACAGTATAGAAAAAATTATTCCTTTATGATGCTTACTTTCGCACATTAAGCTGCTTTATCTATTTCTTAACTACCATTTCTCCAGTGTACATGCTATGTCATTGTTATCATTTTCACTTCTTCAGACCAAGGAAACTCTTTGCTGTTGATTTCCAAACTAGAAGTAGCAAGCTTAATTCTTATAGAAGGCTCAGGATATCTAATTAACAACCCACATGTTCTTTCAGCAGTAGCGACAAAATCTACCTTTTGTTAGAGCTAAAAGGGCTTCTAAACTCATTGCATTACTTTGTCAAATAGTAAATAAGCATTCAACTGGATAGATTTGTTCTCTGATGCCCTCAGGGCTTTGTTCTAGTGATTAGAGCACAATGTGTGATGTGTGGGTTAGACGCAGATCGCAAGTTTGAGTTCTAATGTTATGACCCTAGTTTTACACTCTTTGAGGACCTCTAGTCAAACATATCTTTACTCGAAATAAAATAGATTTATTTTTATGTGTTCCATTAGTCCTTTTTGCATTTTAAAGATCTGAAATGGCTAAGAGTAAGTTCATGCATTCCTACTTATAGTTCTTTCTGATGATTTCTATTTGCCTTTCTATATATGTGTAGCTCTTCGATCTGCAATTCATGCATTCCGTCGAGAAGAGGAGTCACAGCTTAACCGTTCTATGAAAAGAAGAAGGGAGAGATATGATCAGGTTTGCCACTTCCTTATTTTTAGACTTTATCACTACCTGAAATGTGGTGGAAAGAATGTTGAACGTTTGTTTAATTTAGACTAAAAAGAAAAAAGAAAAAGAAAAAGAAAAAGAAAAAGTGGGGAGTATCTGATTGTATTCTTGTATTCAAAAGTCTGGATTTACTCTCAAATTATTTAAGGTCTTCATATCATATCTCTATGCAGGATAGAGGGACCTTTGGCGATTCAGCACTTTCGGATCATCTAAGAGGAAGAGGGGTTCAGTTTCCATTCGCTGTGACAGACAGGGTTATAATAAAGGTTCTTCCAGTAATATCTGAATTTCAATTACATTTCCTGATTTGTTTTGAATGGGCTATCTAATTGAAATTATTAATCAAATAGGGTAACAAAAGGACACCTCAGCGTTTTGTGGGTCGTGAGGCTGTTGTTACCACTCAGTGCTTGAATGGATGGTACATCTCTTTCTTTGCAATAATTGCTTTCTTGAATTTCATTACGCCTTTCTGACTTTTCAAAGCAATTCACTATGATTTTGAAAATGTCCACTAAAATGTCCTTTGTGAGTATTGTTGTAACATCTGAATTCTATGTATATGTAAGCCTAATAGGTTAAAAATCTTGATAAATCTAGACTTCTGTCATCCAGGCTTTGGTTCAATGGTGAAAGTGCAGCACATGCCACATGATGTATGGGTTATGCACTATTCACAAGTTTGAACTTTCCATGGACAGAAGCCTGGTGTTTAAGCGGAGGAGGGCAGGGGTGTGGGCTGATACATCATGTTTTGAACTGTGTGCCCCAACCTCAGGATTTCTTGTCTATTATAGAAATCTAGACTTATCTAGCAGAGACATCCATCTGGGATGTTGGAGAGTATCTGTGTCAAGCACTTCCCTCAGTTACAAAATAATTTAAACCATCTCGAAATACAAAACTTTGCTCCTTTCAGCACTTCACATTAAATATAAACTAATAATTGACCCCTTTTCCACATTTTATACCATTATTCTAAACTCCACCAGATTAAATATAATTATATGCTCAAGCATTTTACAATTCAATCTCTTGTAGATACAATATGTTGAAATGTTGAGAGTATGAATTAAATATTTATGTGTAGCATTGGTTACAACAGAAAGTTTGCCTAGTATGTTTTGTGGGAACGAATGGAGAATTTTATGGGAGGGGAAGTAACAGAGGCAGGAAGAAGAGGTAATTTTCCTCGTGTTTGGTTAGTTGAGGCAGAAGAGAGGAGATACTTTGTCAACTAAAATGGGAAGGAAGCAGAGAGTAAAGAGAGAGGGGTTGTATGCATCCTCATAGCCGGTGAAAAGGAGGAAGTTAATGTCTTTGCATCTCCTTTAGTTGTGCCAACAATAGGAGCAGAGGATAAACCAATGTTCCTACTACATTGACAGCAGAACTCCCAAAAACTTGGTGTTGTCTGTAAGCCTCTTTTGGTTGTATTTGTTTTCTGTATATTCATGTCTTAATTCCCCTTTCATATGAAGCACAAGCCGGCTCTATCATATTGAGACTTGGATACAGGCCTCTTCGCTTAGCCCAAGTTATAGTGGAAGGTGGTCATTCTTTGTCTATATTAAACAAGAATCATTTTCAAAATATGTTACTACTCTATTCTAGATTTTCTCCTCCTCTACTGGAAAACACTGGAGCATAGCCTTTTATATGAGTATTGAGACTTTATCAAAATAAAAATTCCGTGATGACTGTACATGACTCGTGTACAGTTCAGGGGAAAGATTTGATCCATCAGAAACAAACTGAGTGCATGCACATAACTCAGATAAGTGGTATGCTCTGTGAAGTTTTAAAATGCTTTAACGCAAGTTAAACATTCAAGGCTTCACATATTTCATCGTATTTCATATCCCTCACCTTTAAAATCCACCTCAAAAACTCGCATACCTTGAAATGCTTTACTTTTTGTTAGTAGTTTATTTAAAAGATTTCTTCAGTTCATCTAGGTTTCCTTCTCCTTTTCATGGAAAAGAGCAGAAACTATTAATCTTAAGTTGGTTGTATTTTGCCAAACGCCCAAACCCTTCATGTTTTGACTTAGATTTTTGAACACATTGTCTTCATTGAACCTTGTCAAGAGGCTTATGAGTTTTGCGGTTTTGCCTATCGAGTGCACTGCTGAATGCTGCTTTTTAAACTCTATACTTTTTTTCCTTTTTTCTTTGTGGAATATATCTGGATTTACATCCATGTAATTGATGTCACTATTTGCTTCTTGTCATTTTGCAGTAGTTGATAAAATTCTTCGACTAGGCAAGTAATGTCTCTTTATTTGAATGCACAACTTGTGCTGCAGGTATGTTGTAAAGACGTTAGATAATGCTGAGAGTGTAAAGTTGCAATATCGCTCCCTAGCCAAGGTCTCAGATAATTTATCAATCCAGCCAACATCAAGTAAGACGACAGCCAATTGGCTGTAGAGTTCCATTCAGCAGAATGATCATGACTCTCTCGTCCCAACTTACTGCACATATGCCACGTTTAATACGTATAGTCTAACTAGAAACATTGCGTTTTTCAGCTGTAATCTAGATCTTGTATCTGTTCAACGTTATTCTCAGGCTTAGGTGTTTGTATATTGTAGAGGTTGTCTTGTAGCATTACAGCGTTGAGATGAAATCTCGAGATATGAACTATACAGAGCCACACTTGTTTAAAATAAATGAACACACTTGTTTAAAATAAATGAATTATACAGATTCGATTCTGCTGGACTTTGTATCGACTGGTGTCGATTCAGAAATGTGAAGATAAAAATATTTCATCTGCATTGCCTTCTGAATTCTGAAGCTCATAGTGCTGGGTTCTGTGAATTTGAAATCTGCATCTTGTCAACAATCTTAAGTGATGTTGGGGGGAAAACTAGTCAGGCAGCAAAGACATTACCCTAGAATGGAGGGGCTAGCCAGGCTCAGTAAGGTTGCCTAGTGGTCAATGAAGTTCGTTAAAACTCTTGGAGATTAGGGTTCAAAATGCCAACCGAGTGCTAGATGATTTCTTTCCATATGTTTGATGGAATACTAAGGAACAGGCACCCCATGAATAGTGAAAGACAGTGGCAGAGTCAGGATTTCAATTGAAGGGTTTTAAAATTTGAAAAAAGCACGCACACAAATTAGTCAAGGAAAATAGTATAATTTTCTACCGAAGGAGATCAAAGAGAGGCTCTACCATTGGTCAAAGATGCGTGCAGCATGACCGATGCACCACCATTATAAAAAGATACAAACAAGATCTTGGTAGTTATATTTAGTACTCGAGATCTTTCCCAAAACTATTATGTCCATAAGAATCAAAGCTACCTACTCATTGGTAATGAAAAAAACAAGAACATAGATATGTTTACGAAGCTTAGAACCACTCATCCAAGCCAGCAGATTCGAATTTTGCTATGTAACCCTAACTTGTTTGAGACTGAGACGTAATTGTTACTGTTGTTGAGACAAAGTATTCAATACTTTACAATTTTTTTCTTCTTCTAAAATTCAATATGTATATATACAATTAACAAGAAGTAATATAAAGTAAACATCAAATCTAAGATAAAGAAATAAAACCCTTAAAACTACAACAATATTACACCCAAATTCACTAAAAAATCGAATTTACATGCCTTGCAAAACACATAATTCCCAACGAGGACAATACTAGCATAATCGTCATCTTTAAAGAACCAAATCAATCATATTATTTTTCGCGTTTCATTTATTCAAATTGCGATCTCTTAACCATTTGAACGATTTTCTTTTTACTCACAACCAACAACTTTTAAATTGTTTCAAAGCACTCCCCCTAAAATTCTTAACTCTTACTAAACAAAAATGTGTACAAAATAAATCCATTCCTCTTCCAGCTTTAACTCTACTTGTCTTCAATAAATAACAAGCTGGTCCAAATTGATCAATTCCTTTCCCTTTTACCATTACTCCCCAACATTTTGATTCTTCTTCTTGTAATAAATTTTGATTTCCAATTTCTTCCTCATCATCGTCATCTCGAATTTCTTCAACAAAAATCAATCCATCTGGGGATTTTGTCTTTCCACTCTCCCATTCATGTTTCATTATTGGCCAATTCTCAAACAGAGCTCTCTCTGTTTTGATCCATGATCGTGGTCGTGGTCGTGATCGTGGTCCTGGTCGTGATCCTTCTTTTCCTCTCTCATCATCATCATCGTTCCCGTACACGTGGACAAGTAATGGTGCTTGTTTCAAATTCTTAACAATGTCCACTATCGATACATTCATCCAATCATCGAGATTTCTCGAAAATATTACTTTATCCTTTTGCTTTTCATCTTCATTTTTCGCGACTTTGTATAAAGCTCGTCGTGGATTTGAAAGGGATAGAGATGAAGTGGAAACAATACCAATCTTCTTCATTGGCTTCATGGATACTGATGTTAATCTTCTCTGTATCGTTCCAATTTCATCCATCGGTCCCAAATGAACACTCGGATTTAACCTCAACGATGCCATTTCGAGAGTAAATTTTTGATAATTGTCACTCCTAATTTTATTTAATTCCCTGTTATGATTTTTTTGTTGTTTGAGGGAATTGAGGAGTGAGATTTGAATAGAAAAATTATGGTGTTATTGAAAAAATGTGGCACGAGCATGGAATGTGTTGAAGGACAAAAGGCACATGTCGTACGTATGACATGTAATAACATTACTTGTCACTATTTTGCTTTTGACTAAACTTTAAAACTAAATTTAATATTTGAAATCTGAAATTTAAATGATTAATACATATAAAAACTACTATAAGTTGTAATTCTTTTCATATTAATACGATAAAAAATATATTTTAAAATATTAATCAAACTTCATACAACTTGATCTTGATACGTGAAATAGTGACAAATAAAATTGAATGAAAAAAATATTTTTTAATTATACATTTTAATTAAAATATGTTTGAGATTTTACGATTTATTTTGATTGGTTGTGACATTTGAGGATGTGCACGCGCATGGAACACATAGATTGAGGAAAGCACGAGCAAGGAATGGGTTGAGGGACAAAAGGCACACGTCTTACGTGTGATATGTAACATTTGAGACCAATCATATTTGTTTTTTGGTTGATGACGTGGCACCATTTATCAAACACAACCCCTTAGAGCATAAATCATAACAATTTATCTGTTGGGAGCATCACTCCAAATGGACCTTGATTCAAATTTAATCGAGGTTTTACAGACTTCGAACATCGGGCGGAAAATAAAAAAAAAATCATAACAAAAGGCCCAAGCAAAATTCATAATACATGGCCCATTAGCCAAGGACGGAACTATATTTACTCAAATGTGGTTAGATGAACATCTTTTGTCAAATTTTTTTTTTCAATATATAAGTTAAATATTGATATTTTGATAATATATTAATTGTTGAACACCCTTGATATAAAAATCATCGACTCATGTACTAAAAGTATGAAACACCCTTGACAAAAATGCTGATTCCGCTACTGCCATTGACTTTTACATACATATAACAGAAAGGAAATACAATTTCATTTTAAGGTTGGCATATAGACTATAGTGATAAAAGAAAATTATGAACATGGATTAATTATGTTGCTCGATACTTGATCACTTTTACTTGTTATTTCATAATTTGTTATGTTTATTCATATCTTTGATTATTCCAATTAACTAGTAACTTAGAACGAAGAATATAATATTTGATCATTAAGTTGCGTGCTCTTGAACTTTGAATATAAATTTAATACTTCTTTATTTCATTTTATATGACATTCTTTGATTTGACATGATGTTTAAAAAAAAAGTAAAAACTTGTAAAACTTGTGGTGTAAAATCATTCTGAGAAATATGTGTGGTCAAGATTTATTTTATTAAAGATAAAAGGGGAATTTTAAAGGCGAATTATTTTCAATTAGAATAATGTGACATTCTTTCTGGAACAGACCAAGAAGCAAAGGGTGCCATATAAAATGAGATAGAGAGAGTAATTATTTTGATTAACTAATTTAGAGTTAAGCATACAGCAAGTTCAAAGTCTATAAATTTTAAGTTCTGGCTCTACTTTACTATGTTTAATGTTAAATAATTCTGAAATAATTACCTAACTACACTTCTTTATTTATCATTATTCCCATCCATTTTCAAAAAATTCAAAAATCTCTTCTTTTCATCTGGATATATTAATTCAATAATTTGAATACATTAATTCAGTAATCCGAATACATAATTCTGCTTCTTAAATTTATTTCTATATTTAATATATCATGCTTTAAATATTATATTCAAGAACCTTAATTTTTGTATCTAGAACAAAATTAATCTATCCACATTATTGAATTAATATTCAAAATTACCATATTTTTTAATAAATTTCTATAAATTAAAAAAAATTATAATTAACTCTTTCTACTGTGTAATTTAAGTAAACTCTACAATTTTACTAATAACTGGATTGCCATGCTAGTTAGTCCCAATATTCTTTAATTAATTAGATTTTCCCAATATCTAGCAATTCCAACTAATTCTTCATACAAATGTATAATGAAATAAAATATTGACTATATACAACAACAACATACCCAGTGTCTCAAAAGGCTTCCACTCATTGCAGAGTGAGGAGAGGTCGGATGTACACAGCCTAATTCCTATGTTTAAAAACATAAAGCGATTGTTTTCAGATGACCCATGAGGAGCGTCGAAAGTTGCATTGACTAACTATTACTTCACAAATAAAAAAAGCGCAGATAGTTTAAAGAGTTATTTTGCTTTATTTCATCATACTTTAAGACCAAAAAATAGTCAATCTTTGACTGCATCCGAAATTGATGGAAATAAAATATTGACTATATAATAAATAAATAAATATACTATAATAAATAATATAATGTTAGAGGCGTTCAATGAGACAACAAGGCCTAAAGTTGTTTGGTGAAAGGCATGGTGGTTACAACAACAAAAGGAAACTAAAATTTATCCTTTTTTGTCTTTGAACTAATTAATAAAATAATATACTGTATTATATTTTGATTTTTGAATTTTGTGAAATATAACCCGAATTTGATTTAAATAAATTTAAATTGGATTAGAATTTTAATATTTGATTTTAGATTAATCGATTTGGTACTACTTTGTCTTTTTCTTCCTATAAAATAAATATCAAATAATGTTTAAGATCGAAAAATTATACCAGACATAAAATATACTGACAATGACAATATTTTTTTTTAAAAAAAAAGAAAAAAAGCTAAAAAGTAATCATCCAAACTTATATGACTTAGATTTATGGCAAGAGAAAACATTATTTCATCAAGTCAATATCAATTAAAAAAAAGTTTTATACTAATTATCAATGAATTAAGTAACTAGTATTGAATAAATGGTCAATGTCTAGTAAGTAGAGTATTTTTGACTTGCATATAAATAATGCTAGCGTTAAATATAAGGTATAGATATTAAAGTCGTCAATAAGAATTAGATTCGTTGAGTCAATCCGACTCAATTCTTAACTAGATAAGGGTTATATTAAAATTTTTAGAGCTCATTTAAGAATATGACTTTTTAACCCTATTCAAATAAACCCTCTAATCTTTAGGACTTAAGCAATATAAGTTGAGTTGTGTAACACCCCATGAGATTATCAAAATGTTGCTAGAATTTAATTGTGTGCATAACGCGTCTTCTCAATCTCTGATGAAAAAACTGAGATCGAATTTGCGATCAGCGCAAAAAATTGAGTGAAAAAAATGATCTCAATCCAATTTTAGAGCAATTGGGTCGGAAAATAATTTTTGCAATTTTTTCCCGAGACAGTGAGGGTACATGACCAGAGGGCGACGTGCCTGGGACGCGGAACAACACTTATCTTTTTTTGAAAATTTTTCTACGGGATTGAAAAATCGATTGAAAAGCGATATATGAAAATTTATACATAAAACACACTTGTCAAACACATTTTATGTGTATTTTTCTTCGAAATCAGTTTTTCAACGTATTTTGAGAAAATTCACTAAAATAACACATGTCCGCGCCTCTAGCGTGATGCAGACATAGTATGATGTAGATTCATGATTTGGAGATCTTCAACAGGCGCATCGTTGAGGATTTGAGACGTTCAGCTGATTAGTGTGCTCCCCTACTTCGGATGATTCATTACATTTATTTCATCTTGCCTTAGAGTTAGACATTTGTTAGTTTTATTTTGATTGAGGTAGCCATGGGTCTGTCATCGACACCACTTGATAGTGATAGAGGTTTCATAAACTAGAGTCAAATGTTGATGTAAAATTGTGAGCTAGTTCTTTTTGCTAGCTTCTTTTATTATATTTGAGACTAGATGATGATGTGCCCATTTATTCCTTTATGTCTTCCACTGATAGTAGAATGCATGAGTGAATGGATATGATGAAGCCAAGTGGTTCGCTTGGGGACTAGTAATAATCTCTGAATGCTAGTTACGTTTAGGGTCCCCTTCCGGGGCGTGACAAGTTGTTCCCTATATCCAATAAAAATAAAATAAAATAGCATACTAAAAATAACAAGAGAAATCTAAACTTAAAGTCTTAAACCATGAATATCACTATTACAAAATTCAAAAACCTAAATATTAAAAATATTTTCTTATATGATTTTCAATTGAAGCTATATAACCAAATTTTTACTTGAAATCAAACTTAATAAGTGCTTCCTCCCTCTCAAATTAATTAAATTTTTTAGGCTTTTTTTAAAGTTCAAAATAATTGAATTTTTCAAAGTTCAAGATGAATGTTTGAAATTTTTTCCATATTTGTCCTTTCATTTATTGAACTTTTATATTTTCCAGGAAATAATTATACTATATATTTATGATTTTACAAAAGGCAATAGTGAAAAGTATAGTATAAAGTTTATCTTTGAATGATTTTCTTAATATGTATACATTATCTCACAAATTCAATTAATATTAAACAAAGAGAGTATTAAGCTGACCCATATTGACAGCTTTAATAAATATTGAGAGAAAAGAAAAAAAAATGAAATAAAAAGTAGACCATCAAAAATTGTGATAAAGCGATAAGACAATAAGTACTTTTTTATTCTTAATTATAAGTTTCAAATTTAACTTCTGAATATGTTACCTCTGAAATAAATTTTTTCGACACAAATTCAAGTTAATAAAATTTAGTCATCTTTAATACAAAATACATTGCCTTCGAAGTAAAATTTTTTTACGCAAATTCAAATGATTCGAATCTCAAATTCCAACAGGGGAGGTTCGTTTTTCTATGCCAATATTTATTATCCTTATTCCACCAATAAATAGGCCGTTAATTAAAAATTCTATTTTTTACAAATTAACACCTTACTTTCCAAATACTTGTGGCCAGCCTACCTTATTTTTAACAAAAAAGATGTCTACTCATACCTAACAGTTCCCCATTGTTGGAAGGTAGATTGAATGGTTGCTAAAATTTCTATAATAAATATTTTTTTATTTTATATATAATATAAATATAAATATAAATATATGTATATATTCCACATAAACTCAAACAAACAACAAACTTACTTTCAATTTTTTTTAAAGAACACTCTCAAACTCACCAAGTTTATTTTCCCAATTCATCAAGTTCAAGAGTAAGCTATTAATTTTTTTCTTGATTTATTTCTTTTGTATTTTTTTAATTGCTTATTTATTAAAAATGTGAAAAGATATTTTTGATTAATCTCTTGTCTAAAATGTTTAATTTTAATTAT